>JASEVX010000017.1:11423397-11771766 GCA_031761405.1 Serripes groenlandicus
GACCTGAACACATTGTGGCAAGAGAAGCAATTGTCCGCCATGCTTTAAAATGTCGTTTTGTTTGCATTGTAGGGAATTTGATCTTGGAAGCGAGTTGTTGCATGACTAAATAAGTGTGGAAAGTGGTATAAAATATCTACATGTGGGAAAGGGTTGGTATGTTTTAAATGGTCTTCGCACCTCTGCAGGCCAAATCCCTTTCGGCGGTAGAGTGAACGATATTCCCACATGCATAAACAACTCCCTATAAATGAACTATCGAAAACATTGTGATAAAAACAGCCATTGCTCATCATGTTTTCAAAGGTCGTTCTGCTTGCATTGTTGGTCCTAATGAATTTTGGTCGAAAATCAACGAATTAGGCCCAAGAAAGGTGTCTTCAATACCAATGGAAGTAGTTGACGAAAATGGCGGCATTTCAAATGAAGATCATTGCATATATGATACGTGGAGATCAGAGTTTTCTAACCTATATAACGAAGGAAATACTGGATTTGATGATGAACACTTACAATGGTCCAAATCTCTTAAACATTTAGTAGAGGCGAACATGTTGGACCCGTTATACACTGCACATGAACAGTTAAATAGACCCATTCTATAGGAGAAGTGACAAGTGTGATTATGTCCGCTAAATCTAAGTCTGCATCGGAAAAAGACAACGTACCTTACGCGGCACTGAAGTTTCCGCCAGTAATCGCTGTATTACACAACCTATTTCAACTGATTTTTGACACTAGCATTATCCCAACCCCATGGAGAAAGTCAATTATTTTCCCGTTATTGAAAGACCCGAATTCTGATAAACGCGTGCCATTGAACTATCGTGGTATAAGCCTATTGTCATGTGCAAGTAAACTTTACAGTGCAATCTTAAACAAAAGAACTATGAAACACTTAGAATCAAATGACTTATTAGCAGACGAACAAAACGGGTTTAGGTCCAAAAGATCCTGCGAAGATCACATATTTACATTGAACAGTATAATACGTAATCAGAAAAGTGTTTTCACCGCATTCATAGATCTACAAAAAGCATTTGATTTTGTCGACAGGGAACTGCTCTTGCACAAATTACTACTCAATGGAATCGACGGAAATGTCTACAACTCTTTTAAGTCTATCCTTGCGAATTCAGAATCGTGTATACGAATAAATAATAGACTTACAGACTGGTTCTCCAGTTCAAAGGGTGCCAAACAAGGCGACAGCAGCTCTCCTACTTTGTTCGCAATATTTATTAATGATCTTGTTAAAGAAATAAATGACCTTGACATTGGAGTCCAAGTTGGTGACAGAAAAGTGTCATTACTTTTATATGCAGACGACATAGTTTTTACAGCAACTTCGGAAAATGATCTTCAAGTAATGTTAGATACTCTTTCTGGATGGTGTAAAAAGTGGCGTGTTTTAATTAATACTTCTAAATCAAAATGTGTTCATTTTCGCCCACAGCGACATATTAGAACGGAATACAATTTTACAATAGGTCAACACGTGCTAGATACCGTTAAGTGTTATAAATATTTAGGGGTGATTTTTGATGAACACTTAGACTATACTACACATTGTGAGGCGATATCGAAGGGCGCCGGGAGAGCTTTGGGAGGAATTATTTCAAAATTCTGCCACATGAAAGACTTTGGTTTCAAGACATATGAAAAGCTTTATTACAATTGCGTAGTTCCGATTCTTGAATACGGGTCATCTACATGGGGGTTTAAAACTTATAAATGTTTAGATAACATACATAACAGAAGCATGAGATACTATCTTGGGGTACACCGATTTGCACCTGTGACCGCACTCAATGGGGACACTGGGTGGCTGCCGTGTGTGTATAGACAATGGTTGTCTATAATACGATTCTGGAATAGACTTATCACGACCGAAGAAAATAGACTTATCAAAACTGTATTTAATATAGATTACAATGTTTGTAAAAATAATTGGTGTAGTGAGTTGAAAAGCATCTTGTGCAGAATCGGCTTAACGGATTATTATAACAATAAACTTGTAATTAACATGAACCTAGCTGAATTAAAAATCAAACAGTACTATGGGTCGGAGTGGTCAACAAGTGTTCAGCAATCACCAAAGCTGCGAACTTATAAGTTGTTTAAAGATAGTTTTACCACAGAATATTACATTAAACTGAACTTACGTAAAAACGAGCGCGCTCTTTTAGCTCAGCTAAGATGCGGGATTTTGCCTTTGAGAATTGAGACAGGCCGATACATTGGCGAAAAAATCAATGATCGCTTATGTTTATTTTGTGATAGCTCACAAATAGAGTCGGAAACGCATTTTGTGGTTACATGCGACTTTTATACAAGAATAAGATCTGACATATTCGGTGAACTATTTGATACAGGGGCATTTGTACAATTATCGCTTAATAATAAATTGTGTTATTTAATAATGAATCATGTGCGAAAATTAGCAAAATTTATAGTTAAAGCCTATGTTGTAAGACGGAGAGCATTATATCCGCAGAACTGATTATTGTTTCTTTTTGATATACAGGCGACTTTTTGAATCGATTATGGTAGGCATATTTTCAGGGCATTTTATGGGGAGTAAAAATTGCTCGTAATGTGCAAGTTCTTATTCTCGCATAATGCTTTTGACTATAACAGTTTTCTCTTTTGGAAAAGTCTTCAAATTGTAGATGATGTATTATTATGTTCGTAATGTATATGTGTACGTTTATGTATTTTTCATTAGGACCGTATAGACACAACTATCTCCCTTTCAAACATTTATTCACTCACACATGCACTGACTGACTCACTCACACACACAATCATTCGTTAGTGTCTTTGCTTGTGATTGTTTTTAACTGTGTTTGATTATACATATGACTACATTTTCTTTACATTTCGTTTATGTAAAGGACTTTTAGTTATATATTATTACTTAACATTACGATAACTTTATTGTTATGTGATTTGGTGGACAGCAAAACTTCCGCTCTTTTTCTTAAAAGAGCATAGCCTAGCTGTTAAATAAAAACACTCATATTGTAAATTTATTCTTTAGACAGTGTGAAAATGTTTCAATTAACGTTTTCATTTTTTTGTTTTTCCCCAGAAGTGATCTCAATCATAATTATACGTACTTATATTGACTTTTTATGTCTACCTTATTTTTCTTTTGGAGATGAAGTTTCTGGAATGGATGTTTTTGAATGGTACTGCCCATATCTGTCTATTTGATATTGTCGTTATGAAGTAGAACGATACCAACACAACACGTTTTCCATTTTTTGCTTTTTTTTGTATGTTTTTTGTTTGTTTTTTTATTTTTATTTTTTGGTTTTCTTAATTATTTTTCTTTTGAAAGTGACTTATAGGCCCATGGGGCCGGGTGTTATTTATTACATTTTGTACCATTGTTTTGTTGTTGTATATACACATGTCACTATAATAAAATATTTACTTACTTACTTACTTACTTATATAATAGCACTGAACTATTTGGTTACATAAGAGTTTTTAAACAATTTTAAATGGATGATTTATTTGATCATGACAAAATAGGTCTTTTAATCCACGTTAGGTGCTTGTGTTTAGTAGATACGGTAATGCCATCGTAGGATTTATATTTTTCTATTGAGTTAGTTAATATAAATGATCCAAATATTGTTTGTGAACCAGTGCACTCGTATAATTATCTTCTTTTTGTTTTGATACACGGGGTTTTTTTCTCAGAAGAAAGTAGTCTACACATCCAAATATTATAAACCAGATATATAATTTATTTAGATAAAGAAGTACAAACATGGCTTTATTGATATATCATCAAGCGATGGGATTATTTCGAAATTGAATTCTTTTACAAAATATACGTCTTTATGATTGTATGTAACATGTTTCGTATACATTGACTGAGGCTTCGCTTCATTATTGTAACCGCACAATTGTGAACCTAGGAAAAGTATGAAAAACTGACGTTTATTTTAAAAAATGCATAAAAGTTTGCATTGCGCTTGGATAACGCATGGTGCAATGCCAAGCGGAGTTAATTGTACAGAATGTTGAAGAAAAACAGAACTGATACAAAAGATGAAAACAGAATGAATATGGTTCATAGTATAACTATATGCAAACAAATGAGACAATATGGCCCTAAATCGTTCACTTGAGTGATAGTATGGTAACGCATATGTAACTGGTAATGTCGGATAAAATTTCCAAGAGTCGGAAAGCATCTGTAAGAAGTGTTGCCTGTAAATGAAACAAAATATTAGTAAAGAACAGTTGTATTCTAAACAAGCTGCAGAAAGCCAAAGGTAACATGTAAATGTGCAAATTTAAAAAGGGTAGCTAACCTCAATCCCTGGAGACTAGAGCAATAACCCTTTTGATATAGTTTTCTCTACCGATGACGGTGATTTGCACTTAATAGACGATTCATTCCTATCATTTGTTTTGTCGCCAAATATGAAAACTTTATAGACGGATAATAATATTACTTTAATTGTTCAACATTTCTATCATATATTTTCAATTTATCCCATGTTGCTATGTGTTGCTTTTGTTGTAAATGGGATACATATCGTCCTCATAAAGGCAAAGTGTACCCATATTTGTTAAATTGATTTTCAAGCATTCATCATGTTTAAAAAGCACCATGTTATTATCTTGGAATAACCAAAGCGTCCTCATATAGAAGCCATACATTGTTATATGTGATATGTGGCTGCTATGTGATGTTACTAGAGTATTTTCATATGTAGCCTCTGCTTTGAAATATTATCTCATGTTATCAACTTTGTGTTATTAACCCATGATAGGCGATTTCGTCATTAAATGTTAAAAGTCAGAGCTCTTCATGTCATAAACTTGTTTTTTTTTTTTTTTTTTTTTTGGCATGTTTAATTGTTTGTTTGCTTTTTGTTTGTTATGTTTGTATATTTGTAAATTGCGATATGGTTCTTTGATTTTTTTGGCTTATCATACAAATTTAAAAAAGGGAGAACCATTGGATTGAATGAAAGTATATCTATGAGTTGGTTCCAGCGTGTATGTGTATACTATTTTGTTTAACATGTTTGTTTTTGCGTTACACAAGAATCCCTCAGAAGAGAAAAAAATATCACGATATGTACAAAGTCAATACAAAATGAATACAATTGATTGATTGATTGGAGTTTAACTACGTTTAACAACGATAGTTCAGTTATATTACGACGACCAGTTCTTTTAACGTTTGTTTCTCACACCAGTACTCCAGACAACATTATTCCCAGGTAACTGGCCACCTTCCCACATAGACTGTTAGTGCATTCGTCGAAGGGCAATGACGTTTGTCGCAATGACATTTGTCAAACGTCGGAAAAATGTTTTTCCGAGCTGGGAGTTCAGATAATTAATACCGTAAGCATCTCCACCTGTACAGCTGTTATCTGGTTAAAATATCACATGGAGAAATACAATTGTCCAAATATTCACACATTGTGTAGCAAATAAAACTTTGAAGTCATATTTGGCACATAAACAAAACATACATATTCTGAAAGCTTAAGCATTCAATTAAAGTAGCAGATTCATTAAACAGCTGACATTTCTTTGTAATTTGTAATTTGAATAATGACTGGTTTAAAAGACACAGGTATTGTGATTTTTGAATAATAATATTTTTGTTCTAAAAATTAATAGACTGACTTTATTCATAAGTATAAAAGATTATCAAAACGTATAATGTTTTCGAATATTTATATCTATTGCAATAGAAGAAAATCTATCCTTGTTATTGTCATATCTTCAATACATTTTTAGTTTTACTTGCTACAAATGTTCGGATGTGTGATATTTTAGTACACAATATAGTTACGTATCCCTCTTATCTACGTCCCTGATTATCTACGACCCTGCTTATCTACGTCCCTGATATATTTAAACATGATACTTCAACAAATATTTACCAATTTGCTTTAAATAGTTGTACTATTCGTTATTTTGCACTGTCAAATGAATTTAAAAGTATGTATACCACATAGGCTTTTGTGAACACTCACCGTTCATTGTCCGTCGTCGTCGTTTGTCCGTCTGTTCACATTTTCCTACAACAACTTCTCCTCCGAAACCGCGTAGGCAATTTGGCTGACACTTCAAAGGGGTGTAAGTTCCATGGGTGGTGCCCTTTCAGAAGTGTTCAAAGAAACCTTTGTTGCCATAGCAATCGAAATGAAAACGAAAGGAAAAAAATGAAAGGAAATGTATACTTTAAGGCCTAGAGCTTCGATATTTTGTGTGTAGCATTGTCTAGTGATCTTCTACCAAGATTGTTCAAAGTATGCCTTTTGGATCAAAATTGGCCCCCATCCCGAGGGTCATTGGTTTTACATAGATATAGATAGGGAAAGACTTTGAAAATATTATTGTCTGAAACCGAAAGCCATATAGAGCTTTTGGTGTGTAATATTGTCTAATTGTCCTCAACTAAGGTTGTTCTGATTATGCTCCTGGTGTCAAAATTTAGGTCACCTGTTTTACATAGAGCCATAAAGGGAAACATTTCGTCTTGTTAAATGCTTACTGGTATAGCGATCCAGGGCCATCATGGCCATCTTGTTTTAATATTTCATCCGTGTGTGATTTTTGTGTGCATTCAGAATATAATCATTATATGAACTATGATACTAGCTGACGAGTCGCTTCTTATTGCTTCCCCCCGGCAAAAATAAAAACAAACGCATAAACCCAAATTATTTAAAGGGAAACAACACTTTTTGATACAGATCGACATCAGTGTATTTAGAATACCTTCACACAATTTGACGAATATTAATATATACTGATATGTCAATTTAATTTACATTTCTTAATTAGGTCAATAATGCCGGGTTTTAGGCACAGTTGGGGTATGGTGACCTGGACCGACCACCTACATTTTCAGTGTATTTAATTTCCGGATAAAAAGAAGGCAAATAGCCAATTCTTTTAATACATAAACATGATTAACACGTGACGACTTGGTTCCTAATCAAAACCACGTCATGACAAGTGTTTAACAATCGGACCGGTATTTTCAGATATTACATTTCAAAGATTGACAACCACATCCAGAAAATATGCAGCAGACGACTTTATGAACATTTAAGCAGAAGTATGGAAAAAATCAAATGTTGTCATCCACAAGAGGTTTTCACATTAAAGGTTCGTGCGAAATGTCAGGCATGCAGTCCTCTAAGGGGAAAGTAAATTTTCAGATGTTGCACTACAACGGCTATTTAAAGTGAAAACAGTCAAGAACTAAACCCTGTTTGCCATTTAGTGAAGTGCCTGACAAATTTATAAACCGTGTCAGGCGAAAAAGGTTCCTGTTGCATCCATGGACAGAGAGGTCCAACGTGAGCCAGTGTATGTACTGTCGTACACATCTTTTAGCAGATGCAAATATCAACGATAATCAAGAAGAATACCGTTCGTAGTTTCACTCTCATATACATATATAACGCATAGGGTCAAAACTAAAATTAAAATGCAGCAAAACAATCCAAATCCCCGTTTTCCCTGTAAAATTGTTTGGAAGAGAAAGATTTTCATTTTCAATGTCGTCGTACTTGTAAGTTACGTATCTGAATTCAAATGTAATCGGGTATCATAAAACGCGAAGCCTGATTCACTCTCTAATCTAGTGTCCAGCATATGAACAGAGTTTTTGTTAAACAGCTGACGAAACAATACATTTTATAAAGAATTTGTCTCCCCTAGACCGTTGGATTTTATTTTTAGCATTTACAAATTGTTCAAGAAAAATATATCGCCTATAGTCGTTACATATTACAAGTTATGGAATGAAACTTGCTAAAAGCATTGGAATCGCCAATGGGGGTATGTGTAAACAACGGTTTGTCAAACGGATTGAAATATTTTCGATAAGAACATCATGAAATTAGCAATTTGAGCGGAACATGATTGGATCGTGAGTCTGATTGGAAGGAAGTTGAAAAGCTTTAAGAGCAGAACGGAATTGTTTGCTCTGAACGATTCAATCAGAATGAATGAAAAAAATCAATCACATGAATGCTTCGCTCATAGAGCGGTTGCAAAACTTTACTTGAAAATTATTTTACGAAACTACTTTATTAAAAGTCATATTAACTTAAGTATTCAATACTTCCTCATTCATAATTTTGGAGTTATTAAGAACTTTTCATAGTTATTCTGATATGTAATACATCAGAAAGTATGTGAATTATATATGATTACAATACATCGGTGTAATGAGTCGAAAAGGGAAAAGTAGAGGAAATAAAAGAAGAAAGAGCAGCGATGAGGTTTGTGAGCAGATTTAAAACAAACCAGCGTAATGGCGGATCACAGGTAAAAACAGACTCATTGGACTTAGTTGACTTATCAGTAAGTGACTCTTTACGCAGTGCTACATCAGCGTTATATGATCAGGACATGGATCAAGTTTTCAGCACACCGCCGCCTCTCCGTCTAAACTAGCCAGAGTTAGTGCGGATACAGACTCAGTGGTTACAAACAGTGTCAATCCGATCAGTGTATGTAGTGTTCTATCATCTGATAACAACACAAACTATGTGTTGTCATTGTTACATAAAATGGATCGTAAATTGAATTCAATGGACAAAAAGCTACAAAAACTGGACTCATTAGAAGAAAAAGTAAGTAGTCTTGATTCTGAAATTTAAAAAAATGTGGTGTTTTGTACGGGAATGAATGAACACATCAGAAGACAAAGTAAACATTTTGTTTACCAAAACCGAGATTTTGGATTTCTCTTTGGGTGAAACCTGTGATAAGGTCATAAATCTAGAAACCGCTAACAAACAGCTGAAGGAAGACCTTACTTATATTCATTCGCAAAGTATGCGCAATAACGTGGTATTTGGGAACATTTTTGAAAAAGTAAACTAACAGCCTGACCAAACAGAATCAGAACTGCGAAAGTTCATGTTGGAAAAACTAAAGATCGCCCAGGATGTAGTAAATAGTATTCAGTTTGAACGCGTTCACAGAATGGGCCAGAGGAGTGAAGGGGTAAAGCATAGGAATATTGTTGCGAAATTTTCGCTTTTCAAGGACAGTGAGATCGTGCGCAAACAAGGGAAACAGTTAGACAGCACGAATTATTACATGTTTGAACAATTTCCGCGTGAAATCGTTCAGAAAAGAAGGGAACTCTTGCCTAAAATGAAGGCAGCAATCGAATCAGGGAAAACAGCGTGGATTAGCTATGATAAACTTTACATCAACGGTATGCTTGCAAAGGACAGTGTTGGAAACATCGTGAGATTTTGCAGAAGGGGAGCTTAGTGTTCTATTTTGGAAGTGTAACTGACTATCTAAAGACAAAAGAGAAAATGTTGATTTCGTCAATTTTGTATGTGCCTACGATATTGTCATTTTGCTTGAATCGTGGTGTAACAGCAGTTCAGAAGTGGATCAAAGTTGATATACGTGTTCGAACATATATAGGAAATTTAAACATAAGAATGCACGCCGAAATAGCGTTGTTTATTATAAAAACAGCATAAGAAAAGGAATCAACATTGTGAGAAATAAGTATGATACTATTATATGGTTTCATTTAAAAAAAAAGGGACTTTTTCCGTTTACAGAATGATGTTTATTTGTCATGTGATTACATATGGTGTGAGGACTTGCCTGCATATAATGTACACAATGTGAAATACTGCAGGAAGAAATTAATCATTTTAGCTGTTTAGGAACAGTTTATGTTTGTGGGGATTTCAATATTAGAGTAGGCATCCGATCTGATTTTATAGTTTGTGATAACAATATATGTTCGATTGATGATAATGAGTATGAGCCAGATGTTCCACTCGATCGATCTTCTTTTTGATAAAACTTGCAATTCCCAAGGTGTTAAGTGACTCGATATTTGCAAATCTACATCAATGCCTATTGCAAATGGCAGACTTGGTAAAGATAAAAGTGGTTCATAACGAGCACAGTTCGTTTCTTGCGGAGCAAGAAACGTTTTGAGGTTTAACCTTAATAAGGGGACATTTCCTATATTCAGTATAGAAAATATTTGGATGCAAATTTACTACGGCCGGGCTCGTGAAATCCCAGTTAAATTACATAGAACGAAGCAGAGAACCATGACCGACATTTATCCATAACCGGCCGACGTCATATCCGTCCAAATCCAGCTGGTTTCCGAGATGACGACAACAACTGTTTTGTTTAAAGTAAAATCTGACAACCAGAACCTATCGGCTGTGAATTTCTTTGCTTTAGGTAAGAATTTGTATCTCTGTCGTTTTCCCTCGAATAACATAAATGAACACAGACAATTTCATTGTGGCGTTCTTGAAGATAAAGATATAAAATCTAGCTGTATTTTCAATCTGGGAATCAGCGATATTTTGCATTCATTGACGGATGTTCGTGGCGCTGGGATTTTTGTTTCACTGTCTGATCTAAGATGCTCTTCGTGGTAAATTTGTTTCACCCTCAATGCTACGCAGACCTGCTAAAGTCGTCAGTCCTTCTGACAAAAACTCCTTCGGACTGCAAAGATAAATGCAATATTTGGGTGAACATACACCCTGTGACCCAAATCAGAGACATGTATTTATGTCTCTGCCCAAATACACCAAACAAAAAGTTGAATCACAGAGACTGCTCCTGTATGATCTTAGAAATAAATATGACCCTATGCATAACTAAAATAGCACATACGAAAGTAAATCTATTTTTAGAAGTGTTCTTGTAAGTTCTGAAGTGCAGATTGTTTACACATTTTATGACGTAATACCTCAGTTCTAACGTTTCTGCTGCATGACATCCACTTCATCTTTTAGTGGTTAAACACATTTGCAATATGGACGGAATATTTAAGAATAAAGGCTAATCAGTTAAAACTAACAGCTTTTCAGACTAACAGAACCCAAAATGAAACGTCCCCAGTGCATTCAAGAGACATATCTAGTTTTCAAAAAAGATAGTTTGACATTTTTTTCCAAAAGACTTGACTGGAGACATATCCATGGCCGAGACGGATTTATATGGGCATGACTTGTGCTGTGTGCTCTGAACAAAATTTAAAAAAAATGTTTCTTCGAGTGATAAAGGATGTGACAATCAAAAATGATTCTTAACAAGGCACATTGCATGTTAGGATCACTGCGATGCTTTAAAAGAATCCAGCTGCAGCTAAACACCATCCAAGTAAGTATTAAAACATCTTCAAAACTATTAAATCTTAAGAATTGGAAAATGTACGATTGATTGTAATTTGAAAGCATTGTGATAAGAAGTATAATTGCAAATTGTCAACAATTTGACCTTTTATCAAAATGCTTTCAAAAATTATATGCTGTAAGATCAAATGTCATCTTCATAAGATAAACACAAATGTAAGTTTCATACTTTCTGGCCCCAGTATCACGAAACAACTTAAGTCAAATCTCAGTCTCAAACTCAAATATTGAACTCAAATTGAGACTCAAATTTCATGTTGGTGTTCACAAAAAATCTCAATCTCAAAATCAGTCTCAAACTCAATGAGTTGAGTTCAGTAATTGAGATTGCTATATAGCAGTCTCAAAGTTTGTCTCAAACTCAAGATGGCCGACAACTATATTGAGCGTTTGCAGCGTCTGCAACGTTTTAACAGATTTCGCCAGCAGCGGGTGCCCCGCCTGTTTAGAGATAGGGCGAATCCTTTGGAGATGTTATCCAGAGTGGAAATTCGGGAACGGTATCGGTTTTTTCCGGAGACGATTGTAATGATCGTAGCATCATTATTTCCTGCCCTTGATACGCCGACGGGAAGAAGTATGCCCCTGCCGCCACTGCTGTCTCTTCTTGTGACGCTGCAGTTTTTCGCAACGGGAGCGCACCATCTTCTTATTGCGGAGATCCACGGAATCTCTCGTCCGTCTGTTGGTCGGGCGATAGACAGGGTGACACATGCTCTTTGTGGGTTGATGGGGACCCACATATACATGTCGAGGGACGATGCAGAGAAACGAGCAAAGAAACGACAGTTTTACAGCATCGCGGGTATTACACTTTAATTTGAACCTGTATTTGATTGGTTGCTAATGTAAATAATATAATACTTCCGGAGATAGGTTAACTTACACTATGTCAATTCTGCAAAATATGTACGACAGTTACATCCTCTGAATACATAATCATTATTGTTTGAAACGTAATTATTTGTTGGTAAATCTTCAAAACATACAGTACAATGTAATCAACCGCTTACTTGAAATTGTATTTGTGTTTTGTGACTATTATGCTTTGTTACTTTCAGAATTCCCAAACGTTCTGGAATGTGTCGATGGCACGCAGATTAGGATTAGGGCCCCCTCTGTGAACGAAGCGGATTTTGTGAACAGAAAGGGGTTTCACGCCATAAATGTTCAGATAAAATAATGTTAAGAATATGTTTATTATTAAGATTGTTGAGTTATTAAGTATGATAGGTATTTAGATAAATGCAAACGGCGATTGATATGAAATTAATGTAACACATATCAGCTGCCCCCTCCCCCCCCTATAAGTTACGAATTCACCAAAGTATACAGGTTACGAATTCACTGGCAACCCCCCCCCCCCCCCCCAAAGGGTGTTGCATATGTCAAGAATGTTGCATATGTCGAGGGATGTTGCATATGCCAAGTGTGTTGAATACGTTGAGAATTGTTGCATATGTCGAGGGGGGATGCATAAGTCGATGCGTATTGTATAAATCTAGGACAAGGGGTGTTGCCTTTTCTAAGGGGTGTTGCATACATCGAGGGTGTGGCATAATATGTCGATAGGCGTTGTATTTCTCTAGGGATGTTGCATATTTCGATAACTGTGAATTTACTTTTAGATAGTTGTATTGATTTTTTTAGATGGTTTGCGATGCCCAGTTCATCATCCTCGATGTCGTTGCGAAGTGGCCAGGGAGCGTCCACGACAGTCGCATCTTTAAGGAGAGCAGTCTGTGTGCTGATCTGGAGAATGGTAATCAATGCGTGTTGTAGAATGTATCAAATTAATGTTTAAGCAATGAAGTTTAACCAGACTCGACCAATGCATGCATACAGTCTAAACTTAGCATGCATCAATGGGTCTATTTCAAAGTGCAAAACGTATTGTTAATTTCATTTGAATGTAAAATAGTAACAACTTTTTCATTTCGGATTTTAATACGTATAGATTAATATAACAATAGGTATAAACAACAGGCTTTATACCAGCGTGAGAATAGTCGCATCTTTGTGACCCATGTTCTGTGTTCGATCCACAAGGGGATTCTCCAGTGAAGTCATAAAATGGACACTAGTACATTGGTTATTACCCAGGAAACGGGCCAAATAGTGATTATATAAGTTTTCGACTTTTGTGACAAATCGAGGTGAAACGGTTGGTGTAAATTTGATCAAACACAATTATTTGCAGGAGTGTTTGATGGAGTTTTGCTGGGCGACAGTGGATATGCCTGTAAGAAATATCTTCTTACGCCCTACCTGAACCCCCAGACGCAAGCACAGGACAGGTACATGTTGGACAAGTCTCATCATGTTTATACAAACTCGTAAAGCTGTATTTTAAATTTGAATATAAAATACTTTCAGCATACAATTTGAACATTAAGACCCACCACCAAGTATACATTTTAATCGTTTATGTAATTCTTACTGTAAGCTTTATAGGTATATATATTTATTGGAAACATATGAAAGTTATTCTCTCTGTAGAAAAAAAGGACCGATTATCTCAACCTGTTGAACACAAACAGTTCAAATTTAATCATTTTAATTGAAGTTCACTTTTATAAATACGTGATTTAAAAACAGTTATTATTATTATGATACATGCATGTTTATCTCCAATTAAATGTTCATATGTTTCCAGATTCAACAACTCCCTATGTAAGACGAGGGTGCTCATCGAGCAAACGTTCGGAATCCTTAAGAGAAGGTTTGCCGTCCTCTCGTATGGCATCAGAACGTCGCCAGGGAAGGCATGCCAGATGACAATGGCTTGCGCCATCCTACATAACATTGGGATTCGGCAGGGTGACTCATTTGGTCGATTTGTTGTGGACGCAGACAACCATCCTGTCGAAGCCCCCAACCAGCCTATGGATGTCGCGGGAAACGCCTACCGGGACTACGTCTGTGCCACTTATTTTTCATAGTGGGACAGTTTGAAATAAGCTAAGTGACTGAGATGTACAGACAGCGATAGATGTATGCCTCTAGAAGGTTGTTCGCGAAAGAAAAGTTCTCTTTGTGTCACTTAATATATATTAAAACAAATGACAATAATGTGAACATGATATTTTTTATTTTGTTCATTTTGTTAATACAAGCATATTAGTTAAGAACCAAAATAAATATAACACCTATTAAAATGCCATTCACTGTTACAAGTCAACTCACTAATTCTAATTCTCAATCAAATCTATGTTTCAAATACTGCATGGTTTTAACATAGAAATGGACACCGGACAAAATCTCTGTATTATACACTGTGTTTGTTTTATTCCATACCACACAGAAGTCCATTGCGCTATGCGAAAGGATAGGATGTTTGTCGTCAAACTTAAATACTTTAGTAAATATAATTGTTTAACATATCAAAACTATAAATGAAAAGACTCAATCAAGAAGCGTCTGTGTTGTACTTATTAAAACTATCAATGGACAATCTCAAGCAGACAGCGGCAGTGTGGTACTTTGCATATATATACATCCGACACATCAAAACATATTACTTATCACAAAAATATATCACAGATAAGCACAATAACTTAGCATAATCATATGACTCATTACCAATTTATCACAAATTAATTTGTTTCACCATATCTAAGTGAAAACTATCACTTTTCTTTTCTAAATGGAAGTTGTACATCTCAAATCTCTAGTTAATGAAAATGTATTGATGCTTATTTACAATAATGATAAATATCTGTATACAGGGTCCTCATAAAATTAGAGCTATCACACGAGTGATGAATACGCTGCTTAGACACAGGAATGGTAAAATGTCACCAGTCATGGCCATTATTCTGGTAAGTCTGATCAACATACATAAACAAAGGGCCATAATTCAGATAAGACAATATGGAATGTGACCCAAATAGAAGATGCAAAACATTCCATGTTTGTCAACATAAAAGCTGTACTGAGCCACATATATTGAAATAAGGGCCATAACTTTTGTAAAGCTAAGTGGAATATGACAAATATAGTATGTGCATAACATTTCATGCTGAACAACATTCATATAAAGTTTATATATATATATATATATATATAAAAGATGGATTGAAAAGGCACTACAAACAGTATTTAAGGGTCTATAAGAATTTCATAAAAGATCCATAACTCTAGAACCCCTATGCTGGGCATCATGAAAGATTTCTTGCACATCTACACTACATAGGGATCATGTGTTCCAAGTTTCATATGATAACTTGCAAACTGAGGATAAAGTTTGCGTTGCAAACTTAGTACACAAGGGTATATACGAATTTCATAAAAGGGGCATAACTCTGGAACCCTTGGGCCAGGCCTCATGAGACATTGTTATACTTATTATAAATTTTAAAATAAATTGGGTGTAACTGCTATATAGACATTTCTTGTGAACACTATTTCTCAGCAACCCTTGGTCAGCATTCAATATAACTTCACAAGAATGATTGATACCAAGCCTAGTTGTGCATATTGTCGGCGTGTTGCACTCGAATTATTTTTAAATGAGTTATGGTCCCTTGAATTTCTCATACATAATGTATATTTACCAGCTGGGGGTATTCATCACCTTCAGTGATATTTCTAGTTAACATTATAATGCCTAAAGCAGATTTTTGGAGATAATTCTAAGACTGACTAAAAGGGACTCGTTCACGAATTGTTAATTGTTTGTCATTATATATTCCAAAATAAAGTGTGGCAAATCGTAAAAAGGGTTAAAACTTAGATACTGACAGCTGGAATACTTCAATTTTTTTTTAAATATATTCAAATATTGTCTTTGCTTTGACACGGTATTGGATGAAAAATATGATTCTATAATATATCCAACCATTGGTTAATCCAAGTTATCAGCTGTTACTACCAGTTTACCTATATAGTTTTAAATCTTACGATAGACTAGTGTGTTCTGGGCTAGTTCATTTGGTAGTGTCAAATTTTGCATATAGTTTTCTTGAATACAGGTGTGGGTTTGAACATAAACTTGGCATAAACTTTTTCTTACTAGATTTGTAGTTTTTTGCACAATTTCGATATCAAACAGTAAACTTATGATACAATAAGTGTTTTAAAGCTGCACTCTCACAGAATGACTGTTATGACAATTTTTTTCTTGTCTTGGAATGAGGCATTTTTGGCATAAATGCCTGGAAACCAGTGACATTAGACTGCTGAAAAAAGATCAGGTTTCAGTTTTTCTTTTTTACATACAAAAATAGATGTTTTATGGCTAAAGCTTTATGGGTAACGCTTAAAGAAAAATAAAATTTTCGGCAATTTTTCAATGATATTTGTTCTACTGCGAGTTATCTTATATGACTGTTTTGAAGGCATTGATGCCAAAATCAGCTGATTCTTAGACAAAACAATAATAAATTGTCGAAACTGTTAATCTGTGAGAGTGCAGTTTAAAGACTTATTTTTGGTGCCAATCCGTGAACGAGTCCCTTTTAAAGGGGATTAGTTATAATAAATTTTACCAGTTACAATTCATTGAAGGGGATGCCTGAATTATGTCCAATAATCTGCTCTAAGGTTTTTTCCAGAATGGCATGTTTTAATTCAAATATTGTGTCCTCATGGGCAAGTCTGTTTTTCGCCAACTGGAGATCTATCTCCGCCCGCTTCTTCTCCAACTCGTACAATTCATCTACCGCCATCTCATTCGACCGTTTTCTTGCTGCAAAGACATCAAGAAACTTGACATGTTGTTTTAGTAATAATAAGAAGGATAATGACATTAACAGTATGTCTCCCTTCAGTCGAAGGGGAGACACAATAATAATACATATATAAGAATAACTAGGGAATATTCATTGTTATTATACCTCACGTGACTTTGTAATGTTAAATTCTCATATACTCATCATGGGCAATTTCTTACTGTCTCATGCTAACAGTACGTTTTTGACCGGTTAACAGTATACTGTTACATGGCACGCGCTTTAAAATGTTGGTTATGCACGTGCATGACGTCATTTCAAACAATAACGTCACATTTCAGACGCGCGTGCCGTGTAACAGTATACTGTTAACCGGTATATTCATATGTGTGTGTTACATTGTAGTAGATCTACCCATGTTCACCTCCCCTAAAAAGGTACAGAATAAATTGAATAAACGTGTAATTTTGTTCGGTATAATAAAATAAATGTTGCATGGCTTCCAGTGTGACAGTACATATTGTCAACATTCTGGTAAATACTGTTAACCTCGGCTTCGCCTCGGGTAACAGTATTTTCCTCAAGTTGACAAAATGTATTGTCACACTGGAAGCCATGCAATATTTGTATACTATCAAATGGAATCAAAACATTAACCAGAGGCTCGAGAGAGTCTGACACTTGAATGGCTTTATAGAAAGTATTTCCTATGATGTTGCCAGTATGACCCTATGGCAACGACATGAACATAATTTAAAGAAAATTGCATTCCATAATGTTACACATTAAACAGCTTGAGCTATTGCAGTTCAAGAGACATTTTAAATTTTACTATATAAAACATTTATGGTGGGACCAGGTTCGACCCGTGGATTTTTATTTACCACTAGACAATGTTTTATACTGTATATTTAAGCCTAAACCATCACCCTCAAGATGTCTATATAAAACAGGTTGCGTCAATGTATGCAAACATGAGGGACTGTTTGCCATTACATAAAGCTATTTTGCCGGTTTAGTTTAAAAAAGTATCTTACACTTCCCTCGAACAGTTTCTACACAGGCAGACTGACTGGCACCTGCAAAAAAAATCATATTCCAAATGTACTTAAATGCTGAAACATTTTCTTACTTAGCATTAAGTCAATAACTATTTAAGCGTGTGGTATGTGTCTGTTAGCACTTGTGCTTAGTGTCCTTATCAATGATTTTGCACCTAGCTTTATGTGAATATCTCAGTCTTTTTCCGATTAATAGCCCAAAGTTAACATTCTTTTCATATCACCGACACTACAGACAAGGCTATCACAACTGCCACGTATGAAATGTGACATATTTAACTCATCAAAATGATCACAAATGATGAGCTTTATCTTACAGTTATTAAGACAATAACTTAAAGTTCATGTTAATTATAAATAGGATATTGCTGGAAAAGATGTATGCTCACCAACAGGGTTTAAAATAAAAAAGAAAGCAAGGTTATGAAAGTGCCTAACTTTTCAGTCATATAGTTTGAATTTCACTCAGTTTAACTTCAATTATATCGTATCATGAATAATTAAATTTAATTGCGCGCTAAATGACCTTAGCTGTCGATGCGCCATAAAACAATATACATTCATTCATTCAATTATATCACCTTGTAAAACATATGGTTTAATGGAGATTATTCAGCAATGACTTTTGATAGGTTTAGGGTTCAAGGTCATTGCATTCTTCTCATTGATATCGATCTATATTCTAAGTGTCATTGACATCTTATCATAGGTTGTTTAGTTTTGGTACGGACAAGTAACACATGATAACAAATTAAGTATGAGAATCAACAAAGGGCAATAACTCTAGAAATACTACAGGCAGAGATACGGTTCTTGCGCACTGCACGTCACATCAATGATATATATATGTGTATGTGAAGTTTAAGGTAAATACCTCAAAGACTTTTGGAGTTCTGCTCCAGACAAGAGTGTGACGGACGGAAAGATTGACATAGCGGCGACTATAAATATGCTTAAAAAAGAAAATTTTAAGGTTGACATCACATACTTGAGGATGAGGATGACATCGTTGTGACTACAGATGGAGGCAGCATTGGGGCCCTTGACGACATGACTGCAGGACTGCTACCTTTTAACATAAATTGTTGAAAAAGGTTTTATATATATAGGAATGACTTAAAGAAACAGTATGATATAGTTTAATCCATCTGTAAAGATATTTCACAGGGTAATGCATTATTTCCTCCATACAATCTATCTGTATATGAAGTTTGAAGTCAATACCTCAAATACTTTTGGAGTTATGCCCTGGAAAATAATTCAGTATGGAAATCACAAAAGGGCAATAACTAACATACACTGCATGCAGAGTTATGGTTCTTGTTTAACAAAGTCATAATTTCATTATTATCACATTTTATGTTTAATTCATTTGTGTGGTTTAGGGGAAAATAATTGCATTGATTAAAAATGACGGAGTTATCTTTCTTGGTATCTTTTAAAGAGTACTCAGGGTTACATGCTGTTAGATATTTACACTAACTATAATGCTTCTCTATGAAAGGCCTTAGATTTGTCAAATGTATGTAAAATTATGTGATTGTGCACCCACTGGAAAGTTACAGTGTCAATAATAAGAAAATTGACAGTTTTTTGCACTATTTTGTGTCTAAATTACTATAGGTTATATAAATTCACGAGTGACAGGCATCATCCACAAAAATGATCAATCTTGAATATGACTTACTTGTGAAATGTTGAATAACAGCAGGTTGTGTTTGAGAGCACTCTTGGTCAAGAACTTAAAAAGAAAACAAGAGGATTGTGTAGAAATAAATTATTGTTATTACATGTACAAAATTCAAATAGTTAACTTATATGAATTGATTAATTCCTTATGTCTATGTCACCAAAATATCACTGTCTGCTTTAGAGGTTTTTTTGTCTGCAAACAATGCAAACAATAATAAAAACAGGGTTTATAATGTTCCTTGAAGTATCAATAGAGAATAATGCTATTGCTTAAACCATGATATGAAGGACAATGTCGCTCCAATAATCACACTTAACGGACAAAAAATTAACAAACTAATCAACAAGAGCTGTTGGAGGACACTCAACTTTAAGTCACTTGTCTTAGAGTTGAATGCATTGCTTATATATCTAATTTCTGCAGTGCATACTATTAAATTTTATACCATTTTCAATTGAGTCACAGTGACTGACAAGCCCACTCTCCACACCTCCATCTATGCCGGACAGGACATTGGTGTCCTTCAGTTTTTCTAACAGCATATTTTCACAGGCAGAAAATTGCTCTGCTGGACCACCACCTGTCTTTTTACATTTGAAGTATTTCTCCTTGGCTAAAAAATATTGTAATAATATGGATCAATTTAACAAATAGTATACAAATGATTGTGAAAGCAACTTTCATTTCACATTGCGAGGGACATGTAGGCACAACAAGAGCGCCGCAAGTGAACGCAAATGCAAATGCTTTACTATCGCCGCTTTGTTTTAGAGTTGAATCCAATTATTGATGTAATTTATATAAGTGCCAAGCAAAATCATATCTAACAAGTATTACGTAAATTGACTAAACTGCATGTAGATATTTGTCCCTCAGCGTGTGTGACTGTATAACATACATATTGTAGTGGAGATCAAATATCCCAAGTTGCCCGAACACTTTAACCAAACTTTCTAAGTCGATCAAGGGACATAATTTGTATTAAGGATCATATGGAGTTGTAAAACCTAATTGTGTGATGGCCATGAACAACGTTTTGAAGTAAGAAGTCAATTGAATGAACAGTATTGGAGATCAGAGTT
This sequence comes from Serripes groenlandicus, assembly GCA_031761405.1. Taxonomy (NCBI): domain Eukaryota; kingdom Metazoa; phylum Mollusca; class Bivalvia; order Cardiida; family Cardiidae; genus Serripes; species Serripes groenlandicus. The sequence continues at coordinate 11,444,116 of JASEVX010000017.1, forward strand.
AAAATCCCAAGTTGCCATTAAACTTTAACCAAACTTTCAAAGTTGATAAAGGGCCATAATTTGTATTTAGGATCATATGCAGTTGTGAGACCTAATTGTGTGATGGCAGTGAACAACTGTGTGATGTATCAATTGATTGAGCTGTATATTGAAGATCAGAGTTAAAATCTCAATGTGCTAATTTCATTTACCAAACTTTCTAAGTCGATCAAGGGCCATAAGTTGTATTTAGGATCATGTGGAGTTGTCTAACTTCATTTTGTGATGGCCGTGAACAACTGTGTGAAGTATAAAGTCAATTGGCTGAATAGTATTGAAGATATAAGTAAAATTCACCATCTGCCCTAAAACTTTAACCCAAGTTCATAAGTCAATCAGGGGCCATAATTTGACTTTATAATCATATGAAGATGTCTAACCTCATTGTTGGATGGCCGTAAAAAAATGTGTGAAGTATGAAGTCAATTGGATGAATAGCATTCCCGATAGACCCCCTGATCCAGAGTTAGATACATTGTAAGCTAACCATTTCACGGCTTTTTGTATTTAGTGTTTGTACATGCATGAAAGTGTGTGTTGATTAATCATAATTCAGGTACAGTTACAAATCCCCAACAATAAATACTAACATGTAGTCTAATTCCCAAGATAAGTAATTAATAGCAATTCTCTGTAAGCATTTGGGAGATATGGGAGTGCGGTTGCATCGTCACTGATTTTGTTCAAACTTCCCACATTTTCTCAACTTGATAAAAGAAATGTAAAATGGCAAAAAACCAACTTTGCTACAGACTTTGGTTGCCATAGCAACTCAGGCTCTCTTTTTATATAGGACTGATTTCAATGGGAAATTCATATAAGAACGTGGTCTTTTTGTATATCTTTATTTAGATCAACAATGAACACAGTCTGAAAATACAGGAATGAGAAATACTCAGATATTTACCAAATAACGTGTTGTTCCGATGATAAACATAATTAACATTGGAAACGAGACAAAAGAATAATTGACGCAGTACATTAAGGAACAATGCGTAAATGTAGTCAATATAGTAACATAATAGCTGAGTACCCATGATTACTTACAATAATAATATGCTATAAACAGGCTAGTGTTAGTGTTTCCTCAAATGACTCCTTTTAGATTACAAATGGCGGCTTTGCATAAAAGGGGAGTAACTCTATAAAGGGAAGTTAATATGTCAATAAACAATAATCATGTATCCCCCCTTCGAGTCTTTTGTAATATAATGAAACAAAGGCTGTTGTGAAAAGGAATTGTATCATATGTTATGAATTACAATGACTAGAGCCTTGACTAGGCAGAACACTGAGCAAATATATCAGCAAAACAATGCAAACACAGAAATAATTACGCTAGGTCTTATCAGATTTAAAAGAAGTGTTTCGTGATTAGATATCTACATATCAAAGTCATTATGCCACGCAGGCTGTCGTGTGGGGCGACTCGACTTTCGCAGAGGTGTGGTCTGTACAGACTGACTTGGTGATGGGTTATCTCGCTGTTTGGTAAGTGTGAGTGGGGGCACGAGAGGGACTGATGCGTCGCTAGTTGGCTCCACCGGCTCTCTGACTGTGGTAGCAGTCGTTCTGTGTGGATCTGTATGTGGAGGACTACTGACTCTGTGGATACGGGGGACGGTCGTCATAGGATTTAATGACTTCAATTGCAATGTATCTGGTGTCAAAGGCGGCGATGTCGAGCTTGTTTTATTCCCTTGAATGCATTCATCACCGGGATCCAATGAGGGATTTATTGGCTGATTCGTCGGTCCGGGTGTGGGCTGTGGTGGGTAATGTCGACATAGCGCTAGGTCTCTATCAATCGTCAGTTTAGATGGTGTAGGATAAACTGGGACAAAACGTCGCAAAAATGTTCTGTTACGGAGTGTGACCCGTCCTGATCCATCGATGCGGATCACGTATTGATCGAACTGGCGGACTTCAATGACTGTTCCAGTTTTATCCCATTTCAGGGGATGTTGGCCTATTTGATTCTGGATACGGACATGGTCCCCCGTAGCCAATGGTGGTAGACGTTTTGTATGTTGTGCTAATCTCTCTTCTTCTTTCATGTGGCGCTTCCTGAGTGCGTCTTCCCGTAAAGCTTATGTGTCGTTCCAAGTAGCATGGGGTTGATATCGGCCAGGTGGGATTGGGATGAAGTCACGAATAGGACGACCAAAAACGCACATAGATGGAGAGAGTTTAGTGTCTCTATCTGGTGTGTTCCTGTATTGTAGTATGGCACGTTGGAAAGAGTCTGTATCAAGACCCCCATCTGGTTTTGTGTTGTCCATTATGAGGCGTTTCACAGTTTTAACCCCAACTTCTGCCCGACAGTTGCTATGAGGGAAAGCAACTGATGAGAGACGGTGGTGGACACCCCAATTCTTTAGAAACTTGCGGGTGGCAGTGGATGTAAACTCAGGTCCCCCGTCAGAGGCCAATTCATCAGGGATGCCAAATGTGACGAACGTACGACGGAGGCATTCTATTAAACCATCAGCTCCGCAATGAGCTCGCTCAACTATTGGCCAGTTAGAGTATCTATCGACCACCAATAAATAGTTACAGCCCTTATAGTGAAAGTAATCGGCACACACGCACTGGAATGGGTAATCTGCGTCTCTCAGTGGCGTTGGTGGTGCGCTAGGGTTGGAAGGGGCTATACGGTTGCAATGCTGACAGGTTGCACGTATATTGCTGATGGCTGGTGTAATTCCTGGCCAGAAGACTGAGGATTCTGCTCTAGCTGTCATCGCTGTAACACCTTGGTGCGCGGAATGCAACGAGTCCAGAACCTCCTGTCTAAGAGATGGTGGAATGACCACTCGATCTTTGTAAAGAATCACTCCGTCTGCCGTGTGCAAGTGATCTCGTAAAGGGAAAAACTCTCTTAGTGTCTCTGGGATTTCCTGGCGATTGTCCGGCACACCAGACTCGATAATACCCAGTAGAGTGTGCATGTCTGGGTCACTTGAAGTGGCAACGAAAGCGATCCCAAGTAACTGACTGGATGGTATTCAAGAAAGAAACTGCTGCAATCACCACTGTATCGTCTATCAGCGAATCTGTGTCAGAGGTACGAAGTCCATACATAAGCGAAGGGCTGTGAGTGATGACGGGCAAAAGAGACTGTACTGAAGCTATATCATCTGTGAGTTCCATCTTTTCCGGCTTGCCAGTCGGGTATCGAGATAAACAGTCACTTGCTTGATGTTTGACACCAGGAATATGGACCATTCGAAACTTATAGCGCAGTGTTTTTTCTTTCAGGTTGCGTAGTCGCGGGTTGGAGATGTCCTCGAGAGATCTATCACCGAGCACCTTCAGTAGCGGCTTGTGGTCAACAGCAACAATTAACTGATTGCAGCCTAGAACAAAATATCTTGCTTTGTCTAAGGCGTCTGCCACAGCTAGAGCTTCACCCTCGATTGGGGCATATCTGGACTCTGCGCTATGTGTAAATCGACTTCCGACAAGAGTAATTTTCCAACCATCATTGCAGCAAAAGGGTTTGGAAATGGGATAGGAACAGTGTTTCTGAAGCAGAAAGAAGCCTATGCCATCTTTCGACCAATCTGTTGCCAAGCACGTTGGTTTGTTTGGATCAAATATTCGAACACCCTTTTCGATTTCACTAGCAATGACGCGTTTCGATTCTTCAAACAAGCCTTGTAGTTCTTCTGTCCAGCGAAATTGTACATTTGACTTCAACAGTTGTCGGAATGGCATCATTTTGTCGGCCATGCTGAATGCATACGCAACTTGATTGACAAGCCCAAACCACGAACGTATGTCAGTTATATTCTTCGGCGTTGGAAAGTCGAGGATTGCTCGAAGGAACCTTTTGCATGGACGGACGTTGTCTTGTGTTATCTCAAAACCCGCAAATTCAACCGTGTCCTCAGCGAAGACAAACTTCATGGGGTTTAGGGTAATGCCGTTCTTGCCACATAAGTCCAACCAACGAACTGCCTGAAAGAAACTTTTTTCTATGGAATCAGACCATAACAACACATCATCTACACATTTCGTCTTGTTGGCGAAGTCTGAGACAAGTTCATCGTACCTTCGTGTGTATCCGTCACCGGATGCAATATACCCCTGGGGTGCTGTCTTATATCTGTATCGTCCCCATGGAGTGATGAAGGTCGTTAGGTGACGGTCTTCCTCCCGTATGGGTACACTGTGGTAACCGTTCCAAGCATCGAACACTGTTTTCTTTTTGCCATGTGGAACAGGACGGGCTTGGTAAAATGGTGATTGGGTATGATGAGTTTCACGTGTCGCGTGAGCATTGAGGGCCTGGAAGTCGACTGTCCTGCGAGGCTCTCCGTTTTTCTTCGCGCATATGACCATCCTGTGACACCATGTCACAGGTTCACCGACTGGGACTGGTTCTATAACGCCTAAACGGACATCTTGGTCTAAACCGGCCTTGACAGACTCACGCCAGTGAATAGGGACAGGTATAGGGGTATGGTGGGCAATGGGTTCCGCAGTGTTATCTACCATGAGTTTCATCGGGGGTGTGTCCATCAAAGGTAGTGGTTGATGCTGACATGTGTTGAACGTGCTAGCACTGTAGTGGTCTAAGAGGAAGGTTTTTAAACGCGGTAAATTCTCGGCCGTCCCAGGGAATGGCATTCTTGTGGTAGGAGAAGGAGGCATTTGACGTTTTGGACAGTCACAGTCCACTGGTATGGGGTGGGGATTCACTGTGATAGCATTAGCTGCGTATGCACCAACCGCGGGGAAGGCATCAGGGATAATACCTAGTGCTGAACAGGCTTCTCTGCTTAGGAACAACCTGTCAGTGGTATCACAGATGTAAGTCATCTGTCTAGTCTCTATTTGCTTGCCTGTATCGTTAGTGGCGCGCAAGCGGAGAATTGTAGCACCGATGATCTTGATTCCAACATTTGTGGCTGTATGCATGTGCATGGTTACCGGGATGAGGTCTGATTCGCGTAGGCCTAACCTGTGGATGACTCTCAGACCAGCTAGGCAGCTCTGACATCCTGTATCTGCCATGGCAGGAATAGTAGCTGAAATAGAGCATTTGTTTTTCAAATCAAACCCAAGAGCAGAGTAATCATCATGAGAAACTTTTGCAACAACATTAACAAATGGTTGAGATGCTGATCGTTTCTTAACCCATGTGTCTGTAAGTTTATCATAAACATGGTGGTCAATGCGTAATGCACGCTCAACACCAGAATCACTTAACGTGCAAGAATCATCAAATGCATTAACAAAAGTATCATTGACAGTACATAGAACATCAAATACAGCTGAATTCTTTGAAAGTGTGTTACTGTTTCTGGTGAGTTTAGGTTTATCTTTACTACGACAAACACTTTCAAGATGATGATCGCGATTACACAAGTTACATATGTGTCCGTATGCTGGGCACAAACACTAACACTAGCCTGTTTATAGCATATTATTATTGTAAGTAAGCATGGGTACTCAGCTATTATGTTACTATATTGACTACATTTACGCATTGTTCATTAATGTACTGCGTCAATTATTATTTTGTCTCGTTTCCAATGTTAATTATGTTTATCATCGGAACAACACGTTATTTGGTAAATATCTGAGTATTTCTCATTCCTGTATTTTCAGACTGTGTTCATTGTTGATCTAAATAAAGATATACAAAAAGACCACGTTCTTATATGAACACAGTAATAATAATATGCTATAAACAGGCTAGTGTTAGTGTTTCCTCAAATGACTCCTTTTAGATTACAAATGGCGGCTTTGCATAAAAGGGGAGTAACTCTATAAAGGGAAGTTAATATGTCAATAAACAATAATCATGTAATTCAATAAATCAGTTTTTAGCATAAATGAAAATATATATGCAGAAATTCATATTTTCTACAAAAAGACATCATTTGATTAAGAATATTAAGTAATAAACAATTTTTTATCACATTGATAAATTCGATCCCAAACCCTTCTTTACAAATTTAAGATTCATCCCTTTCCATATGCATATGCTGCAGACAACTTTTGGAGAAATTGTTCATAATTGTTTTCAATAAATATTCTTTCATTTGAGAGATTTACCAAATTATGTTTTGTCTATTTTTATTTAAAGTAGTCTGATACAGATGCTGTTTTTAAAATGATTGTTTTGTTAGCAGCACTTTAAAATAGATCTATAAGCTGATTGAAATTTATGAAGTGTTACCTGCAAAACGTTCACCATCATTGCCAAGAGTATCAGGACATACACGGGTGAAGCAGAATCTCAGCATAAAATGCTTGCTTAGAACCCAGTCGTCCCAAATCATTAACAGGTGATAGCTTAACAGCACTTTAATATATATTTGTTAGCTGAATGAAATTCAAGAAGTGTAAGCTGCAAAACGTTCACCATCATTGCCAAGAGTATCAGGACATAAATACGGGTGAAGCATAATACCGAAGTAAATGCTTGCTTAGAACCCTGTCGTTCCCAATCATGTTCAGGTGAAATAGCTCAACAGCATAACAACACTTTTATTTATGTTTGTAAGCTGAATTAATAAAGTGTTAGCTGCAAAACGTTCACCATCATTGCCAAGAGTATCAGGACATACACGGGTGAAGCAAAATCTCAGCATAAAATGCTTGCTTAGAACCCAGTCGTCCCAAATCATTAACAGGTGATAGCTAAACAGCTAACTGTAAACAGCACTTTAATATATATTTGTTAGCTGAATGAAATTCAAGAAGTGTAAGCTGCAAAACGTTCACCATCATTGTCAAGAGTATCAGGACATAAATACGGGTGAAGCATAATACCGAAGTAAATGCTTGCTTAGAAACCTGTCGTCCCCAATCATGTTCAGGTGAAATAGCTCAACAGCTAACAGCATTTTAATAAGTATTTATAAGCTGAATGAACTAAAGTGTTAGTTGCAAACATTCACCATCATTGCCAAATGTATCAGGACATTAATATGTATGATTAGTGTGATTCCAGAGTGTACATCTACATCCTAATTGAAAAAAAAATTCCATCAAGATGTACGGAAAAAACTTACTCATTAAATTTTAATGCACAGATTCAATTATATTTCAAATATCGGTTTTGTCTTCTTTACCTTGATATTCATGATAACACGATATTCATACTCATAAAACTGACAATTCTTGTTTATAATTGTGTATGAAATATAAAGACATTGTACCACTATTTTGAAGTAAAAATAATACTTTAATAAGAAATTGATATAGATTCCACAAACTTTGCCTTTTGGACAGGTCCTTTTTTATTTTGAGCCTTACTGACACTGATTCACAATTTCTCATATCATCTTAAATATATAGTGGTACGAAGTCTGCGTCCAAATACTTTATTAGTCTTACCTGTGCCAATCGAAAATATAATTCCTTTTGTTTTGAAAATATATCTGGCCTGTTTTTCATTCAATCGTCGTTCTTTGCTTCTGTTATTATTGTGGCTTTTTAGATTCGTAGGTAACATACACAAAGGCGATCGCTGTCTATTGTAAACATGTGGGTGCATTTTTTTTTTAAATAAGTGGTAAATATTGCAATTTTCCTTAAAATCTCAACTTTGCACACAGTTTCCATGGCAACAGGGCAATAATTGGAATTTCTAACATTACTTAACTGAATAGTTCACTGATCTCAACATGTGGAATAAGTTTAAGCAATATCCGTGACGAAAAAGTTAAAATGCTTACAGAGAATGGCTATTAAAGTGGCATTTCTATCCAGAGGGAAGAAAACTCATTCAAAAGTTCAAATACATTTTTTAAATGTAAGAAGCTGAATGGGTTTGGGATTAACCACAAACATGTTACCCAAGAGCCCACACTCACAAATTATACTTTTCTCCAAGATTTCAGGATTTTAAAAACGGAGCCGTTCATGTACATTTTCATTCCGAAATGTATTTAAAGGTTGGATGTCATAAACAAACCGTGTTGAGATAAAATGTACATAACTGTTATAAAAACACACTCAGTTTGAACAATAAGGCATATACATTGTATACACAATAAGTATGTGTATCTAGTGCTTTTAAAGTAATATAAATGCTGTTTATGGAAAGTCACAGACAACTAACATTATCTTGTTTCCATAGTTTTCTGTGAAATACCTGAAATTACTTAGGCAATAAGTAAATGTTTATTGTTTGGTGTTAAACTCCGCTTTCAACATGTTTTATGTTATATCACGTCGTTTCCTGGGTAAGTTACCAGTGCTACTGGTCTATTTATCCTGTCATCCACCAGTCAGTCGTAATGTTAACCATACAACCCTCAGCGCCACGGAAGGCAGTTTTACTATCAATTTTAATGTGGTATGACCCGGCAAGGGATCAAACCTTTGACCGCCCGCATCCGAGGTGGACGCTCTACCACAACATCATCAAGGCGGTCAAGTAAATGTTTATCTAGTGCTAAACTAATTATGCTGTTTATTAGATGAGTTACGGTATGTCACAAGAAAATACGATTCTCATATTTCATGATAGTAAAGATCAGTATGTACTTATGCAGTATGATCAGGGTCTTCACTATTAGGAAATAAGAGAATGTTAGTTTTCTGTGAGATACCTGAAATCATCTATATCCCATACACAGCATAATTGTATAATGCTTTAACACTAGATAAACACACTTATTGTGTATCTGTGCTTCAATGAACTATTTTTATAACAATTGACTTGTGTACACTTGCTACCGAGAAGGGAAAAACAACTTTATTTAAATAATTAAAATATGAAAGCTTTCTCATACTACAGTCTAATTAGAATCAAACATGTCCTCATAAAGGTTTATAAGGGAAAACAATTGTTATTTTACTTTTTTGTTTTATGAATTTCTATAAGAGTGCAACTTTAACAGTTATGTTAAATATTCACATTTATTCAACTTTATTCTCAACAAAACAGCCAAGCTAACACAAGAGCTAAAAAATTGCTCTTCTTGGATATGTCCTCCTAATATTTCCATACAAAATCAGTGGTTAATGTTCAACTTAAGAAACTATTATTTACCCCTTTGTTTAGAATTCTGGTACATCTTCTTTACTTCCTCCACAGTTCTTGGTGTACCACTACAGCTGAAATACATGTACAATGTTATATGCTGATACTGTATTGTAACCTGTACTAAAACATGTATATACACACATGTATTAATAAACAATGGGTATAACCACCTGCCAGGGAAGCTCAGTGAAAATTGATTAGAGTGCAGGGCGAACTTATCCTCATAACTTGACCAATGTTTACATTAGTACAATAGTACCAGGTGAGTCGCCTAACTACTAGCGTGCCATTCTCATTCACTCACGTGATATATGTATGATGTACATAACATAATCAATGGTGAAAAGTGTGGTTCACGGATCCAGGGGGGCAGACACAGTGTACCACCCCCCCCCCCCCCCCCCCAAAAGAAAATGTTCAAGAAATGCTAAATTTCGTAATATAAATGACCGAACACCTAGTCAAATAAATTTGGGTTCCGAGTCTCAGGAGGGGCGCATGGTTAAACATTGTGTCCATAACTCACATCATTGTAAGGTCCGCCAGGCCAACTGATGAGTGACCATTCTAAACATTCTGAATGTGATATTTTAACATTCAGAATGTGATTGTAATAAAAAAAAAAATCATAGTGAAATTGCATTAACAATACAAAGTGTAAAGATTTAATCAGAAGAATATGTTTTCCATATACACTCATCTGTGCTACATGAACCCAACAATAATATTTGTTTAGGCCTTTTGGACTTAAAAAAGAAAAAAACACGTTTTAACAGGGGGTTTATCTTGCAACAAAAAATATAATGGCAATGCAAATGAAAATGCATAACACGTATTGACTTATTATTTAACTTACTTAATAACTTTATTTTAACAGTCGAAAAATAAAATATACAAGTGATTTATCATTTTACTTACGAATTGATCTCGTTTAAAACGAAAGTCCATTTTGCCTCCTTGGACTTGTGGCCGAAGGTGGCACCTTTAAATTTGGAAAACAGCTCATCATGGTGAGTTTGTTTGTTTGGAGTTTAACGCCGCTTTCAACAGCTTTGGTCATATCACGGCGGTCAGTGCACCTACCCATGTTTTCCTGGCTTTCCCACACCAGTACTTACACTACATTCTTTCGAAGCCACTGACTACTTTCTCACATAGATCAGAGGTGAGAGGCAATGGAAAACATCGCCCGAAAGAATGTCGCCGCAACCGGGTATCGAACCCGTGACCTCCAGATCACGAGTCAGATACGCTACCAATTGAGCTACCCGGCCGGGTCTCATCATGGTGAGAGATAATGGTGGACAGAGCAGCATGTCGCTCTGCCTCTGTCCAGTTTGAGCCCCGTTTCTTCTCCATCTTACATTTCTGTAGTGACAGACGACACCGGATGTTGATATGGATCTCGCGTTTATCTCCCGATTGAAGAGTATTTAAAAGAAAATTACCGCTCACGCGAATGACAATAAGAAAAGTTGAGACTGAGTTTGAAACTCGGTTGAGAACGGTCTCAATTTCATACGTGATCACCAATTTGAGTCCAATCTCAATTGAGTCCAAAAAAAATTCTCAAGTCAAAATTTGAGATTGAGTTAGAGATTGAGTTTGAGTTGGTTCGTGATACTGGGGCCTGGACTGATCAAAGATTTGAGCGTTTCATCTTTATTTTCTAAAGATATTTATGGCTTTAATGAAAACTTTAAAAACATTCTCAATGATGTATGTGGCCGATTATCAACTGTTTTATCTCGTTTTTTCAATCAGGTAATTTAATTTGCATATATTAAGCTTCAATGGAATTATGTGTTTGAAATGCGAAGAATGAAAGAGATCTAAAATGTTTTATTTTGTTAAAAGGACAAAACGATTTACGTTGGAAATTAAGTGGAAGTAAACATTTTGAAAATTCGTAGCGATATACATGCAAAAGACACTGATTTAATTTATTGGGGTTTAAAATCATTTTCCAAAAGTATTTCAGTTATATAATCGCGATAGTATCATTATTAACAATCAATGGTGACTAACTAATACAACGATAGAAGATGCGACTGCTTTGATGTTATCGTAGAAAAAAATATTAACTTTCATACAAAATTGAAAACATTAGGGGGAGAAACTGCTTGTGGTAGAAAATGTTGCACTTTCCTTTAATATTTTCAAATGTCGTCTGCTGCATTAAATCCCTAAAACTGGCATGTCATAAGTCACGTGTTACAAATTTACCTATTCATAAGCTTTGACATGTTTTAAATAATAAATTTTGTCGTAGGGTGGATGTTTTTTCACAAAGAGATATATTAGTTTTGGTTCAATTTATTTGTGATTTTTGGAAGAAATATAACTGTATCATGTATAGATAATATATATTTAAAAAATAAATAAAATAATAACAATAATAATAATAAAGGCGCTGTATACATGTATATTTAAAACCTTAACTCCCATTTACTCCGACATTATTTGAGCGCGTACAAGTGCGTAGAGATGATTCGGTTCAATGCATTAAACAAATGTAGGCACGATACCTTTGATCACGAACAATCACTCATTTTCGAGAGCATTGATCCGAATGATGACGTCAATAGTCATCCGTCAAATAGTTTTCAAAATCATTTACTGTACCTCCGTGAACACCATCGGTATTCGTTAAATTTAAAATTATACCTATAAACGGACCTTTGAGATACATTGTCGTGTTCTTTGACAGTAAGTTGACCACTATAGGACGTAAACAAGTTTGTATCGCACAGAACATGGTCGGGCACTGGTTCATATTCGTTTCGTATTTACTTGTTTGCGGAACAGCCATGAGTGGCACCCCCTTAACAAAATTCGTTTTGAATCTATCTCTGAGTGATCACACTTGCAAACCCGGCAACGTGATATTGGAACTTGCAATACGGACTGTAATGTTATGTTTTTCGAGATGTACCGAATACGGTACTTGTCTGAGCGTATTTTATAACAGTAATAGCGGAGTTTGTGTTTTGTGTAATGCACCGAACCCGGTAGTATCGGATCAGCCAGCTCAACTCGGATGTACGTGTTACAACAGGATCAACAAGGGAGGTAAGACCATCGCAGAAGCGACTTTCGATATTACTGTAGCAGTCGACGTTTGGAAATAAAAAGGGAAAAGTTAAAAATGAGCAAAATATAAAATTAAATAGCATGTATTTGATACTCAAACCATGCGAGTACTCACAATAATCGTCTCAGTCAGCTTTTATCTAATTCCTTAGAAATATTCCTTCTTCATCGAAAGTTGTCAATCAAGTTTTGATATATTTCCACCGAAATTATTTAAATATTCAATCTTACTATTAATATTGATTTCAAGTCTAATGATTGTTGTCTCTAAAAAATTAGAAACCTGTTTTCCTAAGGCTTCTCTACTAAATTCCACAGCAACAGAAACGTAGTTTAGTCTTGTGTAAGATACTTACAAGACGAATGATTGATGCAAAGCATCAAAGAAGACGCAAAGTTTTGTTGCACATGTAGAAATAAAAAAAGTACACTTAAATCCAATTTTTTACTCAGCATTACAGCATGATGATTGGTTGTGGGATCGGTAAATCTGTATTTAGTCACCTAATTATCAGTATTTGAGGATTTAAGTATAAGGTATGATATAAATCTTGGCAGAGTCTGTGTTTAAACGAATGAGATGATCGTTCATACAACATGACATATGAGACTGTTTTTAAGATAAATGGACAAGATGTTATGATTAATTTCAATTTGTACCAACAAATAGTATCAACGACCAGATATTTGTATTTAACACATGCCCTGTTATTGTCCAATAATGCTGACACACAGAAACTCTGTTTTGGTTTTAATCAGTAGGTCATGAAAGTGGAAAGGGGTTTAAAACATTAAATGGAAAAAATTGAGGCAATAAATGTTTGGTCATTAACTTATTTAAATTTAATTTAAATTGTTATTGAATAGAGTTTCCTGTGGTGATGGTAAGAAGGAAAACATATAACGGGTATTAAAGGATAAAAGGTGAAGGAAACTACAACATAGTATACTACAAAAAAACACCAGTTTATTGTTTTAATACAATTTCAAAAGAACAAACACTAATAAGTCTAAAATTAGGGTTAAAGTAAAAGTACTATGTAAGTAAACACTTGTCAGTATCAAACATCAACAAGAAGTATTAGAGGGCCAGTATCGCCCCACTGCATTAGGCATAAATTAAATCACTGAAGCTATATTGAGTGAAGAAACGTTTTAACGTTTTTGTCTGTAAAATTGAAGTAATCTTGGAAATTAATTTGAAAGGATGCTACTTGTGATGTTTCATGCCAGTTCTCCAAGTGGTTTCACTGAATAAGTTCTTTGAAACAATTGTTGATGCATTCATACACATTGGACAATTCGCATTGACAAACACTCAACTGGCTTTCAGTCAGTGGAGCTAAAAATCGTGTCAGAACACTTCAAATCAAATATTAACATCAAAGGACTAAGCAAAATGGTTATATCAAAATAAATGTCAAAGGACTAGTGAAAATAGTAACATCAAAATACAAATCAAAGGAGTAGTGAATTACATTTTGGCATTATTGCTTGCTTTCAATATTAAAAGCAACTGTAATATATGTCAAAATATTTCTCTTTATCAAACATATACAGAGCTAGACCTTTTGAAAGCTTCTTACAAATCACTTTGGTAACATTGTAATGAATATACAAGCTTATCAGTTATTTTTTATCATACTTCCTCTTCTGTTTTTAATTGTAAGCGTACTAAGTATTCACAATTGTTTACATTGTGTATCTGCTAGTATGTATAACAGTGGTATAAGAATGTTGATGAAGGAAAAGGTTTTTAAAATATTGTGGCAGTGTGGATCCTAATTACATTGCAAATTCACAGTCTGATCAAATTTTATACTATTTTTAAAGTGTTAGTTGTATAAAAGATACCTAATAAACTACATTGATATAAAGGCTGTTATACTATTAAACAGACAACAAATAGTGGTTATATACTATAACATTTTAACTGGAATTTATAAAAATGTTAATTTCATCATTATAACATAAGCTTGTATTTGTTTTGCGACAGTTTGTTGAAGAATAAGCTTTAACATAAAACTATCCAGCAAATATTTATATATATTTAATCATGAAACCCAAACTTAAACAACAGGATCATAATGGTCATGTTTTGTTTTGAATTGAGTATCATAGACATTACCATGAATGAAAATGAAAGTTTTTCTTACTACAATTTATTTGACAATGTGAACTCCATAAAGAATTGACAAGATTAACTTACATTTGATCTAGTTTTAGACACCACAAACCCAAGTCAAACGAACAAATATTTCATAAAGAAAAAAAAATGTGTTGATTGTATAAAAAGTAGGCCTTTATCCCTTTCCCAAAATCACACGCCTCTGCAGCAGACGGCTTTTGAAAACACTGTAACAAACATAAAACTTACTTATAATTATTAATATCTCCTTTTGCCACAATGTTTTCAATCTTCCCAATTATCGTAATTTTGTTTTCAGAAATTGTCCATATTTTTGCCTGACAGTTTAAAAAGTCTTCTGCTGCAGATTTGTTCTATGGGGGTAAGGGTTAAAGTGTTCACACTCTTATTGTTGATGACTACTGACACATTCTTATTACAATAGCCCTACATATTTCTTTTAAACAAGCTATACATATATGTTAACTATAAAAAAGTAAACTGCAAAACCCAGGAATATCACAAGCGTTTTGAAAAATCAAGATCATTTAAACGAATTTAAAGAGATTTCTGTCAATAATCATTTTTTTTTCATGATATAGCAACTGGAGTTGTCGGGCATTAAAATATTCTAAGAAATTATAAAAAGGACATTGTCAGGATTGTTTCATTGTTATTTGCGCATAAGTTTCTTGAAAGAAGTCCTTGAAAAAGTCATTATGGGACACACCACCAGGGCGTATCCAATGGCACACATTAAACTTAACTCTTTCAGCGCCAAAGGCAATTTTGAGGTTTTTACAAACAATGCAGATTCAGGCGAGTCAGCGCGTAACGAGCTGTCTCACCTGAAATCAGCATTGTTTGCCTTTTAGTTATAAAAATATTCAAAAAGTCTTATTACAAGAGAAATGGAAACGCCCTATTTTGAACATGGAAGAGTTTACTTTAAACAATTCGGCGCTGAAAGAGTTAAGCGTATTAAATAATTGATATTTTTAAAGGTGCATGGTAATGCCTTCCTAGTATTCATGAAAATAAATGAAACATTATGGATCAATAAATCTTTTATGATTCACTTTGTAACTAAAACAAGTGGACCATAGTGAGTGGTAAAGTATCAAACAAAAAATATTTATGAGAATTTGTTTTCAAATTCACCGAGTTATTTCAATGTTTTTCCCTTTCCACGTGGCTTGATAAGCCTGCACATCCGTGCAGCGTTCAACGTGCACATACATGCAGTACAAACCAGGGTTCTGTATGGTTCTGATTTTTTAAAAACAATTTAGAAAGAGGACTGATCAAGAAACATTCCTGAGTAATTTAATGAATTTTTTAAAGTGATTTAAGATATACATATGATAATGACAAAAGATGAGAAATCGCAATATATCATCTCTAGACTTGTGTCTTTAGGTGAGTTAAAGAAAAAAGTTATTTTCTTTGAGTAAGACGCAGATGTTTTCTCAGAAATTTATATTCTACATTCTACATAAAACAGTTTCACTGTTGGCAGATTCAACAATACCTACACCCCCCCCCCCCCCCCCCCCCCCCCATTCATTTATAGTATTCACATCTATGAATCAAACTAAAGTTCATTGAAAATAAATTAGTCTTGTGGCGATGGCGTAAATTTAGTCAACATTCCGAAAATATCAAAATATTGAGAATGTTTTTATTATAAGACTTCCCCAATGAAAAAGTGTGTCGTCTGTTGAGAAGGCATGGGGGTACTGTACATGGGTGGGTGACTTGTCACTGGCCATTGAATCTTATTTTAGATGTTTTAATACACATTTAGCATGAGACATTCGAGTTGAAAATAAGGAATCATCCAGATGATGTAAGAGTTGAAATGTTGTCCAAATTTACAGTGAAATACTGTCGAGTTTAAACACCCATCAAACTTTGCTTGTAAGAAACAACAACTTACATTTCATTTATGTTTACTGGAAGTTTACGTCGCATCCGTGATAACACATGTTGTCGTGTAGGAAATGTACACCCTAATCGTGTTTACCCCATGTTCATGAAAGTGACTATTCATCAGCGCAAGATTAAGAACCGACTAGACAGCGACATTTATCTGAAACAGATAATTCTGCGATTTAATTATTTTCGTATCTGCAATATGGCATGAAAATTGAACTTCAGAGTTAACTTTTAATAAAATATGTGCAACGCAATCGGTACTGTAAACAACATGTGACTAAATTCGAGAATTTCATTGGCCCAATTAGCGCGTCCTTCTGTTGGTTCCAGGTTTAACTAATTATATCGAATAGAAAAGCGAAAGAAGCAGATAACCGAAATCAGTTGAATACATTGCAGTGAGTGACATAATACGAAAACAAGTTTATTAAAAGGGAGATTTCGATTGGCTCTTTTAGCGCGTCCTTTCTTTGGTTCTCGGTTTTACAAAAGATTGACATTGTAAAAATTATGAGGCAGGTTACCATATATAGTGGAATGGTTCTATGATTCTACGGGTTTTTTCTATGCTTGTTCGAATAAAGAGAATACCATATGTTTTAGAATAGATACAGTATACATTTTTTTAAACTGAAAATAAACAGACATTGATTGAACCAATATACCGGTCTTGGTCTTTTTTGAGAACTTGTTTTTCAACTTGTAAAGCTCACACATGCATATATAGTATAAAAGAGATGTTTTAACTGCAATTAATAAACTTAATACGGACAAAGAAAAATCCGTTATTTGGTCACTCTGGCAGGTCTATAAAACTCCTTGTGCTAAAATTCGAGGCATTCCTACTGGGAGCTTCCAGTGATTAGTTATATATTTTATATCAGGACTCCTCGCTTGTTATGTTGACCTTGTTTACAGTCCACATGTATATCAGGCCTCCTCGCTTGTTATGTTGACCTTTTTTACAGTCCACATGTATATCAGGACTCCTCGCTTGTTATGTTGACCTTTGTTACAGCCCACATGTATATCAGGACTCCTCGCTTGTTATGTTGACCTCTTTTACAGTCCACATGTATATCAGACCTCTTCGCTGGTTTTGTTGACCATTTTTGTATACCAACATGTATATCAGACTTCCTCACTTGTTATTTACAACCCACATGTATATCAGGTCTTATCACTTGCTATGTTGACCTTTTTACAGCCCAGATGTATATCAGGCCTCCTCACTTGTTATGTTGAACTTTTTAAAAGCCCGTTTGTATATCAGACCACCTCAGTTGTTATGTTGACCTTTTTTAAGGTCCACATGTATATCAGACCTCCTCAATTGTTATGTTTACCATTTTACAGCCCACATGTATACATATATATCAGACCTCCGCACTTGTTATGTTGACCTTTTTACAGTACATATGTATATCAGACCTCCTCGATTGTTATGTAGACCTTTCTTACAGTTCACATGTATATCAGACCTCCTTAGTTGTTATGTTGACCTTTTTACACCCACATGTATATCAGGAATCCTCACCTGTTATGTTGACTCTTTTACAACCCACATGTATATTAGGTCTCATCAATTGCTATGTTGACCTTTTTACAGCCCACATGTTTATTAGACCACCTTAGTTATTATGTTGACCTTTTTACACACTCATGTATATCAAGTCTCATCACTTGTTATGTTGACCTTTTAACAGCCCATATGTATATCAGGCCTCCTTAATCGTTATGTTGACCTTTTAACAGCCCATATGTATATCAGGTCTCATCACTTGTTATGTTGACATTTTAACAGCCAATATGTATATCAGGCCTCATTATTTGTTTTGTTGACCTTTCAAAAACAATCACATGTAAATCAGGCCTTTTCACTTGTTATGTTGACCTTTTTCACACTCACATGTATATCAGGCCTCCTCACCTGTTATGTTGACCTTATTACAACTCACATGTATATCAGGTCTCATCATTTGCTATGTTGACCTTTTTACAGCCCACATGTTTATTAGACGACCTCATTTGTTATGATGACCTTTTTACACACTCATGTATATCAGGTCTCATCACTTAATATGTTGATCTTTTTACAACCCACGTGTATATCAGGTCTCGTCATTTGCTATGCTGACCTTTTTACAGCCCACATGTTTATTAGACGACCTCAGTTGTTATGTTGACCTCTTTACACCCACATGTAAATCAGGCCTTTTCACTTGTTATGTTGACCTTTTTACACCCACATGTATTTGAGGCCTTCTCAGTCGTCTTGTTTACCTTTTTACAGCCCTATTTGGCGAGGACTGTTCGGATAACAATTGCCTGTTACGACAAAACGTATGTTTTCCATCTACCTTACGTTGTATGTGCAATGAGTTCAAACAGTACAATAGGACTAGCGGCGAATGTGAGAAAGGTAGGTAAACGTAGTTTTCTTCTCTCAGTACTTCCGTCCGTGATTTATGTTTCTAGCGCAGGAGGATAAGGCCTTAATTTATTAGTTTAATGTGATCACTGACCACCACGTGTACCTTCACTTTAAACTGTACATCACATCTGTGGCTAAAGTCGTACATTTGAATAATATTTCGGGTCTTATTTAAAGACTCAGCCGATCATCCCTACAGTCACACCAAAGCCGTCACTATCAGACTTAAAGAATATTATCAGGGATCACCATTTCCAGCATCGTGAGCAATCCAAACGTTTCTAAACCCCTGTGCTTTTAACAATTCATAAGAACACGGGCAACATGATAGTTTGTATAGCCCCAACTTTAATGTCGATAACGAATAGAATCGCAGATTGTATACCTACAGCCTTTTTGATTGATAGATTTAGGCTTAACGCCGTTTTCAACCATTTTCAGTGATATGACGGCGGCCAGTTCACCTACCCGTGTGTTTTCTGACTTTCCCACACAAGTAATCTACTCTACAACAATCGTTCGAAGCTGCTTTTCAACATGGACTGTTATCCAATTGGTAAATAACGAATGACTCGCGTCGCATTGAGCTTTGTAAAACGTTGGAAAGAAAGGTCGAGCTTGGGTTCGAACTAACAACCCCTGGAGTAATAGCCCTTTATATCCCTCCTCCCATTGATACAAGAGTACTTGTACGACCGGATGGGGACAATGATGGTCCTGATAAGACTGCTCAGAGATGCATACTGATCTTGATATCCATGGTCGCATACTTTTTAATGTATGTTCGTATAGAGTGGTTAAACTATGATGTGATAGAACTCTAAATAAGAAGAGTATTTCACCTTCAAACCCGATGTAATGGGTACTCAAAAGAATAGTCTCAATCGGACTATTCGTTTGAGTACCCACAGCATATGGTTAAGTTGAATCACACGAGAGGTATTGTTGGGATAATATCAATATACTCTTTCTTTGCTAGTCCTCTGATGTAAACATGTATTTCAGGATGTATAAACCATGGTAAGGGATACCAGAAGCACATTAATCGGATACCAGACAGGAAGAGCTTAGACCATTTTATAACGTCGAGTGCCTCAGAATGCCATGCCGAGTGTAGCGGATATAAAAAAAGATGTAATGGTGTTGCGTACTCAACCATTACCGGCGACTGTTGGCTCTATATAGGCATCGGACATTTGTTAGAAAATACAACGGACACGTTCATCAGAGAATGTGTATGAATGACCAAACACGAGAAAGCTCTAGGAAAACCAACTTAAATTTATTTACGGCAAGTGTAGATATAAACCCGTCTGCACATACATCTGTACGGACGAAATGGACGGTATTTCACATATCTGTAGAAGACGACTTTTAAAAACACTATTTCAAAGGGAGAAATTTCCATTTTTGCCAGCGTTTTCAACTCATTAAACTTGCTATTAAAGATATTGTCCATACGTTTGTACATCTGTTTTCCAATTCGTCTGCTGCAGGGTTGTAATACGTTGGAACTTGTTAATCTGGATCTACACTGGCGACGCTTGCTATATGCCTGGTATTCTTCGAGCACGACTCGTGCATTGTAATTATAATATTTACATGGCAAGAAACCTTCTGCTTTTCAGCAAAACTGTTCCGTAAGTTCATGTTTCTAACAATGCTATACTTGTTTGGTTAACCATTTCTTACACACAACAAATGTGCAGCAGACGAATTTGAAATCATTTAGGTAACTATATGGAAAATCTTTAAACATTGCTATAAAAGAGAAATTGCTCGTTACGAGCAATTTCTCTATTTGTCAAAATGTTTCTTAAGTCTAATGCAGAGGCAAAGGAAAATTTCTATAGACGAGAAATGGCGTATTTTTCAACATGTAAGTTAAAGGTTGGTTAATATTATTTTTATAAATCTTCGAATCCTTACCTTTCGATACGAATATCAATTCTTTCTGTAGTCTCATTATTTAAGATATTCAAGCTTTCCAACCATTAACTTACTTTTTTTGTTTAAAATGCCATAATACAGTTGTACACACCTAGTTAAATAAATATATAAGCTTTTAAACAGAAAACGTTGGCCCTTCTTTTATTCAGTTGTTTGCCTTGGGCTTTAGCCCCTGGTTATAGTAGTAAAACCATATTTTCGGAGTTGGCAGCCTGCCAATTGCTGTTTACACCCAACAACGTATTTTATGATGAGACTGCGCGAGAAAAATAGTTCCAGATAGATTTAACTAAACTGCATTTAAAAGGTTAAGATCTCCCCTAAAATATCATTATAATGTTGTTGGAACATCAGTAAAAAACTTAAGGCGTGAGTACTCCAATATAAGTTTAACAAATGTTTTAGAAATTAATGCGCCGAGAGGTCAAATATGGAAGCTTATTTAATATTAACATTCAGGTAGGGCCTGTGTGACGAAACATTAATGGTAAACAAAAAGTCGCATGACAAATGCAGTGTCGGAATCAGCGGGGGGGGGGGGGGCGTAGGTCCTTGCCCCCACCCCGACGTTCCTAGCTCCATTATTTATTAATTTTGCATGTCACATGTCGATGCAATTTAATTAATTAATTGTACTGTTCCCGCCAATTGATATAGCTCTAAACGACGAGTCGGTAAACTTTATACGGGAAGACCTGCCATCGGACGATGCACTGCAGTTGTAAATCGTGTGCTGGAGGAATTAATGTGGTGGTGTTTCACCCTTATCTTACCAACCAGTCAACGAATGACGACTTGAATAAAGAAGTCAAGCGATCCGAATGTTCACAAAATTCGTTGGATAGCGATCACATTTTTGGTGACAAGTTGCGAGTTCGAAGAAAGAATTTCAACTACTGGTCTCGTGAAGTCCGACCGAAGATCATCAGAAGCGAAGAAAATGCTTACAGGAATAAACGTAGTTTTCTTCTCTCAGTACTTCCGTCCGTGATTTATGTTTCTAGCGCAGGAGGATAAGGCCTTAATTTATTAGTTTAATGTGATCACTGATCACCACGTGTACCTTTACTTTAAACTATACATTTGTGGCTAAAGTCGTACATTTGAATAATATTTCGGGTCTTATTTAAAGACTCAGCCGATCATCCCTACAGTCACACTAAAGCCGTCACTATCCGACTTAAAGAATATTATCAGGGATCACCATTTCCAGCATTGTGAGCAATCCAAACGTTTCTAAACCCCTGTGCTTTAAACAATTCATAAGAACACGGGCAACATGATAGTTTGTATAGCCCCAACTTTAATGGCGATAACGAATAGAATCGCAGATTGTATACCTACAGCCTTTTTGATTGATAGATTTAGGCTTAACGCCGTTTTCAACCATTTTCAGTGATATGACGGCGGCCAGTTCACCTACCCATGTGTTTTCTGACTTTCCCACACAAGTAATCTACTCTACAACAATCGTTCGAAGCTGCTTTTCAACATGGACTGTTATCCAATTGGTAAATAACGAATGACTCGTGTCGCATTGAGCTTTGTAAAACGTTGGAAAGAAAGGTCGAGCTTGGGTTCGAACTAACAACCCCTGGAGTAATAGCCCTTTATATCCCTTCTCCCATTGATACAAGAGTACTTGTACGACCGGATGGGGACAATGGTGGTCCTGATAAGACTGCTCTGAGAAGCATTTTGATCTTGATATCCATGGTCGCACACTTTTTAATGTATGTTCGTATAGAGTAGTTAAACTATGATGTGATAGAACTCTAAATAAGAAGAGTATTTCACCTTCAAACCCGATGTAATGGGTACTCAAAAGAATAGTCTCAATCGGACTATTCGTTTGAGTACCCACAGCATATGGTTAAGTTGAATCACACGAGAGGTATTGTTGGGATAATATCAATATACTCTTTCTTTGCTAGTCCTCTGATGTAAAAATGTATTTCAGAATGTATAAACCATGGTAACGGATACCAGAAGCACATTAATCGGATTCCAGACAAGAACGGCTATGACCATTTTATAACGTCGAGTGCCACAGAACGCCTTGCCGAGTGTAGCGGATCTAACATAACATGTAATGGTGTTGTGTACTCAACGATAACCGGCGACTGTTGGCTCTATAAAAAAATCGGAAATTTGTTAGAAAATACAACGGACACGTTCATCAGAGAATGTGTATAAATGACCAAACACGAGAAAGCTCTAGACAAATCAACTTTAGTTTATTTATGTCAAGTGTAGATATAAACCCGTCTGCGCATACATCTGTCCGGACTTTGATAGAAGTTTTTCCGAATGTATTCTAAACTCTTTCCTATTTGCAGACAGGATTTGACGTATCTGCAGCAGGCGACTTTTAAGAACACTGGGGCAAAAGGAGATATTTCCTCCTGTGTCAGTGTTTCCAACTCCATTCACTCATTAAACTTGCTATTAAAGATATTGTCCATACTTTTGCACATCTGTTTTCAAATTCTTCTTCTGCAGGTTTGTAATATGTTGGAGCTGGTTAATCTGGATCTACCCTGGTCACACATGCTTTATGCCTGGTATTCTCAGCGCACGACTAGAGCAATGTGCCTTAATGTATTTAAACAGCAAAACTGTTCCGTTAGTTCATGTTACTAACAATGGTATACTTGTGTATGTTTAACCCTGCCACACTATACATGTGCAGCATATTTGTCACAATGTTTCATAAGTCAAATGTAGAGGCACCGGAAAATGTCTATAGGAGGGAAATTTTTGTAGTTTCATTATTTAAGATGTAAAAGCTTTCTCAACCATTAACGTACTGCATAAGTGGGTCAATTGGGACGAACTTTAACAGAAAGCATCTCCTCAATGACCTGACCAGATTTTTTTAATTTTTTATCCATGTAGAGTTACCTTGGCAACAGAAAGAAAAAAACTTAAAAAAAGATTCTCCACCCAAACCTGTTGGCCGTTTTTCAAATAATATTGTAGAAATTTGCCCTTTTGAAGGATGTTTCAGTCGAATGCTGTTGCGCATGTTACTGGTTCCACCAGTCAAAGACAGTTCCTTACCACACAAACTGCATTAGACTTTGTTATCCTCAGCACAACGTTTGAAATATGTCCACACAAAGGATGTAGCAGGCGGCATTATGGCAATAGTATGGTAAATATTTTTTTATCGCCGTGACCGTTATTCGATGTATAATATGTTGAATGCGTGATATTGCTTCAAAACAGCATTAGCTCCGCGTGACATAGCTTAAAAACAGCATTAGCGTGATATTGCTTAAAAACAGCATTAGCATGATATTGCTTTAGACAAGCATAAGCTCCGCGTGACATTGCTTCAAAACAACATTAGCGTGACATTGCTTTAAATCAAAGTACTGAGAGTACTAAATGTAGAATTGTGATCGGTTAAGAGGAGATGCAGAAGTGCATATAGAAATATTTATCTTAAAAAGTCTCCACCATGACAGACAAGTAATTATGCATCAGGCCAGAATGAAATATTTCCAAGATCACAATTGTGAACATTGATTGATCACAACACCAAACATATCATTTGGTCCACATAGTACTTTTTTAATTATCATATTACCCAATAGCTCTACGTAAATCCCAGCAGGAACATTCAGGACAGTACGATGTCTTCCTATTTATTGAGTTTACTGAACCAACTGATGCGTTCAGAGTATGCAATATATTAATACAATATATTAATGTTAGCATCTCCAAAACAGAGGGCAAGCGTGGCCCTGAATAGATCACCTGAGTGACAGCTATGTAGCATATGTGTAACTACTAATATCGGATAAAATTTAATCAAGAGCTTAAATGAAACTGCTAGAAGTGGACAATGCAAATGAAACTTAGCAACAATGGACATTTGTTATGATATTAAATCTTGAACAGTTTTGTAAGAGGACCACAAAAGTATCATTCCCGTGAAGTTTGTTTGATATCAGTCCAATGGGCTGGGCGGAGATTATGTTTAAAGTCTAAAGCTTATTTTATGCCTATTCTGATGCAGCATTGCAGCTTTCTTTCCAAACCAATCAATATGGCTTGAACAAATTACAAATTTATCCAGAAATCAGATACAAACTTAAAACTTAGCAAGGCTACCTTGGTTACCAGTGAGATTTTGAAGTCGCATGAAATAGATGAATGAGAACACCATTTCTTTTATATCAGTGCGCCAAAAATAAAGGATAAGGATATCAATCTTGTTTGTGCGATATCTAAGAAAGGGAATCAAATGCCCAATATTTAAAATTCTTGTCCGATTCAAGTTGTTAAGTAGAAAGGATCCTTCTGAGACTCTCTGCGAAAATTGTTCAAGCCATATTAGTTGGTTGAAAGAGGAGCGAGGCGGCATCAGAAAAGAACAAAATGACAACATTTCAAAACTCTATTGAGTATTCTTATGAAAGTACTTGTCTTATGTGTTCCCTTAGTGCCCATCTTCATAATTCTTTAATCCATATTGATTGGTTGAAATACATATACCAGGCGGCATCAGCAAAGGGATAAATTTAAATTTGAGCTTCCAATGAAATCTCATCCTAATCAAATTCGTCCATCGATATAAATTATAAAAACAACTTTTATTGCTGCGGTATCAGAAAGGGAGTAATATGCCTTAACTGTAAAATTCTTCTTCTCTGAATCCGCTTGGGAGATTCCAAGATTTTTAGTACAAATGTTCCTGGAGTGACCCTCTACAAGATTTGCTTAAGCCATATTGATTGGTGGAAAAACATGGCAGACAGAGGGCATCAGAAAAGAGGCAAAATTACAAAATTTAACAGTTCCTTTTTTTTTTAAGTTTTTGTCTGATTTCTGGATAAATTTGTAATTTGTTCAAGCCATATTGATTGGTTTGGAAAGAAAGCTGCAATGCTGCATCACAATATGTAATGCTATACGGCGAGGGTAAATAAGAACAAACAGACAAACACAATTTGAATAAATGCTGCATTTACCCGTTCACACTTTCACCATACTCATTTCATACTGATTCAATGTTCATACTTTCAGTTATTAATAAAAATAAAAATAAAATACAATGTTTCCACACGCTGGCTATAATGTATAATCATTTATGCTAATATTTGATTTTTTTGATAGAATTGCGATAGCAAGGCTACCATGGTTATCAGTGAGATTTTGAAGTCACATGAAGTAAATGAATGAGAACACCATTTCTATCATATCAGTACGCCAAAAATAAAGGATACAGATATCATTCAATTTGATTTTTGGTAGAATTGCGATAGCAAGGCCTGCTCCAGTTTATATTGACGCATTTGCAGAAGACATCTTTGAAAACATTTAGGCAAAATAAAAAAAAATCTCGTTTAACTATTTGTTCATCTTTGATAAACTATTTTATTATATTTATACAATACAATACAATACAATACAATACAATATCTCCAATTTCTGTAATGCCGCCTATGTAGGAGATATTATAAGTACATGTCCAATTTTTCACAATTAACGGAAATACAAACAAGCAATAAAACAGGTGGAAGGTTATCCAAAGTTGGATTTGGGAAGAAAACAGACAAAAAACCCAACAACAACAACAACAACAAAAAAAAGACAAAGGAAATAGTGTAGACAATCTATGTACACGCGTGAGACAAACACCCATTTAAATAACATGTATAATGCATATATGCCGTTTTGCAGAATAAATATATTATGCTCGTTTGGTGGTGGCGCCTGTGAGAGTAATACATTTGAAGACACCGGTATGTAGGTTGTCCGACTCGTTTAGATAGGGGAATATTGGCGCGCCTAATATACGAAGCGTACATATCAAGCTATCCTGTTCAAAAAGATCATTGACAAATGTATTACGATATTTCGATAATAATTCCAATTTTAAGAGTGATTTCGCATCTTCTATTAGAGTACACACAGATATAATGTGGCCCAGATCTTCCTGAAACGATTTGCCGCATTCAGTTAAATCTGTATTGCTTATTGAGACGGGACGTGACCATATTTTAGCTATTGTATTCATCGTTGATCTGAATGAGCTGGGTTTCGATACGTTGTATACTATACAAGGACGGATACACGGATGCAAAAGGCGGAAGAAGACACAATCTGGGTTATTTGACAAACGATCATCCCACATGAACTGTTCTCGTACACGAACTGCGTTTCGGACAGTATTCTGCCATGAACATTTAGAGTGCAGTGAGTTGTCACGAAAGAAGTTATTTAGAAGAGTCTGCAAGTTGTACGTGTTAACAGTATGTTGTTTATAAATCCAAGTGTGACGGAACTTTTGTCTGAGAGGTACATGAAATATTTTCTAATGAATATTTCTTTTGTGATGCATGACTCTGGTAAACACAATATTTTCTGTACAAACCTTTAATTTGTCACTTTAAGACTGCTTATTCTATATAAACATTGCAAAGACTCTGAAATATCCGCTTGCAAATCCCTGTAGTTTCTTTGCAACAAAATGTTGAAATATTCGATCTGTTTTAAGTCGATGGTAGTCATGTTGTTCCAAAGCTCTGATCCATATAGAAGGATCGGTACTATAATCTTGCAATATAGGTTTGCTGAAACAATTGGATTTACTCCCTATGGATTAACACCCTGTCCAACCATCAAAACAAGAGCGTTGCGAGACTTTTGAATACGTTCCTTTAAACGATTACCCATATTCAAGTTCGAGTCATGAATGATGCCTAAGTGTGTTCATCAATTTATCATGTGGGAGAAAATGTTGCCCATACAGGATTCCAACCCTTGGCTCATGACGCTTCTTGCTGAACACAATGACGTTAGACGTTTTAACGTTTAACTCTATTCGCTATGATTGACAATACCGGTACACTATATCGATCATGATTTATAAATGTGATTGGGATATGGCTAACAGCGATATGACATCAACAAAGGATGGATTACTAACCGGTGTAGACATGACTTTAGTTCCTAAGTTATAGTCCTGGAGATCCGTTATCAACTCATGTATATAGACAAGGTACAGGAATGTGGACATGACTCCTCCCTGACGTACACCACGTACAATGTTGAATGATTCTGACGTTTGTTTTGCGTACCGTACGACGCACTGTAAATCAGTGTATGGGGTTGAATGATCCTCAATATTTTATATATAAGTAATAAAGCGTTCGACGTTATAATACACGGCTTCTTGGACGTTAAAGACAGTGGTTCTGCAGCTTAATTGCTTCTGGAAGCCGTGTTGCTGCGTACATGGGAATTTAATTTTAGAACATTTATTCGATTAAGGAGCAATTCTCGAATATTTTACTGAAGCATGTTATTAACGATACGGATCGATAACTAGCTGCATCGGATTTAGTTTTGCCTTTGGTGGCAATACACAGTTGAACGCTGATTTTCTGTTTCCTCGGGACACCCTAACTTTTATTCTCTCAATATTTCTCATAATATCCATTCTGGTTTTATAAAAAGGATTTTCCTGTATCAAGGAGTGCCAGAATTATAAGAAAATGACTGGAATTCACACTCTCAGTCAATATTATGGAAAGAACTGGCCACAAAAGTGGTCTGAAACAGGGTGAAAAAAACTAGGACAAAAAGAGCAATTTTACCCTTCACTCCAAAAATCACCCAACAAAAGCGCAGGGGGTTAGTGTAAAATTGAAGAGCTGCTTAGACTCTCAAAACAATAGGAAATCTATAGATGCAGTCATAAATACCATGTTTCTAGCTCCTTTTCAAGCAATCTTGGACGCGAAAGCTGGTATTCAAATGTACCTCTAAATTCACGCCTAGCTCTGCAACCAGTGTTGTCAAACCAGAAGGAGAAGTGGGTTGAACCGAAAAAATCAAACCCATGCTGAGAGCTTATTTTTCACATTTATAAACATTAAAATCAACCATTTAACCAAAAAAGTACCAAAAACTTACTCTTTATCATTATTTCTATTTTTTACTATGGCCAAACTTTGAATATCCCGAAAGCAAGTGTTAAATGCCACCTTTACCTTTGTAAATAGGTATTAGCACACTTGTTTGCCACATCTTTGGTACTTTTTCGAATTTAAGTATAGTATGAAAATGTAGGGCTAAAGCTTTTGTTAGTGGTTTACCTGCATGTATAACATGCTCGTTAAGAATTTCATCGATCCCGAGCGATTTGCGCTTCAAAAGTGTTTTGAGTACGCACTCCATTTCAGTCACTTCTAATTCGAGTGTAATTGTTTTCAGGATATGACTTTCACTTGACTTGACATAATGACACAGTTCTTTTCTTAGATGTATGGTAAGAGTTTCGTCATTGCATCGTGAGTAAAATATTCTCGAAAGTCGTTAGAAACATCTGCCGCTTCGAGGGTACTATCTCAGACTACTATTATTGAGCAGATATCGAAAGTTCTTTCCACTTTGCTGTAGAGAGTACGACAAATGTTCACATTCATTATATGTAATAGTCTAAGCGTACACTGTGAGTTTAAGGCTGCGTAGACGCAGGTTGATCAGAAACTATACTGGTCACTTATCCTCTGTGGTTTTTATTTTCATGTCATTCCTCTCCCCTTTGCATTCCCCTCGGAAACATAACGTTGCTTTACTTCATATGTTCTACCCTATGGTTCCATGTCCTGGTATCTCTGTGGTAAATTATAGTATACTTCTTTCTCTATACGGGATTAAACTGAAGAGGTACAATGTGCAGCTAATTTCTACAATTATACTCAAATATTCATTTTCAGTGTGCATATATTTTCAAATAATTCATAGTAAGTTTGAATGCTTAGGGGTTGAAGTCGGTTTCAATATAATCTAAAATATACCAACACATTGATTAATCAGCCAGGTCACTATACACTGGTTACTTAAGGATGAGATCACATTCTTCACAAGTCGAAGCTGTGACATATGTGTTTGACCAATATGAAGAGGACATGATAAGCACATTCGTACTAACATATGGGAAATATGTGCTTGATTTGCGTGGAATATGTGATCACATTATTCATATCTGTGACGAATGTGATCAAATGCTTTACACTTGTGCCAAATACAATCACGAGAATTGCACGAAAGCCAGGTTTTAGAAAATAACCACAAAACAAAACAAATGTTTGGACTGACCAGTTTTCATAATCTTCTCGTTCAAAAAGAACATGATTAGTCCACGGAAATATTATTGATGAACTAAGACACGTACATGCATCCACGCTTGAGATGACTACTGACGTCTTGCCTAAGAAGACCTCTAACACCGAGGCAGATATAATCACTGACACTGAGTAAGGGATTACCACTGACGTTGAGTCCAAGATGACCGATGGGACTGAGCCCAAGAGTGTATCTGATGCCGAGCTGGGCTGACCACTGAAACTGTACAACGTCTAACGCCCGAACACTGGATGATTACTGAAATGATTACTGAAATCGAGCCAAACCCTACCACTGGCGCTGAACCCACGATAACAATTGATACCGAGTTATACGTACACAGATCAATCAGTTGAGAAATGGATTAGACTGAAGCTCAAAGCTTATTTTAGGTCCTCTCCAATAAAAATTGATTTTCCAGAAGCACGGTGAATATTTTACATGTTCAGAAAATATCGGCTTACTTTAGCTGTATAATTTATCATACAAGAACAAAGTTGACGAATTGACGAAATTGATGAAGCAGCAATAGTTTGTCCACTAGTCAATTCGTAGCTCTTCTAGCTAACTTCACAGCAGTTCGTCACTCGTCAATTCGTCGCTCGTCAAGCAAACTTCACAGCAGTTCGTCGCTCGTCAATTCGTCACTCGTCAACCTAAGTTCACGGACCTACCGGTTTGTGTTGAACTTGTTGACAAGGGGATTAATCAGTTTCAGGGGGATTGGTTGTAAAGAGGGCAATCTGATTTACCTGCTGGTTTGTGTTGGATTGGTTGTCAAGGGGGGTAATCAGATTTACCTGCCGGTTTGTGTTGGATTGGTTGTCAAGGGGGATAATCAGGTGTTCATATGAATTTATCATTATATTACTTGAAACAGATCGTTTATTTGAAAATAATAATTTGTTCAACATAACGTTACACAGTGACATCTTAGCTAGTTATATTACTTCAAATCTGTGTTTCCCGGAGTTCTCTGTCTATTCCATTACTTGGCGGAAGTATAGTTTTCATAATATTTTCAAATAGAAGAAAACCAGTTATTTTCAAGAAGCACATCTCAAATATTCTCTCATTGTCCTGTTTCAGGTTGGTATTACTTGAGCTATTTTCACACATATATATACAGGGAGGGATGAGTAACAAACTGTTTTCTGTTCTTCTCTAGCAAAAATTTAAATCGGGAACAATTCGTGGACTTGTAGACGTTTATATTGAAGACTAGTTTAGTGATTTGACAGAAATATTGAACCGTTGATGACTGACGAGAAAATACAAGCCAATATACTGGACGTGATAGCTGCAGGTGAGTTCTGTTTTGTCTGTGTGTATGCTGCTTTGCGCCGTCTTCGGTATGAGCCGGTCGGTGATCGAACCCATCATCCCGCAGGCGAGTACTGATTAGACCCTTACCCATCTGTACGCAATGAAACACAACATTAATTATGTGTAACCTAATATGCACGAAGTCATTACAGAAGTAAAAGAGAAGCGCTCTGTGAATACAAGCCGTTATCCATTTGCGACCACTGTAGATCAAGATCAGCTAGTGCATCCGCGTTGTAGGATCTGGTTAGCCGGTCTACATCTTTCGTCAATAGGTCATACCATGTTTCAAGAACCATCTGTAAAAAAAACCAGTATCAATTTGGATCCTTAGCATGGATATGTATG
The DNA here is from genome assembly GCA_031761405.1 of Serripes groenlandicus. Taxonomy (NCBI): domain Eukaryota; kingdom Metazoa; phylum Mollusca; class Bivalvia; order Cardiida; family Cardiidae; genus Serripes; species Serripes groenlandicus. The sequence continues at coordinate 11,475,532 of JASEVX010000017.1, forward strand.
CAGTTCTTTTTCCACATGTGAAATAATTACGTTTATGATGATTTTCGTGAAAAACAGCTCAAATATAGAAACGAGTTTAATGAGTCCATTACGTACAGGATTAATATCTGCACTGATGTTCAAAAGCACTGTCGGGTTGGTTGTAATCGAACTGTTCTACAGGGAAAACAACTTAATCATGTTAAGACAAGTGGAAATTAAAATCGTATTATGCATAAATATAATCTTATCCAAATACAATCTCATGAATATCAGACCAAAATGCTTCGCTGTACGTATATTGTATCTACTCCACAGCAGAAAATGTTGTCTCGAATTGACCCTATACACTTAAATATTTATGATCAGATTCTCCGATTATCTCCCCTGTTTTATACCTTCCGATTTTGTAGGCGACAATTTGATGAGCTGACACAAACGTTAATCTGAGACAAGACAACCTGTATGAGGCAGTCTCCAGATATATTTACTAGAGCGAAGTTTATGTCTGGTTTTAATGAGATTGATCCAAATGGGAAAGAATTGTGGCAACCTTCTGTGACTAACTTACCGACAATATGCATACATGGTCAGGTATACCTGCAAGGATGCACTTGTTGAGCTTGATATATAGATATATGTCTCATACAAGACCCTGTGATTGGTATCTGTAGAGCTCGGCTAATTCAGACGTCGGATAACTTTTCGTGAAAAAGTCTAAAGATATTAGCAGCATTGACATTTATTTGGAAGTACGCATGTCTGACAGGAGATACAGTTATCTCATTAGCGAGAATAATCCGAATGTCAGTCGTTACTATTACAAAGGTGTTTGTCCGTAAGCTCAGTCGGCTGATGACTCGATTTAACGATCGTCCATGTTTGGCATTAACATCTTTCTTACATCCTGGCAGCCTGTCGAACATCAGGATGCAATGCCATTAATTTGAAAACTTCCGACGGCCTGTTCCGTGAAACGAAAAACCTTGATATATTTTCTCACGTTGAACTTCTGTGAACTTTACTCGACTTATCAATTGACAACTGCAGCAACTATACCTAGCGCCATGTTGTGCCTTATTAACCATCCCGAGTACCAGATAAGAATACAAGAGGAGCTGGACAGAGTTGTCGGGACGGACAGGGAACCTTCAGTCAGTGATAAACATAACTGTGATTTTCTTGAAGCTGTCGTTACGGAAACAATGCGATATTTACCTCCGGTTCCGCTGTTCATACCCCACATGTGCTCTGAGGACACCGATTTTGAAGGTTATCACGTCAATGCTAAAACTTTGGTAGGCATCGTTCAAAGTCAAATATGTTATTGTATTTATTCCTCCAGCCTGTTTACATACAAAGTTATACAAGTATAATATGTATTAACAGTGTGTAAAGTTATTGATGCGCTGTTTTATTCCAAATTTCTGTCTCTCATTGCATAATGGATGAACATGGATATATTTATAATTAATCAATAAAATTGTTTACGGAATATATTCATGACGAAGGATCTTTATTGTTACATCATGATATATGAGCGGTGATCCAGGAAAACAAACCATAGAGCATTGCGACTAGTGTAGACACAGAACAAACCGCACAAATGCGTATAGTAGTTCGAATTCCAATGTTCGCCCAAGTTCCAAGGCAGATATTTATCGATAGTAAGATTTATTTTCCTGGAGCACGAACTTTTCATCTTCTTCATAATTTTTTTTCTTGATTATATCTAGGTCAAGGTTGAAAGAGGGTCACTAAGTCAAAATTTAAAAAATAATATTGTGAACTCTTCAGAGGTTGCATATTTGACTTCATGGTAGAATGGATGCGAATATTTTGTTTAAAAATCCTAGCATACCTCCTAGCCCTTTGTTGTTGAACTCAAAACAACCTCGATATGGTTATTTTGGGTGGGTACACCTTCACAGGGTTTCGAAGGGACAGACATTTAAATTGAGTGCATGATGTTTTACACAGCTTTCCACAAGTTTTGCAATCCTTAGCGCCGATGGAGGGAGGGAAAGCCAATAATATTTGATATGACCTGGACGGGATCGAATCGCGACATCCCGCAACCAGGACGGACTCTCTACGACACTTCAATGATAAGATCCAAAACGTCTTATCTAGGCCTTTGCTTCATTAGATTGGTTAATCATTTGGTATTTCAGGGTGTTTGCTAACATATGGTACTTACACCATGATGAACGTATATGGGGAGATCCCTGGGAATTCCGCCCTGAAAGATTTCTAGACGGTGAGGGAAAACTCATCCCAAGTTCACATACTCTCATGAAAAGGTATTACTGTCTTTATTCGCTTAAATAATCTAACTGACTGTTTTCGCCTGAATACTGTAAGCTGCCTTACGCCAATTTGAATATGTTTTCAGTTATATAACGGTGTTTCCTGGGTGAGTTACCAGTACTACTGGTCAATGTATCCTGACATCAGCGAGTCAGTCGTAATGCTTACCCCCAAATCCTGAGCATAAAGGAGGTAAAACCGTCAGTACCATTCCCCCTTTCCCATATACTAACAATCTGTAGCGGACGAATTCAAAAGCTTATGGTTAAACTATGGTTCAACTCTAGAATTTAAAGTTTAATCATTGAATAGAGTTGAAAACATTGTTGCCAAATGAAGAAATTGCTCAATTTATCCGTTTGTTATAATGTTTTTAAAAGTCGTCTGTTACAGATGCTTAAGAACGCGTATGTGGGTGAAATAAAAATATACAAATATAAATCAAATCCATTGCAAATTGTAACATTTTTGAATTAACAAATCTTCTACATATCTTCTACAATGTTATACTAAACATTCCGTGGTGTCTCTGGTCAAATGTAACTTAAATATTGGTTAAAGTGTATCATTTTGTATCTCTCTCCATTTTCATAACACGTATTTAAGATACTTAATGTATTTATATTTTACTTTTACTTCAGTTACATGCCCTTCGGTACAGGAAGACGTCGTTGCCCTGCGGTAGGGCTTGTGAAAACCCGGATATTTCTGTATTTAGCTCACCTTTTCCAGGAATGTAGTTTTGAACCGGTACCGTTTAAATGTGGACCATGTGACCCAAGGATCGGGCAATATGAACTTGATCTCACTTATAAACCTAAACCTTTCTATTGTACAGCTAAGCGTAGATTCTAATTAACTTAATATCGGCATGCAAAACCAAACATTTCTATTACACAGCCAATCGTATAGATTGTAAACTTTCATTACATTTTAGAATATAGCTAGAGCCGTCGAAGGTGGAATGTGTCATGTGTGAGAACAGAAAAATGTGTCTGACTAACTGATAGTGTGAAAACAGAAACATGTAGACCTGTGTCTGACTGAATAATTTATTGTGTGAAAACAGAAAAAGTGTCTGACTGAATAACTCATTTTGTGAAAACAGACAAACGTGTGTCTGACTGACTGATAGTGTGAAAGCAACTAAATGTCAGACTGACCCCAACCCCCCGGGCCGTGTTATCTTTACCCTTGCAATTCTGAGTGGTTACTAGAAGAAATGAGGAGTTTGAATGAACTCCAGCTCAATTCAAATAAGTGGCACTTCGGAACATCCCTTTTGTTGTTGTAAGAAGTTAAGTTGGTTTATTTGGAATTGGAAAATGTGGACGCAGTAGACTGCAGTATACTACTTTTAAAAACAATACTAATAATGATCAATTTCTCCGTTTGTCACAATATTTTCAACGCTATTCAATAATTAAACTTTCATTTAGATGTTTGTTTCATATTTTGCCAGGAAGTTTTAAAATTCGTCTGCTGCAGATTTATTGTGAGGGGGAAAATGGTAAGTTTGTGAGAGTTTTAAGTTTTGTCAGCAGTTGCATGGTCGGCACTCTTGTTATTTTCTGTATTTATTCAAGGAAATTGGAGTACAATAAAGATTCCGTTTGAAGTGTTGAGAGTAAGTATATCTTGAGATTTGTATTTATTTGGCATCTTTAACTTACACTTACTTGAAAGTTTGTCTTTCACACGTCGGTTTCTTTAGACGGGTTAATAGAACAACTCGCTGAAATATTCTTCTATCAGGGGAGGTAATCAGTCTAATAAGCACGCTGCATCTACCTACAATATAACGCATCATACATTCTAGATATGAAACAAAAGTTATCCAGGCCTAAGAACATGGCCATTACATTATTAATTATGCATTGCGATTGTAAATATAAGGAAAATGACGATCACCCCATTTGAGTTCAGAAATACACATAATGTGAAATAATTTTAACTCGATCAAAACGTGCGGGTACTACTTTGAACCATTAACTGGTGAAAAGTACGAATTTCTATTACATGAACAACCCATAGGATTTGGAGAACTAGTCTGTCATTAAAATCAACCTCACGTTTATGAATTTAATGAAGAATCAGTATTTCAAGAAAGAAAACTTGTGTTTGATGCAACTGTATTGTTCATCATAAAATTACAATCTACCAGAAAAGCTATATTGAGTCAAGTCACAATTAAAACCTTGGAAAGAAACTCTCAAATCATTTTTAAAAATCCCACTTAATCCGGAATTAATTTGTCCAGTTTTAAAGAAATGTTGTGTATTTATATAAAACCCTTTCTACCAACAAATCTTCAGCAGACGATTTAAATAAAAATATTGGCAAAACTGTTGATAGTCTCTTTGAATGATAGTAAAATGAACACATATATTTGAAAGCAGCGTTTCTAAAGGGGAAATTATAGCAATTTCCCCTTCTGTCATACTGCTTTCAAAACCCGTTTGCTTCAGATGCTTCAAAATGTATCTGCAAATGGGTTAGGGTCAGCTTTTTGTAAGTGAATTTCTTTTTCTTCAAATAATTTACCCGAGAAACCTTTTTACGGCAACCCTAATTATTTTCCACTTTTGGTGAAGATACAGTTACACTGCTTAACTTGGACGTCATCAGCCGATTTCCCATCTGTCACTGGGTGCTTCGACCCTTATCTCAAAACACTCTCTAGATGGCGGGGCAGATGGTGTTGCTTAGTCACTATCTCGTCTAAGTTGGCTGCCAAGTTGGTTCACCGCGTAAAATCTTACATCTGGAGTCCATAATGTTGGTTTTCTCGAGGAAAGGCTTAAATATGAATTTGATCGTTCTAAGATCGGCTATCACTTGACGTGGATAAATAAACCCGGAGAGTTCGGGACAAATGAATAACGTATTTTATGAGTACATTAAGCATGACCGTGGAGACTGTTACATAATCTTTGCACGGACAGTATAATGGACTTTCTAAATCTTAATGTTCTGATCGGTACACGTTAACTTATGGATGAAAAGTTGTTTTTTTACTAGATTTCAAGATATGAATAAAATAGGAAGAGCTTCACAAAAGAATCCGTCTACCTTTCTTTTCAACGGATAAAAAATGAATCATTTACATCTAGAGTCTGTCTAATGCAAGAACTACAAGGACACATTTCTAGAAAACTCTTGTAGCTCCATGTTTTGTTGTAACAGATATTTTGCTTGAAATCGGAGAATTTTTATTTGTATTTATTTAATCAAATCCTTACTTAATCATCCTTTTTTCGTTTATCCCCAATTCTCTGCTTATGTTTTTCATGTATACAAAGTTATGTGATGTCAGTGTTGAAAGAGAATTTTCCATTTCCTAAACACAGACGGATTTTGGAACATCTGCAAAACATGACATGAGACAGCACTGTTGTAAAGGGACGAATTGCTGAACATTTTACATGTTCCTACCAATGTTTAGAACGTAAATAAGACAATAGATCAGTTTACCTCAAATATGTTCAAGCAAAGAACTCTAAAATAGCCATTTCCAACATGCAGGCGATTTTCGACGGCAGACAAATTGTGAAAACAGGACAAAAAAAAAAGACCAATTCCTAGCAATAAATTAATTTTTTGAAACTTTTAAATACTTTCATTTATTGAGATTTTCAATATGTTTGCAAAGATATTTTGCAAGTCGTCTGTTGAAGTTTTGTTGTATGTGGTAAAGGGGGCGGGGTCTAATTTTATACTAACATAGATCCAAATTCATTTTTTTTCTTTCTTTCACTTTATGGATTTAAAGAAAATTAAAGTAAGAGTGTGTATACTGTATTATAAAAACATATGAAACAATACTGTTTTAGCATCTAATTGGTTGAAAGTAGAAGCCTTTCATGTATAGCATACTACTTTTCCAATGACGAACAAGTTATCTCACTGGGGTGAGATTTCAATTCCCTACAACTTTTATTCCAATCTCATTTAAATCAGACCAAAATATTTGGCTGTACGTATATAAAGACTACACCGCTTAAAAAGTCATCCCGAATAACCCTATACACTTAAATATTCATGAACAGGTGCTTGATTTACGTCCCATCAAATCTCAATTGACAATCAACGCTCGATGCTATACAATCGGAACACTCGGCTTCCCTAGCAAGTTTATTTATAGGTCACAATACACCAAATAAATTCCTTCTTTGCTTCCATGTAAATCCACCAGTTTCAGCCCTCCATTGTCACATTGTAAACGTTTCTCATGTAGAACACCATATATCATTAAAAATAGTTACCTCTTAGCTTAAAAACAATACATTGAAAATGAGAGGGGGGAGGGGTCATGCATTACGCAAGAAATAATTCACCAGGTGCAAATGGTTACCGTCGTTTTGGACCAAATCAGGTATTTCACATTCTTCTTTCACTTTCAAACAAGGTCATAATGCTAAGAATGGCAATCAATATTTTTCAGTGCATCCAATACACATTTACAATGATTTTAAAATCAATGTCAGATATTTAATGTATTCTGATGAGGTTGTACACTCATTTCTACGCAAACAAAGGTGTTTAAGGACTTTAGGCTGTAGATAAGCATGACCGTGGATGTATTTGGCTTAATTTAACCTATCAAGATTGTTTTTCCTGTTTTTTTACCGAACGATTGTGTAGGCGTCAATTTGGATAGGTCAATTTTAGACGACCATGTATAAGGCAGACATTGAAATATAACTATTGGGTTGGTGTGCATCTCATATCTTTCAAATTGTTACGGCAGATTTGTTGCTTCCCAGTTCATAACTGGTGACGGAATTCCACTTAAACCGATTGTATTTTCTTTCAATAAAATTATATTTTTAGTCTAATGTTTTAAATATCCTAATTAAAACTTCTGACACCTTGTACTATTTATTAGTGGTTATGACAATATGGCATAATACTATCTAAGTCTTGCATTAATGTAAATATTAACTCAGATGAGAATATATAACCAAACACAGATGTTGATACTACTATTACTTTATGCATTGCCTAAACAGCACAGAGAATATACAGGCATGCGTCAACATATATACAAGACGAATTTTGAAGACGCCCTGCATGATTTTGAAGCATGACTTAAAGGAAGCAGAAGTAGTTCAGTACATTTAAATAACCTTTGCAAACAGATAGAATGTAAATAGTTTGAACAAGAAGGGCAAATGCCCCTTTATTTTAAACAAGAGGGCCAAGATGTGCCTTTATTGCTCACTTTGCTACCATAGGCTATAATGCAAGATTATCAAGAGCAGAAAGGGTGAATTCTGACGTATCGGAAGTATGAAAACAAACAAGAGCTGTCCATAAGACAGCATGCTCGACTATTTGCCATTTGATTCTATAGTTAACATGCCAAACTTTAACCAAACTGTCAAAGCCAAACAAGGGCCATAATTTGTACTGAATTCATACAATAGTTATCTAACTTGACTGTCTGACACCTCTGAAGATATTAATGAAGTTTCGAGTCAAGATCATTAGTGGCTACTGAGATATGACCATGATAGTATCTTGCATGCAAAACTTTAACAAGAATTCTAAGTAAAAAAAGGTGCATAATTGTGTCAAAATCTGATATGGGTTTTGGAACTTGTCCTGCAAGGTCATTTGATGATGTCCAGTAAGTGTGTGAAGATTCAAAGCAAAAGCATCTGTGGTTTGTGAGAAAAAGCCTTGCATGCAAAACGTTAACCAACATTTCTTAGTCCAAAAAAGGGCATATTTGTGTCAACATCTAGAAAAGGTTCACATGTATAGTCAACATATAGCAAGAATACAAAGGTCTGAATGAAAAACCTTATGTGGAGGAACGTTTTAAGTTTAAAAATACAACAATATTTTACAAATGGCCAAAAAACATCCCCGGAAACTATTTTTCTGAGCTCTGATGATCGGATCGTCAAGGCCGTAAATTAAACAATTAAAAAAACGTAACCTAAGAAGTTTGGGAAAAGTTTTTAACTCATTGCCGCAGTAGTCTGTTCATGCTTCAAGCAGACTACTCTTACAATATCTTATGGTCAAAGGGAAGCAATTCTGAACGGAGCGCCGAGCAGACAATTTTGTCTATGGGTTTTAAGATGAATTCATAAGACTGAAAGGGTCTCCCATTGGACAATAACGATTTTGTTGAAAGTTGAAAGTGTTTTTAATAATGTTGAATACCTTCTGACTGATTTATAATCAAAACATTGTTTGCTTTTAGCTTTATTGACAGCTTAGGAGCCATTTTCAGAACATCATGTATTTTCTAAAATTGAAAGTAAAATTCACTGCGGGATAAGGGTGACCTTTGATTTGACGTCATTGCTAAAAAAGGGAGGTTAATGTGTTGTTCGTGCTTTTTTAGTAGTTCTTATAGTGAACTTCAATTGAACATAGGTTTCTGGGTTATTTTGAATGTTGTCAAAGAGCGTTAGCTCATAACGCTATAATGGTCGCCTATGGAAAATGAATTGCTTCCATCTGACCTTATCAAGTTAACGGTTAACAATTGTGTCTTAACAATGACCTTAGTACACACCTTTTTTCCCAAAAAAAATATGACACTTATGTAAATATGCACATCTTGTAGTCAAGGACACTGTTTCATTTATAGTTTTGGCTTTTTGCAGTACAGTAAAACGCTTTTGGATTAAAGAGGAGTTCACACTCATAACTCCCACTTCGTGGATCACAAGAACCGCACTTCCCTGGTACCGGTATAAAGGTCCATCTTTGTAACAGGTGGGATAGATACAGGAATAATCGTGTTGTCGCTAAACTCATCCCGGGACACTTTCGTCGTCCAGTACCAAACGTCAGAAAACTGCAATCATAAGAAATGTTTAACGCAGATAAGTTCAACATTGATTCATATTTAAGGGAGGTTACAACCATTGACTTACACCTTGTTCTTATTGTTCGCTTGATGAACGATCAGAAAGCAAGTTTTCAGTACAATAAAAAACGTATTTAAATCCAACCCTTATTAGCATATATAGAAAGAAGTAGCATAGTTTATCCAAAGACGACTTTAAAGCTAATGAAATGAATGAATGAATGAATGTATATTGTTTTATGGCGCATCGACAGCTAAGGTCATTTAGCGCGCAATTAATTTTAATTATTCATGATCCCTGGGTAAACAAACCAGTACTAGGCTAGAAAATGTGCCTTGCCCAAGGGCACTCCACCATGACCGTAGTGCCGCGACTGGCTAATGAAATGGATTACGTTCGTATAATACAGAAAAAGTCTACATTTGTACTCGGTTTGCAATTTCTGTGGTTTAAGACCAGCCTATTTATTTACATGGACAGTTGCGGAATACATGTGAGCCGTCCCTCGAGAAAACCATCAGTATCGCCTCTATGTAATGTATCGAACCAGATCAGCCTGCGCAGTCCGCGCAGACTGATGCGGGTCGATACTTTCCGTCTCAGGAGGATAGAGGTATACAGTAGTGATTCCTGAATCAGAAAATCCACAGGAGGCGTAAAGGGTATAACCGTGTTAGCAGCATGATTAGGCTGATCCGCATTATAAGCTTCATAAATTCTACGAATACAGACCTTTTCATATTGACGTGTGTATTAGCGAGAAGTTTTCCAGTTTCATCTAAGAACCTCTCCGGTCGAAATACCCAAGGATCTCCCCAGACATTTTCGTCATGGTGTATGTACCAAACGTTTGCTATCACCTGAAAGTGTAAAAGCACTTCACTTATTATGCAAGATTAAACGACAAACGATAACTTGCGTAAGCCTCCCCTGATACAGAACCTTTTTCGACGCATTGACAGCTGACGACTTTATTTTATAAAAGAAATATGGAAAAACTATGTGCTAAAATTCCAATTCCTCTTTTTCAGATACTTTAATTGTTTAACAGCATATTTTCAGTCGTAATCGCCTTTCTGTGTGTTTTTCGTCATGGTTGAATTTACCAACAGTACAAATAGTAAAGCAGGTATAATTCTGACCCTGGCATGTGAGATGTCTATTACATATTGAGCAATTAGCATGTGAGATGTCTATTACATATTTAAAGAACTTCTTTCATACTGAAGTAATGCAAGCACTCTTGATTTTTGACAATATTTTGCGAATGACGGAGACAAAGACTATACTGTATATTTGTACAGTCTTCTCTTTGTCTTTGTTTTTCTCAAATTGCGTGTTAAGTCAGTTTATCAGCCTTATTTCAAATTAAGTTTTCAGGCAGGAGAAGAAACCTGGCCACACATGTTGAATACTGGAGTAATTAACTCCTACGTACGTATCAAAATAATATTCCAATTATCAAGATATTTAACGTTTTGTCTCAGATATTTTTTAAGACAAATTATTCAAAACTTCATATCAGGTAAATGGTAAAATATCTTGGTAGAAATGTACTGGAAAACTTTAGCCAGGCTTCACCTGTGTTTTTTCTTGTATATTGTACCCCTCAAACATCGTGTCCTGGGAGCAAACGTGAGGTAAAAGCAGCGGTACCGGTGGTAAATAACGCATCGTTTCCATGAGTACGGCTTCGATAAAGTCACACTCGTGTTTATCACTGACTGATGGCTCCCGTTCTGTGCCGATCACTCTTTCGAGTTCTTCTTGGATCTTTGTCTGGTACTCTGGATGATTCGTAAGGCACAACAACGCGCTTGGTAAAACAGACGCTGTGGTTACAATTCCTGGCGGAAATACAGTGTATACATGAGTTACGTTAGATGAAAATGAGGTTTGTGCCGTTTCCAATTCGGTATAAATAAATGGTGCATTGAGAAATCGAGCGTGATTGATATAAACTAAAATTGGTGATACAGACAGGTCTAGACATAATAATAACGAGTGTCAATTATCACATCAGGGGATATATTGGATGCACGACAGTAAATACCCTTCTGAGACTTGATGTAAGATTTATGTTCGGAGTTAAAGGCTGTTTTCAACGGTATTTCACTTATATCACGGCGACAGATTTACGTAAAGTGTGTTTTCTAGTTTAGTGCACACCTGTTTATCATACAACATACTTGAATGAATGGTCGAGCCGACGTTTCACACTCAACTCCCCTGAATTGACAGCCAGCGTCTTTACCGACATTAACATTCACTGTTCGCATATACCACCAGACACTAGTAAATACTCAAACTTACGGCATCAAAGAAAAAGGTCAGTCTAGGTAAGTCAAGCCCTGCTGAATCAATGAAAATATAATTTTTAATTCTTTGCATTTCGGAATAGTTTAATATTTCTTTCTGAAAGGGTCTAAAAATCGTCTAGAAAGCGATTACCATTGTGTTTACTATATGTTATGTCACGTGATTTTATGATACCATAATCAGGGTCAATATTTAATGGATTATAATTGAATGCGACCGTAGGGCATCATTTGAGCCGTTCCACGAGAAAACCAACATTATGGACTCTACGTTATGTATTGACCAAGGATGCACAGTCCGCGTAGGCTAATAAGGGCCGACACATTCCGTCTCAGGGGGATATAGGTATAGTGTTATTATTCCTGAAACAGAAAATCCTCAGGAGGCGATAAATGGTCTGTCCGGGTTAGCCCGCGCGGCATGCTTAGGATAATCTGGGTCGATACTTTACTCAGAGTCCACAATGTTGGTTTTCTCGCGGGACGTCTCATTTGTGATGTCTTCAGACGCAGTATAACAAAACACATCTGTATAAGAGAAATACAAGAGAAAGTTGATGCAACGCATCAATGTCGCCGGATATCTATAGTGCAGTTATGCATAACACTAACATTATAGTAGTTGAATAAACAGTTATCAACTGAGGGGCATATTGGAACATCAGGGGTGGGGTCAAGTGAAAATGTATTATAACTTGCATTGTTTTGTCAACGAAGTGAATGATAATTGAAGCCTTTCATTGTTTATGATCAATCTCCATTCCAAAGTAGGTTGACTAGACACACAACCAACTAATTATTGATCATAAACAGTAATGGAAATGAGAAATCTTGCCAATCATTAGTCTTAGTATGTATACAGTGCTTTCATTAAGGAATAATTATAAGATTTGTGAATTCCACATACACTTTTCAAGATGTTTGTCAGAATATTTGAATTTTATTATTTTTCAATAAAACCACAAAACAGACAATTTAAGATTTGCATGCAATAGCACATCATTTTACCTTTCTTCTATTAAAGTCAACAGTGGACACCTTTGCAGCAATATACTTTTAAAACAATGAGTTAAGGGTTAAATCGCTGAGTTTTCTCTTTTTCTCAAATAGATATTAGCTTGGCATCCTAATTATATCATACTTTAACAAATGTTGAAATGTAGTCCAATATTTATAAATTAGACCACATTCGAAATATAATATCAACTAAACAGTTAAATCCCATTGAAATTGTTGTATAATTTAAACTTAATTTCGAACATAAACTGAGCCCTACAACATGTTAATTTATTTTAATTCTTTCCTTCCTTTTTTATAATGAAAATAACAAAACTACTCATGTTTTAAAATTATATTATGATGAGCGCCGTTGTGTCAATGATCCATAACAATATGCAAATCGGAAGCAATATGCCTTTAGGGAATTAAAGGACACATTTAAAATTGTCAAGGACGAAATAATTTTGTACGAAAGACCCGATTCTTTCTTATTCGTAGAGGTGTCGTTATTGAAACTCTCTTTATAGGCAGAGAGTGTTCGTTCAAAGTAATTTTTCTATTAAAACTAGTTTTTATCTCGGTTTGTTCTTTTCTTCATTTGTTTCGAACCAAATAAACATTTTAAATCACCTACGATTTACTATTTGTAAGTGAGTGTAAAGAGACGGCTCTCTGCAAAGGAGATTGATCTACGCAGTTGGTATTTGCGAGTCACGCTTCAAGCAGGTGCGCGTATGTAAACAAATTATACTGCGACGTAAAGGTTTGTAGTTATCGCCTTTTGAGTACATGTAGTATATAATGTAAAAATAAAGTATACCAGTCTAGCTAATAGGGACTGTTTTGTCTTCGTAAATAAAACAACAAAACATAAATGCGAGTCAAAATAAAGAAACTGAAAATACCTAAAACATCGGAATATTTATTTCATTTTAGATGTGTCATTACTCAGTGTTTTTAAACAAACACAATTGTAATATGTTCAAGACATCTAAATGTGTTTCTTTCTAATAATAATCCCCCCTCCCATGTGATTTCCGAAAACCTATTAAAAATAGAAGTCGCGGGCTTCTGCCCGGCGACTAATAAGACTATCTAAAAGGTATGAATGAGTCGCTGGTGTAAGGATAAACTGAAACAAGAGCTGTTGGAGGACAGCATGCTCGACTATTCCATCGCTTATTTGATTACTGAGATAATGGAATCTAATGTAGATGCATGCTAAACATTAACCACAATGTCTTAAAGGGTGATATTTTGCATTATATGCAGGATAAAGTTATTTAACCTGATTATTTTCATAGGTGTGATCGTTGGGAAGGGTTGTATAACGTTTCAATGGAATGCATCAAGTAGTTACTAAGATAATGACTCTTAATGTAGATGCACGCAAACCTTTAACCATAGTGGAACAGTTTGCACCATATGCAACTAGTTCAAAGTTATTGCAAAAAATAGTATTTTTTACGTTAAAGGTCAAAGTGACCTTGACTTTTGACCTTATGATCCCATGACCTGTTTGAGTCAAGTGCTGATCATGACCATTACCCAAACTAAGTTTCAGGGTCATAGGCCTAAGCAATCAGTAGTTTTAAAGCAAGGAATGTTTCTGTATTGAAGGTCAAAGTGAACTTGACCTTTGACCTATTTACTCCAAACTCTAGGTATCACCAACTTGCTATGATGTATGTCCATACCAAGTTTGAAGATCATATGCCTAGGCGTATGTAAGTCATAAGGGTAAATGCTAGCTTTCACAAAAACTTTAACCATTAACTGTTTATTTACAGAAAGGTCACAGTGACCTTGACCTTTGACCTAGTAACTCCAAACTCTCAAGGCAAAATCACTTGAAGATCACAGGCCTAAGTGTATGTTAGTTATAAGGGTACATGCTGGCTTGCACGAAAACGTTAACCATAAACTGTTTCCATATAGAAGGTCACAGTGACCTTGACCTTTGACCTACGGACTTTATAGGCATCACCAACTTGCTATGAAGAATGTTAAATACCATAGGTCTAGGCGTATGTTAGTTATAACGGTAAATGCTAGCTTGCACAAAAACCTTAACCATGAACTGTTTCTATATAGAAAGTTACAGTAACCTTGACCTTTGACCTACTGACTCCAAACTATGTAGGCATCACCAACTTGCTATCAAGTATGTCCATACCAAGGGTAAATGCTAGCTTGCACAAAAACTTTAACCAACGCCGACGCCGGGGTGACTACAATAGCTCCCCTTATTCTTCGTATAGTCGAGCTAAAAAATGTTAGAAGCAGCGTTAAAAATACCATACACACAAGCAAACAAATAAGAGTAAGACCGAGAAATGCTGACTTCAACATGTGCTAATCATCCCCTCACATCGCCAACACTATATTTCTTACCAGCCGTGAGTATGTCAAGTAGGTTAGCCTTAATCACTTCATCGGAGAGCAATGGTTCTTTCCCTTCTTCTAAGTCTTTCTGTTGTTCTGCTAAATACCAGTCTATAAGGCCCCGAAAAGTACCGGGGCTTCTTGATTCCTGTGTAAATACAGAACGAAATAGTGTTACGTGTACCGAGACCTTCGCGGAGTTAAGCCACCGCAAGTCACCCATCCAGGTACTTACCGAGATGTACATCACTTAACTTTAAACGTCAACCACTCTACATGTACTAACGTCACTATAAAAACCAGCTTCTAGAACAAAACGGTAGAAGTGGTACTTGTACCTATACCTCTTTTCCGTTACATGTCTCCCTCTTTTCTGTTGACGTCGACTAGAAGTTACACTATAAAAGCCGGTTTCTACAGCAAGGCTACAGTAGAGGTATGTGTAACTATACCCCATTTCCCGTTACATGTATCCCTCTTTTCTTTTGACGTCGATTAGAAGTTACACTATAAATGCCGGTTTCTACAGCAAGGCTATAGTAGAGGTATTTGTAACTATACCCCATTTCCCGTTACATATGTCCCTCTTTTCTGTTGACGTCGACTAGAAGTTACACTATAAATGCCGGTTTCTACAGCAAGGCTACAGTAGAGGTATTTGTAACTATACCCCATTTTCACTTGATTAGGATAATGTTCAGTGACCATCAACAATCTGAACCCAAATGTCAGGAGCAGAGCTTTGAGAAAGACACGCTTTCAATCTTTTGCGAGTATTGAACATTTGATTGCGTTCGCTATTCAGCAGTTATATGTGGATCTACATTGCGTTCGCTATTGCGCAGTTATATGAAGATCTGCATTTCGTTCGCTATTGAACAGTTATATGAAGATCTGCATTTCGTTCGCTATTGCACAGTTATATGAAGATCTGCATTGTGTTCGCTATTGCACAGTTATATTTGGATCTGCATTGTGTTCGCTATTGCACAGTTATATTTGGATCTTCATTGCGTTCGCCATTGCACAGTTATATGTGAATCTGCATTGCGTTCGCTATTGCACAGTTATATGAAGATCTACAGTGCATTCGCTATTGCACAGTTATATGGTGATATGCATTGCGTTCGCGATTTCGCAGATGTATGTGGGTCTGAACTGTTCGCCAATTAGTCAAGGAATATCTGACAAATGTATTTGGATCAAGAATCATGGAGAGGTAGGCCGTAGAGATATCCATATGCCCTTGTGTATAAGAACCTGAGGCTTCTTTACCCAAAATGTCCAACATATACTTTCTGTAGTCTTGTGAAGAATATATATGAATAAATTATTAATCCCATTCACGGGATATGGACTAAGATCATCAGCCATTACTCTTACACGGCTTCTGTTCAGGATCGTCAATATTTGAAGCTGTAAATGTATTAATTCAACGCTTTAACAACAGAAAAGATGTCAATGTCGCGATTTTCTTTATTTTTTAATGAGAACATTAGGTCTTATGTCATTCAGGTATTACAGATGAAGAACTAATTCACTTCCACTTAAAAGACAAATTCATTTTCACATTTTCACATTTTCACATTTTCACATTTTCACATTACTAGGCAACAAATGTGTGACACATTCTTACTTACCTTAACTTTGTGAAACATTTTCTCGAGTATTTTCTCTCTTTTTAACATGACAGTGTCAAATTCCCTTTTGTATAAAGGTGTATGTCGTAGAAATGGGAACTTTCGTAAAATCATGTCATTGACCGGGCTTACAAGATAGTCTTGGTACGAAAGGAAATCGAAATAATCCATTTTATCCTCCTCTGTTGCAACATCCCCAGTCAGCTGAAATAAAAATGAGCCGTATTTGGCGAAAAGGGGTCTGATTGAATCTACGATCAGGTGGGATTCAAGTGAGTTTATCTACACAGGGGGGAATTCAAGTGAGTTTATCTACTAACAGGGGGATTCAAGAGAGTTTATCTACGAACAGGGGGATTCAATTAAGTTTATCTACGAACAGGGGGATTCAAGTGAGTTTATCTACGGACGTGGGGGATTCAAGTGAGTTTATCTACGAACAGGGTGGAGTCAAGTGAGTTTATCTACGAACTAGGGGGATTCAAGACAGTTTATCTACAAACAGGGAGGATTAAAGTGAGTTTATCTACGGACAGGGGGGTTCAAGTGAGTTTATCTATGAACAATGGAAGGGGGTTCAGATGAGTAAACCTGTCGTATCTGATAGAGTGCAATCGATTGTAGATATGTGTTTTATTTGAGACGTTTGGCTCTTGATACGTTAAACAAGTTGGACTGATAAGTTTACAACTTTATATGTCTAGGCTATCAATTAGTACACATGAGGAGAATGTGTTCTCACCGCCGGATTCACACCCAATACCTGCATACAAGCTCAAGTGGTCTGCCCTTAAACCTTTGCTTTATTCTTACAAATTAATTTGAAGCAATATCGCCCAATTCTTGCATTACGTGACTATCAACATCACTACATACCGTTTGCGACTAATGCCAACTAAGATTTAACTGTTGTCTACAGTGTTCGCCCCTTAATCAGTAATGCCTTGTTATTAAAACTTCATAGATGTACAATCATGTTTTACACAATTAAATCCTCCCGCGAGAAAACCAACATTATGGCCTCTGCGTAATGTATCGACAAGGATCAGCCTGCAGAGTCCGCGCAAACTGATCCGGGTCGACACATTCCGTCTCAGGGGATAGAGGTAATTGGTAATGATTCCTGAAACAGAAAATCCACAGGAGCCGAAAAGTGTCTATCCGGATAAGCCTGCGCGGCATGCTAAGGCTGATCCGGGTCGATTGTTTACGCAGAGTCCACACTGTTGGGTTTCTCGCGGAACGGCTCAAATCAAGAAACATTAGTTCCGTTAGTTCAGCATTAATCAGTAGTGTCCATAGATGTACAGTCATGTTTTACAAATCAAGAACCATTAGTTCCGTTAGTCCAGCAGGATGAGGGTTGATATACATTTGATTGTACTCACCAGTATTGACATCACGTTACATACCGATCCCTTAGCTAGTTCTACTACTTCAAACCCTTGTTCCCCCGAGTTCTCTATCTCTTCCATTACTCGTTGGATTTCAGTTTTCATAATATTTTCAAATCGTGCAATACCATCACCATATACGTGAAGTCCTTTCGACAAAGCCTTTCTCAGGTCTCCATGCAGCTTTCCCGGGTTTCTCAACGTAATATTGTTTCGTTTATATACATGGTCAGCGATAAACATCGCAGGTCTGTTGTTGAATACTTGCTTAAACCCATCCACACAAAACGCTTTGTTCACTACGTCTGTGGAGTTCAACAACATATTTGTAGTTCCGAATATCTTCATTTCATAAATATGACCATACTGGCGAGCTAACTCTGACAATTGCATGTGTATCTGACCTGGTTTTAATAGTAAAGCGGAACCTACAATCGGATAGGCGTTTGGTCCCGGAAGTCCTGACTTTCGTTGACTCGACGTGAAGTATACATACAGTAATAACAGTCCGAGAATGATGATAACTGCCGTTGTAAACCACTCCATCGTGTTCTTGTTACTGAAAAACAAATAGTTTAACATTTGTTTTATGTTTACACGGTAATTACAAAAAGAATGTCATAGATCTGAAATTTCTTAATCCACGCCCAGCGTCATGCTTCACAAACAAACCGACAAGTAATGGTTAAAAACTACCTGGTTCTCATGCATCACATGGCTTTGGTTTGTGATGCAGAAACCACGTTCGAGTGTACCGGATAGAACATATCGAATGTTTTGATTGGCTAAAATACTGCATCTTATTTGCATAATAAATTATCAGGTCTATCACACATGAACACCGGCTACAAACGAATACTTTACTGACAGCTCGTTATAAGTATCAGTATTGTCTGCTCTGATCTCAACATCATTTGGGCAAGTGCATGAGAGAAAGGTTGGTCAAAGGGAAGTAAATCGGATCGGCTTGCCGGGAAGACAATTTTGTCCAGGGGATTTCAGATGAATATGTAAGACTGAAATTGTCACCCATTGGACAATAATGATTTTGCTGAAAGTTGAATTCTTTTTTTGAAAACTATATTATCCTGTGAGTGATTTGTAACCAAACCCTGGTCTGCTTTTGACTGTATTGACACCTTCAGAGTATTTTTTAGAACATCCTGTATTGTCTGAAATTTAGAGTGAAATTCAGTGCGGGATAAGGGTGACCTAGCATTTGACGTCATAGCTAAAAAAATGGTAGGATGAGCCCTGAGTTTCTGGTGCTGTAATGGTAGATATAAGAATGGACTTTGATTTAATACAGGTTTGTGGCTTCATTGAGATGTTGGGAAAGACCCATAACCGATAACGCTACAATGGTCGCCTATGTAAAATGAATTGCTTCCCTTTGACCTAAGTTGGAATTTCTGAACGGTGCAGGTTAACACCATCTGGTCTACCTGCTCAGTCTTATCAAAACCTAAACTTAGATCTGGGTCTAAACTGTTTACAAAAGCCAGCCTGTACAGTTTTCCCACGCACGGGTTCGTTAAAGTTAGAACGCTGTCAGTAACCAAGTTAAAAAGTATTTGCCAAACAGTGAGGACCAAAAATGGCATCAATAAGTTGAATTGTACGGCGAGATTAGAAATACTTCACCTCCGGTGCCAGTTGGTGTAACGATAGTTCCATTGGTGCTTACACTACTTCGATAATGGGTTAAAAATCATCGCCAGCTACTTGTGTTTTGTTTCATGTAATCTCGCTTACGGGAGTAATATGTTTAATGCACTTTAGAACAATAACTGTTTTATTATTGATTACGGAAGACAACTCTTGTATTATTACAAATCAAAGTACAAATGATACTTATTAAACCAAGTCATTAAATGATATATATGCACGGGGGGTACCTAATGCATGTTTAGACAAGGGTTACTTTTATTACGACAGTCTACGTTCTACTTAACCCTTTCCAACCTGCAGACACATGTCAATCGCATCTGAAGCATACTCGAACAACATAGATGCCGATCAAGCTGCTGAAGGTTGCGCAGTTTAATCTGGCCCTTCACTGGTCACGTGGGGTATAGCAACTTCCGACAAACCAACTTGTTTATCCCTTTCCCACTTACAACAAATCTG
Organism: Serripes groenlandicus; assembly: GCA_031761405.1. NCBI lineage: Eukaryota > Metazoa > Mollusca > Bivalvia > Cardiida > Cardiidae > Serripes > Serripes groenlandicus. The sequence goes on from JASEVX010000017.1 coordinate 11,495,520, forward strand.
CAGCAGACGACTTTGAAAACCTATATAAAAAAAACGTGAGAATTCTCCATGAATGAGAAATGTATTATTAAAAAGAGTTGAAAACATTGTGGCAAAAAGGAGAAATTGCTCGTTTTGAGCAATTTCTTCTTTTGCCACAAAGTTTTCAAAAGTCGCCTTCCGCAGAGCGTCAAAATGCGTCTAAAAGAGAGAAAGGTTTAATACCAGTGTACATAAGGATGTGTCTGTACACATCCATGCAGTCTGCTCAGTCGGTAACGACGCGGGCTGTCAATCCAGGGGTTGTGAGTTCGAATCCCGGCTCGGCCAACTTTCTTTCCGACGTTTGACAAAAGTCATTGCGACATGCGTCATTCGTCTTCCACCAATGTGCTAAGTCTATGTGGAAAAGCAGCCAGTTGCTTGGGAAGATTGTTGTGTGGAGTACTGGTCTGATCTAAACGAGTTGATATTCCTGCTCCTCTTGTTACTCGAACTTTGATATACTTGGTGCTGTCAGTGAATTAACCTCTTAACATTCCCCCCTCCCAATATACATAGCTTAACCCTTTCCACAATGATATATAGACGCTTTCTGACGCCTCTGCAGCAGACGGATTTTTGAACACATGTCGACAAAAGAAGAAATTGCTTAAAACGAGCAATTTCTCCTTTTGTCACCATGTTTTCAACACTATTGAATTATTGTACTTTCATTTAAAGGGAGTTTCCATTTTTTTTCTGGTATGTTTTCAAAGTCGTCTGCTGCAAATTTGCTGTATAAGGGAAAGGGTTTAGATAATGCAGAACTGTTACACATAAATTTAACTCAACGTTTGGTAACGATTAAACACGTACGTTTAAAATAATGAATAGTATCCGTGTTAATTCCACTATCGTATGATATACACAAAAAGGTCAGATTACTATATATTAGATCTACTATGAAAACTGACTGTGTTATGCATTGACACGGACAACACTTACCTTATATGAAGTTGTTGTTGTTTATCCAGTATTCACCATATATACAATACACCCTGGGATTAGTCCGTCCTCTGATATAGCCTTAAATTTGCGTTGTAGCAGAGCAGACGAACTTTAGCTGAAACTGGAGAAATTGATCAAAACGTACCACTTCTACTTTTCCCTATATGTTTTCATCTTTGAATCAAAAGTGCATATTCATATTTCCAGATATCATTTTATTATTATTATTTCAAACTACTGCATAGCAATATACTATTACAACTACTGCAATAACAATATCATATTACACCTACTGCAATAATTTCCTATTACCGAAAGGGTCGATGTGATATTCGTTTTATATGGGTCAATATAACTGTGTGTATACACAATGTCATATGTATTTTTCAAATAGCATCGGCAATATCACAAGATATAATTATCTGAATATCCTGACTTTGGGATTTTTCCACACAAAATGGCGCGAGTACTGGTTAAGTCTCCAGGAAGCAGACATCGAGAGTGATTAATCTAAGCCAAAGGCTTGTTTCGCAATCGATGTAAAATAAATAAGTTTAAACAAAAGGCAATGTTAAACCTTTCCAACATAAAGACGTCTCTGCAACGGACGACAGTGTGGAAAAAGGGAGAGATTTATCTAAATGAGCAATGTCTCCATTACATCGTTTTCAAATCTGTTCAATAATGATGCTGAAATGTTTATAATAATCAATAGTTTAGCCTAGATGTTTTCAAAGAAGTCTGTTGAATGTTTGTAAATTGTGGGGAAGGGTTAAACGCCATGTTAAATACGAATCAAATATGTATTTCTTGCTGATTACTAACCATGGAGTAAGTTTTAGATAACATATAAAGTAGTAGGTAGGTTACACGTGACCTAGTATAATGTAGGTCAAAGCTGTCGTCTAGTTTTGTAATAGTTGAGGACCGCGTGTGGGTGATTTGAAGCCCCATCATACTGAACTCGTTTTCATTACGTTCTGAATCAAAGCGCCGAAGGCACTGTTGTGGCGATCGTGTAGAAAATCCTGCAAAGTAAAAAGCAGTATCTCGGTGTAGGCCTTGCGGTTTTCAATAAAAGTGCACTCTGTTGCGGGTAAATTTTAGTAAATCTCCATCGTTTGACAGAAGAATAATGTTAGTTTGCCAGAATGTTTGTCTTGGTGATATTGAAATACGTTTTAAATGCGTCCTGATCTGTTTAAAATAAGGCCATACCAAATTTAAGAAGAATCTAGTTGGCACTCGATAGACCTACGTTTAATTAAGCTCAAGAATGATGGAACTTTATTAGAATGTTTGTCTTAGTTTCATGTAAGCTATAGTTTTGGGGTTATCACATGTTCATCAGTATGTTGCTAGGCCGTACTAAAATAAAATATTGTGTACACTTTAGAGACCACATTTTCGAGTTAAGCATGTTGAAACCCTCTGTCAGAATATTTTTCTCAACTGATGAAATCAGGGCTTTGTTCAAAATATATTATGTCTCTTCCAAAACAGGAATCCGTCGTGGCCGAGTGGTTATTGTCGGAGATTTCAAACTGCATGTCTTGGGTTTGATCCTCAATCACGGCCGGCAGGATGCCCATGGACAATTCACATTTCAAAACCTAGAATGTTAACCCGATATGCATGAATAAGTGAACTATGACCATGATGTAACTGAAATAATGTTGAAATTGGTGTAAAACCACAAACAAAAAAACTATCAAGAACTAAGTCACTATGCAAACTTGAAGAAAATATTGTCGACTCTGAAGGAGCTGCATGTGGAAGGTATTGATGCAGTTATAGAGGTGAACGTAACAGGTCCTACTTGGTCATCTTTAATACACATTTGCTAATGGATGAACTTTCCCTGTGAGTTTTGATGCCTTTGAAGCAGACAACCTGATTGTTCTCTTCCCATGGATGTTGACCCTTATGTTGAAATGCACAATTTAACAGACGACTTTTGAAAGCATATTATCTAAAGGAGAAATTGCTCATAACGAGCAATTTCCCCTTTTACCATAATGTTTTCAGCTTAATAACAATACTATCATTAATGAAAGTCGGCTGCAGATTTATCGTCATTGGGAAAGGGACAACGTTTGAATGTGTTGCGGAGGGGTGAGAAATAACAAATACATGTGGCTAGCAATGTACATTTTTCTTGGGTGTATGAATACTATGAGTAAGGAAAGTGTCTGTGACACGCGTAGTTCCAGATACTCATTAGGTCAAAGGGAAGTAATTCGGATCGACTTGCAGAGCAGACAATTTTGTCCATGGGATTTCAGATGAATATATAAGACTGAAATTGTCTCCCATTGGACAATAACGATTTTGCTGAAAGTTGAAAGTGTTTTTTGAAAACTATATTATTCTGTGAGTGATTTGTAACCAAACCATGGTTTGCTTTTGAATATATTGACACCTTTAGATGTTTAGAACATCCTGTATTTTCTGAAATTCAGTGCGGGATAAGGGTGACCTATGAGTTGACGTCATAGCTAAATAAATAAAAAAAGAAACGTTTAACCTTTTAGTTGTTGGTGTTTTTATGATAGATATAAGAATGGAGTTTAGTTTAATACAGGTGTGTTGCTTATTTTGATTGCTGGGAAAGAACCCTAACCCATAATGCTATAATGGTCGCTTATGTAATATGAATTGCTTCCCTTTGACAGTAAGCGTCCATGTTATTGAAATTAACTTGGATTATCAGAAGTTTCTTCGAGTTGAGGTTAGTGTTCCTTGAGCAAAACTCACTGTCTATAACTAGACCATGCTCTCGGTTGCTTTTAAGCTCAATCTAGCTGCTGGTTTACATCGTTGTCTTAAGTACTTAAGTACTGTAGGATATCCATGCTATATACATGGATCAGGATAGTAGATAAGATATACTAGTACGTCCTGCATGGATGTTGAACCTTATGTTGAAATGCACAATTTAACAACATTTTCTTAGTATGCTTTACACGACTTTATAAACAACATTTCCGATCAATGGGTAGTCCATCTGCAAATCGATGTTTAATCTTTGTGTACATTTCTTAGACGTGGCAAGAGTTACCCGGTGCTGCACAGATCTGGATACTGGGAATTTCTGAGATGCTTTAACCCTATCCCACATGCAACAACTATGAAGTAAACGACTTTAAAATCATCTGGGCAAATAAACTTTAAATAATTATATGTATATATCATCACCAATTTCATTTGAATAAAAAGGTTGCAAATTATGAGCAATTTCTGCTTTTGCCGCAATGCTTTTAAAACTCGTCTGCTGCAGAGGCGTCTGTATGTGGTAAATGGTTAGATCATGGCCCATTCTTCTAGAAATCACGCACTGGCTCCTTTCCAAGAAAGCCGTGACTAAACGTGTATCGATGCCATACATACAGCATGTAAAAGAACCAGCTGGTCTTTTCAGAAAGAGCTATCAATGGTATCGGGGCCCGATTTCCCTTGTATCTTACCATGTGTCTTGAAAACAGCTGCACTTTTCACATACTTACATGAATATATAGCCTTCAATTATAATGGCCATATATAAGTTGATATGCTTGTGCTGAATCTGACCATTCGAGTTTTACAAAAACATTAATAACCACTAATCCTTATCTCGTTTTCATCGTGCAATATATGTAATCTAGTATTTGTGTGTTCGAACCCTAGCTCGGCTAACAGTCTTTCTGATGTGGGTTACAACCCTAGCTCGGCTAACAGTCTTTCTGATGTGTGTTACAACCCTAGCTCGGCTAACAGTCTTTCTGATGTGGGTTACAACCCTAGCTCGGCTAACAGTCTTTCTGATGTGTGTTACAACCCTAGCTCGGCTAACAGTCTTTCTGATGTGTGTTACAATCCTAGCTCGGCTAACAGTCTTTCTGATGTGTGTTACAACCCTAGCTCGGCTAACAGTCTTTCTGATGTGTGTTACAACCCTAGCTCGGCTAACAGTCTTTCTGATGTGTGTTACAACCCTAGCTCGGCTAACAGTCTTTCTGATGTGTGTTACAACCCTAGCTCGGCTAACAGTCTTTCTGATGTGTGTTACAACCCTAGCTCGGCTAACAGTCTTTCTGATGTTTGTTAAAGGTCAAAGCGACAAGCATCATCCGTCTTACACAAAAGGGCTGATAGGCTTTGTGGGGGAAAGCAGCCAGTTGCTTGAAAAGTCTTGTGTGGAGTACTGGTGTCAGAAGGCTAAGAAACACATATATCGGAGAACTTGTAGTCACCGTGATTTGGCTAAACAATGTTTTAAACGGTGTTAAACCTCAATCAATCAATCAATATATAAATTGTGCAACGGGAATGAGGTTGAAACCTACATGTGTATGATCATTTCTAGATGTTGAGACGAGCTCGATCTGATATGAGCCGTCCAGTCAGAAAACCAACATTATGGCCTCTGAGTAATGTATAGACCCGGATCAAATTAAGCATGCCGCACAGGCTTACCCGGACAGATACTTTTCGCCCTCCCCTGTGGATTTTCCGTTTTGGGAATCATTACGCTACAGTTCAGGGGGATATAGTTATATATTAATGATTCCTGAAGCAGAAAATCCACAGGAGGCGAAACGTGTCTGTCCTGGTTAGCCTGTGCGGCATGCTTAGGGCTGATCCGGGTTGATATTTTACGCAGTGTCAACAAAAAAAAAGGCGTTTACCTGATTTCGGCCAAAAGAAATGATCAATTTCTTGCAAGATTTATTTCTTCCGTATTCGTTCTGCGTTTAGTACATTGACTCGCAAGCGTTTGTAAGTCGTCGTAAAGCGCTCAAACGATTTGATGAAAGTCGGAAATTTAGACGCGGACCTTGTCAAAGACACCTAAACAAAGCATAAGTCATCGTTAATCGTTGACTTTCGGCGAGTGCTAGCAGCGATCGCAGAATACTCCTATTTATTCATATATTTAAAAAACACCTTTAATAAAAAAATTATTGTGGCACAGATTTGAACCGGCGATTTTGACATTTTAACGAAACGGCAATGATTCGCCGGGTGCCGGTCCTTGTTGAAAACCCTGAAATTTAATTTATTATGCGAGTTATAGAACGCGGAATGATATTTATTATCTGCCCAAACATGAAGAAAGATAATATTTACATAATTTAACTCTATGTTGATATTATCTCAAATAATCTCAAATCTTAGTATCAATCTGGTACCAAAGTAGCACTGACATGATTATTATTAATCGTGTCTCTGCATCACTGGTGGAACTATATACTTGGCGGTTTAACGGATGTAGGTTAATTGGTTTGCAGTAAGGAATAACAAGTCAACGGGCTGTACAAAACTGACTATGTAATTGTTCTCGTTGTTGTTGTTGTTTCTGTTAGCATTGTGGCGATTGTCAAACCAATCGCCACAAAAAGTACATTTAAATTCACAAACATAAAAATAATTTAATCTGTAGTTAGTAATGCAGACATCGGTATTTGAAGATATACGTATTATGTAGGATATTTAACCTGACAGGGTCTGTGTTTTTAAGCGAATGAGATGGTTTAGAGTTAAACTGACCATGAACAGTGACACAAAAGACTATTACTATAAGATAAATGGACAAGAGGTTATGATACATTTCAATATGTACCAAAAACAACCAACTATTTGTATTGAATACACGCCCTGTTATGATAATCTTTTGACACACAGGGTTTAACCATTTCCCACATAAAACAAATCTGCAGCCGACGACTTTGAAATTATAGAGGACGAAATATAAAAAATCTCTATAATAATGATAATATGATAATTGAAAACAACAGTAAATGAAGAAAACTAAGCTCATAATGAGCAATTTCACCTTTTACAAACAATATTTAAATAGTCGTCTGTTGCAGAGGCTCAGAAATAGTTAAAACCGTAAATGGAGAAAATTAAGGCAATACATATTTGGTCTTATCCTGATTCAGTGTTAATTTAAATTGTTATTGGAGAGAGTTTCCTGTAGACCCAAAACATTGAATGGGTTTAAAAGAATGAAAGGTAAAGGTGTTAGAAATTACAACACGAATGTATACTGCAAACAAAACAACCAGTTTCTTATATTGTTTCATCAAAATATCGAACGAGCAAACGTCCTTTTTTCGTTCCCGGTTCAAGCAATTGCATCAAATAGAAAAGCGAATGAAGCAGATAACCATAATCAATGGAATGGTTTACTATTTTAAACTTGATAGAATATAACGGATAAGCATACTGTTTAAACCACGCACTGACGTAATAATGCGAGATTTCATTCGCTCATTTATTAGTCGCCGGGCAGGAGCCGACTACTTACATTTCTAAAAGCTTTTCAGGAATCACTTGGAAGGACGAGTTGTTATTAGGATAAATTTAAATGTAAATGCCTCGAACATATTACGGTTGCGATTGTTTACAAACATTTAGTTGGGATACATTTGAAAAGAAATTCGTGTTTCAAATGTTATAAGTTTGTTATAAGTTTGTATTTGATTAACCAAGTATTGCAGATTGTTTAAGGGTCTTTACGATGTTTTACTCGTTCCCGATTAGACTTGCAACTAACGCTAATATTCAAGTATCATAACAATATCTCAAATAAAATAACGTCGATTTGAATTTTTGATAGTTATTCTTCATAACTGAACGTTCTTTTGCTCAAACAAATCTTGGCCAAGTTCGAAACTGGATCATGTGAAATAAATAAAAAAAAAAGGTCACAAAGTCAAACTGAAGAAACATTTTGTTAAGAACCTGGAGGTCGCGGTTTTGACTTTAGCAAGTTGAAACGTTGTCAGGATAATTGTCTTGAAGATGTATAGGCCAAGTTCGAATATGGGTCGTGTCGAGTCTAACACCAGGTCACTTGACCAAATTGAAAGAAAATTTGTTAACACTCTGAGGAGGATTATTATATGGAAAGGTAGATTTGGTCAACTGACATGCTTCAAAACCCTTCCCGTAAGGTTTAATTAAAATCAGAAAATTAATGATATATATATATATATATATATCCTTTTTATAAAGAAATGGAGAAGGGTGATTTTCAAAAATAAAAATTAATAAAAAATAATACTGGAAAAAGATACATCCAACAAACACGTTGTTTGCTTCAGACGTATCTAAATCGTCCGTATCAGATAATTGTGTCAGACGGTGTTTAACAGTACAGTGGATGGATCAAATTGCCCGGTCGTTAGATATAGTAACCTTTTGTTGAATATTATTAGAATAAACATATGTCATATTTACCTATATTGTATCAAAAATAAAATTTTCAAAAACATCTTGAAATAATAAACGCTTTTAAGGGCAAATAAATAAACGGGAAACTGTCACCTTTTTCCCACATGCTCGATATTTCAGCCGCGATACGTGAACACTGATATTCGAAGGTTTACAAACTAGTGGCAAATAACGATAAACGTTCATACCTGTTCAGTCGGATCTCGGTCCGAGGCAGACTCGGACCATGTTCCCATCGGTCAGTTTTCGTGTAACGTGTAACGTGTACGTGTATATTGACTTTTTAACCCTTTCCCTCATACGACAATTCTGCAGCAGACGACTTTGAACGTATTTTGTCAAATCATAGAAAATCTCCGTAATTGAATGGAAAACCTATGATTTAAAGTGGAAGACATTGTGGCAAAAGGAGAAATTGCACGTTTTGTGCAATTTCTTCTTTTGTCACTATTTTTTCAAAACACCGTCTGCTGAAGCGTCCGAAAGCGTTTATATGAGGGAAAGGGTTAAACATTGAAAGGCAAAATGTGGGACTTGTATTGATTCACACCCTATATTAGAATATCTTTTCTAATTATGAATTGGAAGAACAAGTTTTACTTTTACAATGCTAACTTGGTGAACCCCCATTCGCAGAGAGATTAACGGCAAATGATTTTTAAAAACATTGTTGGAAAATCAATCTCAAAAGAGAGAGAGAGAATGAGAGAGAGAGAGAGAGAGAGAGAGAGAGAGAGAGAGAGAGATGAGAGAGAGAGAGAAGGAGAGAGAGAGAGAGAGAGAGAGAGAGAGAGAGAGAGAGAGAGAGAGAGGAGCGAGAGAGAGGCATAAATAGCGACCATAGACAGACAGAGAGAGAGAGAGAGAGAGCTAGAATAAGAGGATAGAGAGAGAGACATACATAGAGAGATAGAGAGAGCGAGAGAGAACGAGAGAGACAGCGAGACACAGATAGAGTGAGAGAGAGACATAGCGAGACAGAGAGATAGCGAGATAGACAGAGAGAGAGAGAGAGAGCTAGAATAAGAGGATAGAGATAGACAGACAGACATAGATAGACAGAGAGAGAGCGCGACGCGAGAGAGACAGAGAGAGACAGAGAGTAGAGAGATAGAGAGAGAGATAGAGATAGATAGAGAGACAGAAACAGACAGACAGAGAGACAGAGAGACAGAGGTACTATGAGAGCCTCCCGGGACACCCGTACGACTAGGTGGCGATAGGAAAGAGCTTCCCTGGACGCTCGTAAGACTAGGCACCGATAGGAAAGAGCCTCCCGGGATCATCGTACGACAAGGTGGTAATAGGAAATAGTTTGCCGGGATAATGGTACGACTACTTGCCAATAGGGTTTCCCGGGACCCTCGTAGACTAGGCGCCGATAGGAAAGAGCCTTCCGGGACCCTCGTACGACAAGGTGGTGATAGGAAAGAGCTTCCGGGACCCTCGTACGACTGGTTGCCGATAGGGCTTCCCGGGAACCTCGTAGAATAGGCGGCGATAGGAAAGAACCCCCCGGGACCCTCGAACGACTATGTGCCAATAGGGCTTCCCCGGACCATCGTGGACGAGGTGGCGATAGAAACAAAGCCTTCCGAGACCTCGTTAGACTAGGAGCCGGTAGGAAAGAGCATCACGGGACCCTCGAACGACTAGGTGCCGATAGGAATGAGTCTCACGGGACCCTCGTACGACTAGGTGCCGATAGGTAAGAGCCCCACGAGACCCTCGTACGACTAGGTGCCGATAGGAAAGAGTCTCACGGGACCCTCGTACGACTAGGTGCCGATAGGTAAGAGCCTCACGGGACCCTCGTACGACTAGGTGCCGATAGGTAAGAGCCCCACGAGACCCTCGTACGACTAGGTGCCGATAGGAAAGAGCCTCACGGGACCCTCGTACAACTAGGTGCCGATAGGTAAGAGCCTCACGGGACCCTCGTACGACTAGGTGCCAATAGGAAAGAGTCTCACGGGACCCTCGTAAGACTAGGTGCCGATAGGAAAGAGCCTCACGGGACCCACGTAAGACTAGGTGCCAATAGGAAAGAGCCTCACGGGACCCTCGTACGACTAGGTGCCGATAGGAAGTAGGTAGGATCAGACGCAGGCTTATAGATACACTTTGGTTGCAAGGTTGTGAAAGTCCGTTTTCGCGTGACCTACCCATAAGAGCCGTGTTCACACCAATCTTCGAGGCTGAATGACAAGTGAAAATATGGATGCCAGAGCAAAAACGTTTGCGTTCCAATATGAACTATTTTCGTTTAATGTCCAATACGGAAAATGCATGCATGTCATTATAAATACATCTTTGCTGTCTAAAACCTCTGCAATGGACGAGTTTTCTTAATATGTGGCAAATCGAGATTTTTTATTAAATTTATTTGATAATTTTTTTTTTTCATTTAAAGAAAGTTTCCATGTTTTGCCAATGTGATTTCAATGTCAGTCTGATGCAATTTGATGTAAATGAAAAAGGGTTAAAAGAGTAGAATTTGCTTAAAATACCAAATTCCCCAATTGTTTCAACTCTGTGTCACCATTCTACTGAATTGTTTCTATAAACTATTATTCAACTTTTATGTCTTCAAAGCAGCCAACACAAAAACTGTCAAATACATGGACGGGGTCAGAACAAGTCTGAATCTGTTCTCCTTCAATGCTTTCCATCCCATTTTACATTAATTCAATATAAACATCGAGTTGCATCATGCGAACAACGATTATGGTGGTTTTAACCCCCCTCCCTCCATACACTCAAAACACGCCCAAAACAACTAATCTGTAGCAGACGACTTTGAAAACATATGAGCCGTTCCAAGATAAAAACCAACAGGCTAGCCCGGACAGACACTTTAAGCCTACTGTGGATTTTCTGTTTCAGGAATCATTACTCTATATCTCTTTTCCCCCTGAGACGGAATATGTCGGCCAAAGCATATGTGATATGTGTCCATACTGGTGGTTTTTTTTTCGTGGAACGGCTCATATACATTAATAAAAAATTAGTCGTTGGATGAAGTTGAAAACAATGTGGCGAATGGACAATTGCTCAATTGTTTTCAAAATGTGTCAGCTGGAGATATGTCAAAATGTGTCAGCTGCAGTAATGTCAAATGTGTCAGCTGCAGTAATGTCAAAATGTGTCGGCTGCAGATATGTCAAAATATGTCAGCTGGAGATATGTCAAAATGTGTCAGCTGGAGATATGTTAAATGTGTCGGCTGCAGATGTGTCAAAATGTATTGGCTGGATATATGTCAAAATATGTCGGTTGCAGATATGTCAAAATATGTCGGCTGCAGATATGTCAAAATATGTCGGTTGGAGATATGTCAAAATGTGTTGGCTGCAGATATGTCAAAATATGTCGGCTGGAGATATGTTAAAATGTGTCGGCTGGAGATATGTCAAAATGTGTTGGCTGGAGATATGTCAAAATATGTCGGCTGGAGATATATTAAAATATGTCGGCTGGAGATATGTCAAAATATATCGGCAACTGACCCAGGAAACGCCGTGATATAACTGAACCAGTAGTACTGGTAACTGACCCAGGAAACGCCGTGATATAACTGAACCAGTAGTACTGGTAACTGACCCAGGAAACGCCGTGATATAACTGAACAATCGTTTAAAGTTGCGGAAAACATCATACAAAAATCCCTTTCGAATGTCCAGCTGTTGATCTTTATCTCTCAATGTGTGGGCGAGATTCCTGTTCCTTACGCCCTTGAATGATTCAACCTTAAAGCATTTATGTTTGCAAGTACAATTAACCATTTCCAAAATACATGTGCATCCTTATGCCGCTACAGCAGACGCAGAAATTGCTTATAATTGCTCACTGAAGCGTTTTATTTGAGTACTCACAAGAATGGGTTTGGTTGAGAAATAAGAGATATAATGGGAGGACAATACCTGTCCACGCCCCCTTTTCTATACCTCTATTAAGTATACTATAATACGAAAAATGAGCCGTTCCGCGAGAAAACCAACATTGTGGACCTAGCGTAAAGTTTCGACCCGGATCCGCCTTAACATGCTGCGCAGGCTTACCCGGATAGACAGTTTTCGTCTCCTGTGGATTTTCTGTTTCAGGAATCATTACTCTATACCTGTACGCCCTTGAATGTGTCACCCCTGATCAATCTGCGCAGAGTTCGTAATGTTGGTTTTCTCTCGGGACGGCTCAACTCTGGGTTGAACCGGTCAACTGTGGACGGATGTCTCTATTTAAGCGGACGGTCAAAGCGGATTCCATTAGACAGCGTTTCGAGTTACATGTACCTTAAATAACAGTTATCTAAGTACCTTGGCTACATTCAACCAACACAGCATTTACGAAGTAAGTTTACTAAATGTTATCACTTAAAACGTTTTTTTGTTTGTATTTATCATAGGTATGAATTGATGCATTTGTGAATGAAATGTTTGTGTAATTCTTATAACTTTTGTTGGGTAAATTATTTATATATATATTCTTTTCTAACATTGTGTGTTAATTAATTAATACATTTTTATTGCATTTATACTATTTATAACGCTTAATCATGAACAAAAAAAAGATAAAGAAAGTAACTTTACTTGAATGTAAATGGTATATTGCTTTGTCTAATGAATAATTATTTAATTGAATGATTAATGTGTGTATTGTATTTATCTCTTGATTAAATAATGTATTAATTGTATTAATCTAATCATTAATAAATGTAATTATTACTTTATTTCATACTATCTTACAAGTAATTTATTTATTTATAAAGTTTTAATTATTTAATGCTAATTTCTGACTGGAATAATACGACGGACATAATGTAAAGTAAATAATAAAAAAACAAATCATTTTTCAAGACATCATACGAGCCGTTCCGCGAGAAAACCAACATTATGGACCTTCTGTAATATATTGACCTAGGTCAGCCTAATCCGGGCCGAAACACTCCGTCTCAGGTGAATAGAGATATAGAGTAATAACTTTAAAACATAAAATCCACAGGAGGTGAAAATAGTCTGTCCGGGATAGCCTGCGCGGCATGCTTAGCTTTATCAGGTTCGATACTTTACACAGAGTCTACCCCCGTGTGGCGGCTCAATTATCTTATTCTGACCAGCGACTTATCTAGTTACTCACGGATCATTCTTATGAAGATGTTAGCCATCTGCTTTTGTCTTGTCCTTCATATATGGATGTCAGATTTAAATACATTTAAACTTATCTTAATAAACATCCATCAATGCGAAAATGTATTAAATTGCTCAAATCAGAAAATAAAATCGCAGTAGAAATTAGATTAAAGATACTTAAAGGTTAACCTCGATCAAAGCTCAGCCTCTATATCATATCAAATTTGTCCTTTTCACTTTTTTCATTCACTGATTCTTTTGTTTTTATTGTTTTCTTTTCCCATTTCAAACCAACGTGTCTGTATATGTATTTATGTTTGTCAATGACTATGTACTTTGTATACGTATGAATACACGTTTTGTTCTGGTTGTATGAACATTATCAGTTCTTTGTATTCGGAAATCAAATGTACTGGCTTTTGCACGTTCAATTTTTACAATTGCTATTTCAAGCATTTTCAAGCACATGTGTTGAATAGGATACCGTGTTACACACATATATATATATATATATATATATATATAGCTGTCTCTCTCAGCAGCCACATACTGACTTCTTCGTGTTTAGTTTTGTGTTGTTGTCTTTCATTTGACCTCGAAGCAGGTACTTAATCAAAACAAATGGAATATGAGTCTCGCGAGAAAACCAACATTATAGTATCTGCGTAATGTATCGATCCAGATCAGCCTGCGCAGTCCGCGCAGACTGATCCGGGCCGACATATTCCGTATAAGGGGGATAGAGGTATAGAGTAATGATTCCTGAAACAGAAAATCCACGGGAGGCGAAATGTGTCTATCCGGGTAAGCCTGTGCGGCATGCTTAGGCTGATCCGGGTCGATAGTTAATGCATAGTCCACAATGCTGGTTTTCTCGCGGGATGGCTCATATTATGTTTCAGTAGCGATACATCTGTTTGTATTGTACTACGAGGGCTACGAGGAGCGTGGTAAGATTTGTGTCCGTTGAGACCGAAGTACGTGTGAGATATAGATAGATTTTTATTCACAAAGGACAAAATGTCCATCTTGTACATACAATCATACAAACACACACACATATATGAACATATACATATTTTGTCATTTACATCTGCTTCCTGGTTAATGGTAGATATTTTACGAAATGACCACATAACAATAAGGAAAAATAGTGGAGAAAAGCGACAATAGAAATATATTATTCAATGTTGTTCTAGATAATACATGACATAGAGATAGAGTTGCAGATCTTTACCGAATTTAATTTAAAAATCTAAAACTTAATTGTGAAAATAAGTAAGAATATATCAATAGATAATTAATCTGTACTAGTTAAGAGTTTCAGGTGCTTACCAAAACGAAACACAAGCGACCTGCCTCTTTATCTATAATACCATGTTAATCAATATCCTTGTATAGTAGAAGAATATGACTAAAATGAAAAATCTCGAAAATGGAAATAAACTATGGATATGCCCACAGTCCGAGTTGGGTACCTAATATGGTAATGGTACGTCACTGAAATATGAGTTCACGTAATCTAGATTGCAGAACTCGGGCGTGATTCACACACGCCATTAATAAATGTTACACATACAGACATACAGATGATGTGTAACTAAATTGTGTCATTTTGTTATTGAAAATATAGAAATGTGTATAGTTTTCTTTATTCTGTCTTTAAAGTTATACTAGGTACATAATAAAAGGACAATTATGTTTCAGTAGCAATATTGTCCTCGCAGATCTCGGGAAAAAAAATACATTTCTCTTGACCATCGGAACTCTCGTGTGATATTAATTCTTCCACTTTCGCTACTGCAACATAATATTCCGCATGAATGACACGACACATAACTTTATTTAACGAAGGCTATGTCACAGGGAACATAAAAGACTACACACCACATAACTTTATAACCAAGGCTATGTCACAGGGAACATAAAGGTCTACACACTGCATAAGTTAAATGTGCGGTCCTTCCGTGAGCGACGTCAAAATGATACTAAGTTATTTGTAATAATGGGACAAGGTAACAGGGTCCACAATGTTGGTTATCTCGCGGGACGGCTCATGTTTGTTCTTTTTATAAATCATAGATGATGTTCACGATATTGGTGTGTACTATATATTTGTTCATAAACGAATGGCTCTCAACATTGAACACCTCAAATAAATATCAACAATACGGAATAATCAAAAACATGTTTGGTTATGAAACATATTTGATAAATATACCCCATACATTTTTGATTTTTTTTAAAATTCCGAACTAGAAATTACCGATTACCATTTGAAATATCAAGCTGGAACAGAACTAACACTCAGTCTAAATAATGTCCTTTGTGTAACCTTAATAACTCGTTTGGGGATGAGTTTCATTACTTATTAAAGCGACTGAACTCCAGATACCCAACTGTCGAAAAAAAATAAAATTTCCAATTTTAAGAAAATAAGTGTTATTTTTGTATTTGGGGCATTAAAATATGATAACTGACATATTACATACCCCTATAATCGGTGAGATTTTCTTGTTTTCGATACTTTTTCCATCGCATATTCTACCCTGTCAGTAACGGGGTAAGTATTTTTAAAAAGGATTCCCCTTCATCGGGACAATTGAATACGACTCAAGTTCACTTTATTGATAAATATATGCGCGTACTGTTAATTTGATATTTTCTAGAAAATTGATTATCTATGATGATTCGATAGTATAATTATGACTTCACCGTATTGAAATAACACGTAGAAGTCATTTTAATATCGAAAAAATACTAGGACTATTTAGGTGCAGCGAATGTGTATTCTAAGCGGAAGTGTAGTTTAACCGTGACTTCCGGAAACAAACACGATCGCGTTAACTGTATTATTTTTTGAGAAAAAATAATTCGTTAAAAAACGATACATTTTCTACCCTGGTTTTACTTGGATAACATAAAGAATAACATTTAGGGCGAATTCGAGTTGTTGGTTTTTTTTGTGTTTTTTTCGTGCCATCTGGATTTCAGTCGCTTTAAAATGCAATTCCTTTAATTCGGAGAGGAAAAGATTTATTGGTAATATGTTTAACGAACGTCCGAACATCCATTTTTTCAAAAGTCTCATGAATATTAACATTCTTTTCAAATATCGCAAATTTTGTACATTCATAAAGGCAATCATAAATAAGTTTAAGAGCTTAACTGATTTTATTTAGGTAATTTCCTTTTTCGGGTACTTTATTTGATTCTCCCGTCTATATTGTATTGTTAAATATGCTACAGTTTGTGTTTTGTGTTTTGTACGCCTCGTTTATATATATTTATTATTATGCTGTGTTTATATTTCTCATATGTCATGTATACATGAACTGAGATTATAATTAATAAAACTTGTTTATAAATCATAGATGATGTTCACGATATTGATGTGTGCTGCAGCTCTGGCTGGACAGTTCGTTAGCATACACGCAGTGTGTAAGTTGACACTTTATCTTTTTTTGTAGAATTTTAAAAAAAATACATGTTATTAGAAATTATGTTGTATGATGATTCTTCTTTCGAAAGATAAGGGAACATGGACATTTAAATAACCGAACCAACTGATAGAATACCAAAGATATTTTGTATTATTTAATGCTAAGTGATGAAATACTGTGTTCTATCAGTGAAATAAAATCCTTATTCCACACTGTGGAATATGAATAAATGACGTCAAAGGGACTAACGTTATGACGTCAAACCGCTGACGTGACGTAATTTTCCTAGTATTCGGTCATGTTATATTACACAAGTTATATATAAAGAAATACATAATGGGTATATTATTTGTTTTTCATCAATTTGTCATTAAATAAAAAGAAAATTTGTTTGTTTTGAGTGTATATGGAATATATTCCACTCGAAGTGATACAATTTAAACATTTTCACTCGCGCTACGCGCTCGTGAAAATATTCAATTGTATCACGTCTCGATGAGATATATTCCATATAAACTCAAAACAAACAAATATCCTCTATTTATTATACCTCACTTTTGTCTACAATGGTAAAATCTCATTACCCGAAAAAGAGATATTTTGACTATCAGAAACATTTTCAACCTTTTTGACACGTGACCAAGCGAAAATTGACTGTCAGGTCATGTGACCGCAGTGATATTTTGAATGTCATATAAGGGCAAATAACTGCTTTAATATTTAGCTAAATCATGACGTGATTGCCTCCCTTATACACATACAGCAGTGACGTCATACATTATACAGCACTGACGTCACTTAATTTTGTTCAGTATAATAAAATAAATATCATATGGCAGTATGTGTGACATTGATATTGTCAACCCTCGAAACAGAATGTCACCCTCGGCTTACGCCTCGGGTGACATTCTGCTCTCGGGTTGACAATATCAATGTCACACATGCTGCCATATGATATTTATATAATATTGTCATTTTTTTTTTTAATATACATTGTATCAGCAAGTTACTAAATTATTTATCAATGTGACATGTGCACGTCACACATACACATCCTCATCCTTCAATTATATACATGGTGGGTGGGGGGAGGGGGGGGGGGGGGGGGGGAGAACAAGTTTCAAAAGTAATCGCGCGGTCCTCTTGTCCTTTATATTATGTCTCTGAATACACCATGTAATATTATTATAGTTAATATGTTGCAATACATACACCATGTAATAGTATTATAGTTAATATTTTACAATAAATTCACCACGTATTAGTATTATAGTTAATATTTTGCAATAAATTCACCACGTAATAGTATTATCGTTGATATTTTGCAATAAATACACCATGTAATAGTATCATAGTTGATATTTTGCAATAAATACACCATGTAATAGTATCATAGTTGATATTTTGCAATAAATACACCATGTAATAGTATTATAGTTAATATTTTGCAATAAATTCACCACGTAATAGTATTATAGTTGATATTTTGCAATAAATACACCATGTAATAGTATTATAGTTAATATTTTGCAATAAATTCACCACGTAATAGTATTATAGTTGATATTTTGCAATAAATACACCATGTAATAGTATTATAGTTAATATGCTGTAATACATACACCATGTAATAGTATTATAGTTGATATTTTGCAATAAATACACCATGTAGTAGTATTATAGTTGATATTTTGCAATAAATACACCATGTAATAGTATTATGGTTGATATTTTGCAATAAATACACCATGTAATAGTATCATAGTTGATAGTTAGCAATAAATACACCATGTAATAGTATTATGGTTGATATTTTGCAATAAATACACCATGTAATAGTATCATAGTTGATATTTAGCAATAAATACACCATGTAATAGTAGTATGGTTGATATTTTGCAATAAATACACCATGTAATAGTATCATAGTTGTCGGCCCGGATTATCCTGCGGGGACTGTGCAGGCTGTTCTGGGTCGATACATTACGCAGAGGCGATAATGTTGGTTTTCTCGTTGGACGACTCATATTGTATTTGATATTTTACAGCCATCGTGTGTGGTGCAGACTTATCGATGAACATAACGATAAATGCTAGCGACACACAATACCATGTAAGTTACCATAGCTATAATTTAACCCTTCCCACATATTGACAATATCTTAATGACGTAAACTACATAGTTTCTAGTCAAACAACACGTCATATTTATATATACAATACAAAAAAAAAACATATGATTAATTACAATAAACATTGAATATACACAAGCACGAATATTTATCATAGAAGAAAAAGAAAAATCAATAATTGTGACAAACAGATGGATTAAAAAAATACAACTAATTGTTATTATCTAAAGAAATTTTCACTTTAAGGCAAGTATCGCCTGATTTCATTTATCACCTGTGACTGAATTAATAACAATTCAATTCGTTTATTTTTATTAGACTTGAACATCAAGTATTCCTCGTCAGTTCATAGTTACATGCGTTACAAACAAACGTATACAACAACACACAAAAAAAAGACACAAAAAAAGAAACACAAAGAAAAAAGTTGCAGCAAGTTATTGTTGATATATAAAGCTCTGCTATGATATCGTCACATCATTACCAGTATATTTATATTTTTATATATCAGACTCATCATGTCGCTATAAGCATTAGACGCTGGATGTAACTATATTTTCTTTTCTTCTATCATATTGTGTAATGTATATATTATATTTTCTTTTGATGTTAACAAATCTCCCACGAGGAGGATGAAAACAGAAATAATAAAAAATAAATAAACCATATGGGTTTTGACCTCTATGTCAAAAATGTACTATATGGGCTTTGAATGAAACCTTCCCCGCAATACTAACAATAATTTATAGAAGAGTAGCACTTCAATTGTTTCGCTGGACCTCCACATACAGACGCTTTCTGAAAGCTCTTTCTGACGGCTTTTGAAAACATTGTGGCCAAGGGAAATATTGCTAATTGTAATCAATTTCTTCTTATGCCATAATGTTTCCAACTATTGTCTGTTATTATACCAATATTATTTAGTCTTCTATATTTTCATCTAGATGTTTTCAAAGTCGTCTGCTGCTGATGTGCTGCATGTGTTAAAAATCGCATTTCAAGTGAAATTAAGCACAGAACCTAAAACCTTACATTGCCAACTTTCGGGAAATTTGGTCTCTCGAAAGCTTCTATATAGAGTTATACAGGGACAACTAGTTAAATTGCTCCCACGACTGGGTTCATTTCTAACGAATATGTTAGCAAAGCTCTTGCTCGTTAATATGATTATATAGAGGATATTTGCCACTCGTGAGAATAGTATTTTTATTCTTCACGAGACGAAATAAAAATCGATCTTTCACTGAAAAAACCAAATTTTCTTTTTATTTTAGGCCATAAAAGGTTTTTTTACCATTTTTTGTATATTTTATCCCGTACAGTGCCTCCAGATTTTCCCTGTTGTGATCCCCACGGTTTTAGAGCATTTTGTATTACTACCTGGAAAAAATAGTCCAGTATTTTCTGTGGAGATTTACGTGAAAATAATTTGAAGACATTGCATAAAGTTATCATTTTAATTTACATTTTATTATTTAGAGGCATATTATTTAATAAAATATAAGTAAACTCCATAATTAAAACAAAAAATCATGAACAAAAGTAGTTCCGGCAAAAATGGTAATTTCATAGTTTGAAAAGTGGTAATTTCACTGTTTGAAAATGGTAATTTCACTGTCTGAAAAAGTGGATTACCAGTTTCTATTTCACTGCTCAAGATATCTCTATAATCCATCGATAGGCATAAAATAAATTATGTTTATATGTTAGTCTACGGTTAAAGATGCAGACTTATTTTCTCTTCCATTTGCAATAATTCAATTAATAATTTTAAAAATATTTGTATGTCGTTTTTGAACATTTATGTAAAATCGATGCCTCAGAAAGGTGAAATGTCTGTGTATTTGAGTGTGCGGTATTGGTATATGGCTGTGTCATCCCAGCGAGGTATAAATAAACTTATTCTACCGTTAAAGACCTGATAACGGAAGTTGGCTGACCATATTGATTTTTGTACAATTTGAGAGATTTTATGAATAGCAGTATTTGATTGTTTATGATTGTGATATATATTCGACTTTCAATAAGCACAATAACAATTGAGACAGCAAAATACATTTAAGAAGCAATGGAATAAAAAATATATATTCTTATATAATAACCGTATGCATTATCTTTCATAATAATGCGTATCTGGACACATTACACAATAATGTTTCTGTGTTTAAACTTTACATACAACGTAAAACCTTGCAAAGAAAGAAGTCGATATCTCTTACCGAAACCAAGGCTTGACATCGGATCCTTACGCCAATACTGAGCATGATTACATGTATGTGACTCGGGTGTCTCCGGCCATCTCACGGAAGTACCCGAATTTCGTTTAACATTCAAAATTATCTACTGTATCAAAATCATAATTATATATTTTTCCAGAAGCATATTTTCAACAGTTACTGCGTAATTCCGAAATTATTCACTTATGACATTTGCCTATTTTGAGTTTTCAATAAGAATTGGTGAAATATTTTACAGTGCGCACACTTTTATTTGGCGACTGTAGGGTCAACATCCGTTAACAAGGTTTCGTGTGTGTAGTGGTAGAGCGTCCGCCTCGGTGGCGTAATGGTAGAGCGTCCGCCTCGGTGGTGTAATGGTAGAGCGTCCGCCTCGGATGCGGGAGGTCGAGGATTGGATCCCCGCTCGAGTCATACCAAAGATTTTAACAATGGTAGTAATGGATTTCACTCCTTTTCGCTCAGGCTATAGATGTTAACATTACGAATAGCTGGCGTCAGGATGAATGCACCAGTAGCACTGGTAAAGAAAAGCCGTGATATAACTGAAACACTGTTGAAAGCTGCGTAAAATACGATACAAACACACACACACACACACACACACACATACTGGTATAACCAACACACTGAGGTATATAATTCCACACAAACACACCGAGGTCTATGCTCATCCGACATGTTTCAAATGTAAGACAAATGTAATGGCATAAAGAATTGGTCCTGAATGTCAGAAGGTTAGGGTTCCCTAACCCTAACCCTAACCCTAACCCTAACCCTAACCCTATCATGAGGAAATTGGGGTAGTATAATTTTTTGGAAACCAGTACAAGGTAAACACACCGAGGTAACAACCTCAGTATGGGACACCCTCAACCTCGGTATGGGACACACATCAACATCGGTATGGGACACACAGCAACATCGGTGGACACACCGCAACATCGGTATGGGACACACAGTAAACACATTGTTGACAAACGGAGGAATTTAATAGGAGACAAAGACATCAGCTTTGTGTATCTCATGTGTTTAATAAGGTTTCTAGATAAATTACTTAACCCGTTTGTTGCCCAGAGCTCTAGAAGCGAGGAGAAAACTTGTCATTATCCTTCAATATCACAACTGAGTCCTATGTTGCATTTAAAACTGTGGAAAACGATTGACATCTTTATTTATATACATTCAAGTAGCGCATTCGAAACGTCTTCAAACCATAGCTTTATACCTTTGGCAAGAATTGTATTTCATTCGTGTATGCAAAGAAGCGAAGCTGTTCAAACTCATAAACATATTTTAAATCAACAATTGCTACACATCCATGTGTTTCCATGATCAAAATCACAATAAAAGTACATACCTCATGAAGTGGGGACCCTGCCACTTGCTGTGTGCATTTTCTGATATACTGCGCATGCGCACGATTGAGTTTAAGTAGAATATCGGGACGAGGTGTGTGGGGTCACACACAGCACCCTTACACGCCCAAAATCGACACACCGAGGTATCGTACATTTTTAAAGATATAAGCATAGACGAGCATTCTGCGTTACTTTAGAGGTAAACACACCGAGGTAATGGAAAAAGTACCTCGGTAGTTTTTGGTACCTCGGTCAGTGGTTGTGTACTTCTATGACCTACCTCGGTGAGTAGGGTATACCAACGCACACACACACACACACACACACACAAACATTCGTTAATCGAGTTAACAAGTTAAGACCAAGAGTTCCGGTCGATGTTAATTAATGAACTCGTTTCTTCCAGGGCAAAATCGTTCGTGCAATCAGCCCATGCAGCGGTACATATGGACCCATTGCGAACACTGCAGACGCTGTGACGATCACGTTTTGTGAAACAACGAATCCCTTCGTCCTTGTAAGTAGTGCCTTCCTAATTTGAAATCAATGCAAGTTTAATTACAAATCGTCAAGTTTACCGGTAATTTATTAACACTTTCCCACTTAAAGACGCAGCAGATATCTTTTTTAAAAAAATGTGTCAAAAGGTGAAATTGCTCACTATGCGCTCGCAACTTCCTCAAATGTTTTTAACTGTTTATAAAGCAATATCCTTTCCTTTTTTCTTTTTATAATTTTCAAAGTCGTCTGCAGATTTATTGTGTGTGGCGAATACCGGTAGCGAATCCACCAAATATAAATTGCATTAACTGTAATTTGATTCGTCAATCTGCTAACGTTAGATGACCTCAGTTTTAACTGATCAGCAAATCTTACTACTTACCATTTATTAGTGAAATCTAGTTTATTATGTAAGATATTTAATCAGATATATTATTTTAAGTAATTACACAGCGTGTTATACCATTTATGATGTATCTTTAAACCTTGACCTTAGATTGGCAAAGTAGCAATGCTAGGGGAAATAATTATTGCGATTAAAATAGCAATTGTTTACTATAATGATATGAAATATTTTAAAATGAAATACATTGTACCAACGTTTTAAGCATTTCTTTTATCAATTATCGCACTTATATTATAAATATGTACCCCTAAGATCATCATATCCGATTCGGAAGAATCTGGATCCAGCGAATGGAGTTTTTTGCTTCATTATGCAGCATTATTTGCATTTGTTTTATATAGTTATAATAAAATATATAATATTAAGTGAAAGCCTTAATTGCAAAAATGTATTTTAACATCTACACATTGTATATGCATGTCGTCATAATGTAAAATCTTCACGAAATAAACCATTGTCTTAATTCTGCAATTTTACCCTTTATAATTATTATTTTTGTTAAAATCATTATTATCACATTACATAAATATCATATAACACTAATAGTTTGGATTCCAGTCTACCGCTCAAGTCTTTGTTACAAAACCGGCACATTTCATGTCGTTCCTTTTCGAAATACGCCTCATTACTCACTTAATAGAATATCTCATTCTTGTTTATCTAATTTGACATTTAATAAACTCGTTAACTACGCTGAATATGCCGCTCGCCACGCTCGCGATATATCATCTTCGTACTTCGTTTATTAAAGGTGATAATAAATAAACACTCATGAAATATCCTCTATTTATTATTATTATCATTATTATCCTTATCATTATTATTATTATTATTATTATTAATGATAATATTATTTCAATAATTATTCGACATTGATTCATCAAACAAGACATATTTTGCAGGAAACAGTGTACACGTTTTTATTCCAAGATGATGCTGACTACTGGTCGGATTCAGACCTACTTATTGGTACGTATATTTGTGTTGCCATTGCTGCAAATTAAACTGTTACATGTTGTCAACTAAATAACTACTATTTTTCAAGTATTTTGTATGGCCCGGCCGGAGATCGAACGCGCGACCTCCAACACCTCGAGCAGAAAGCTGCGTCTTGCAATAAAGGGTATCATTGCATATGATTGCCTTGAATGGTGAGTGTGTGCATATCAATTCACATTCCACCTATATGTTATATACCTTTCAGCGCCTAATTTTCATTTAATAGACTCGTCCATGTTCAAAATCAGGCGACTTAATTTTTCATTCAATTAGAGTTTTGCAATATTTTTATAACTTAACTTGAAAGGCCACCAATGCTGATATCAGGTGGGACAGTTACGAGCTGACTCACCGGAATCAGTATTATTTGCAAAAGTCTCTACAGGGTTACCATAACAAATACATGAAACTAAACGCGTATTCATCCTAGTTTTTCGCAACTGGTGTTAGTCCCCTACCGATCGGAGACCGTTTGGGGACTATATGTTTGCTTGCGTCCGTCAGTCCGTCCGTCCGTCCCACCACCCTTATAAAGACACTTAGATCAATATTTTATTTGTTGGTTTCATAACGGGTATCTCATTTGCATATTGAGGTTATTCATTCCGTAAAAGGGGAATAATTACGGAATGAATAGCATACTTGTGGGGTGCAACCCACAAGTTCGAAAAAAAAAAAATACCCCACAAATACACTATATGGGTACGTCCGTCTGTCAGTCTGTCCGAAATTTATATTGGACTGTATCTTCCACATGCTTGAATGGATTTTGATATTGCTTCACACAATTATTCTCCATAACGAGTTGATGTGTCACACACATCACCCAGCCATGTACTCCAAAGGTCAAGGTCACAGTTTTGGCTTAACAATTGTCCGTCCGCAGTTTCGTGTCCGGGCTGTATTTTTCACATGCTTGACTGGATTGTGATACTAATACACAATAATTCTCCATAACTAAATGATGTGTCATGCACATCACCGACCCACCTACTTTCAAGGTCAATGTCACAGTTTGTCTGTCTATCAGTCTGTCCGAAATTCCTAGTCCGGACTGTATCTTCCACATGCCTTGATGGATTTAGATATTATTTCACACAATTATTCTCCATATCAAGATGTTGTGTCATACACATCACCCAGAAACCTACTCCCAAGCTCAATTATACAATGTAGTCTCAAACATTCTCAGGCTTTTCTGACGTGTCCTGGCTGTGTCTTCCTCATGCTTGAATGCATTTAGATATAACCTCACACAATTATTCTTCACAGTAAGATGATGTCTAATGCACGATAACCAGCCACTTACTCCCAATGTCAATTTCAAACTTTAAAACTTTGTTTATTAACGGGCTTAACTCTAAAATGATGTTTTACAGAATAATGTGCCTTTTTCAATTTATATATTTTTTTGTCCGGAAGGGTACTTTTGTATTGCTTGAAATACTAGATTAACTTGTCCTTATATAATACGAAACTTGAGAGGCACTCGACCCCGAAAAGCAATAAACGGCTGAAACATATATTATATTATAAATTCAAACTATGTATAAATGCAGAGAGTTTAAAAATATTTTGGGAATTTTCATTGTTCTAAATATTTAATCTTATATCAATATAAAATAATGATTAATAAATCCAACCGGTTTCTCCGGTGAATGAGTCTTCAGGTACAACCATGGTGGCAAAAACGGAGGAATTGCTATTGCAATTAATCCACAGTTTGTATTGGTTGATTGATCGATGTATTGAATGGTGGGCTGTTCGATTTATTGGTTCATTAAATGATTGTTTTTGGATTTACAGCAGTAACATGTGAAGCTGATACAACGGACCAGGTCTTCAACCAGTCACTGGTAGTGTTGTGCGTATACTTTATTTCTTAGTTATAAGTGCCAGTCAAGTAAATTGAAAAGGTTTTTAAATATACCACACATTATCATGAGTTTACAGCAGTCTACAGTTAGAAAAGTCCTGGTTGCAAATTCTGTTTCCGCCTACAGTTAGAAAAGTTCTGGTTGCAAACTCTGTTTCTCATACAGTTAGAAATGTCGTGATTGTTACTTTTGTTCCGCCTACACTTATAAATGACGTGATTGTTACTTCCGTTCCGCCTATAGTTAGAAAAGTCGTGGCTGTAACTCCTGTTTCCGCCTAAAGTTAGAAAAGTCGAGGTTGTAACTCTTGTTTCCGCCTACATTTAGTAAAGTCGAAGTCGTTACTTCTATTCCGCGTACAGTTACAAAAGTCGTGGTTGTTACTTTTGTTCCGCCTACAGTTAGAAAATTCGTGTTTGTTACTACTGTTCCGTCTACAGATACAAAAGTCGTGGTTGTTACTTCTGTTCCACTAAAGTTACAAAAGTCGTGGTTGTTACTTTTGTTTCGCCTACAGTTACAAAAGTCGTGGTTTTAACTCCTGTTCCGCCTACAATTAGAATAGTCGAGGTTGTTACTTCTGTTCCGCCTACAGTTAGAAAAGTCGTGGTTGTAACTCCTGTTTCCGCCTACAGTTAGAAAAGTCGTGGTTGTAACTTCTGTTTCCGCCTAGAGTTACAAAAGTCGTGAGTGTTGCTTCTGTTTTCGCTTGTAGTAAGAACAGTCTTTGTTTAAACTTCTGACGACAACCATAGCCCATTGTTTCACATATTACTTTTAACCCATATCGTTTATGTATGCGACTTTAAATGTCATTTCTTTAACCTTATTTGTATATACTTGACTTTAATGTTTCCTTATCCACCCACATAAACATGATTTTAAACACCCTTAACTTACCCTGACAGACACATTTCGCCTCCTGTGGATTTTCTGTTTTAGGAATCATTACTCTATACCTCAATCCTCCTGAGACGGAATGTGTCGGCCCGCATTGGCTTGCGCGGATTGCGCAGGTTGATCTGGGTCGATACATTACGCAAAGTCCATACTGTTGGTTTTCTGGTGTAACGGCTCATTTATTTATACCTGTAATGCCCTAGTCAGACACACACATACGGATTCTGCGGATGCTACGGATGGCTCGCCCGTATATATCCCTTATATCCGTAACTGTCCGTATCGTATCCGCAGGGTCCACAGGATCCGCGTCCAAATTTTGAAAAATTTCAAAATTCAGGCGTGGACGAGTAAACCGTAATAATCCGTAACTGAAGCTAACTGAAGGCATATCTCCGTATATAATCCGTATCTAAACCTATTATTCCGCGGTCCACCCCAAGTTGTGGACTGATACGGTTTCATGCGGATTATTACCTTTAGTTACGGTTAATCTCGTTCCACGTATTGTTACGGACGGTTACCTAGAGAAACGTTTCAATACGGATAGCTTGCGTTCCAATACTGACAGATACCTATTTGTGGGGATGAACGGTGATAATTGCGAATTGCTCATTTCTGATACGGATAAATACGGATTGTTACGGACTCCTGCGTTCCTTTAACTTCTTGTGCGACACGTGAACCCAGAATTCTGGGAAGGTTTCTCGGTCTATATATACTAGATGGTCTTCTGACATAACCTTGGTGTCTAGTTTCACAGAAATGGCTTACGAACGCAGACTGCTCTTGCTGAGGTATAGCCAATCTAACACGAACCTCACACTCATCTATGCACAGCTCTTGCGCACCTGGATGGCACGTCGTCGGGAGAGGAGGATTACTCTCAGGCCGGAACAGGGAGCGTATGGCAACCTCATGATGCTATTGAGGAACGAGGATGCGGTGGCGTTCCCCAACTTTACCAGACTTTTGGCGTCCCCTAACTTTACCAGGCTCACCTTGATATGTTCCTAGACGTGGAGGAGCGACTCACGCCGAGACTACAGAAGAAAGACACATGGTACAGAGACTCGCAGGAGGTTGAACTGAAATAGGCCATCTGGCCACGGGGGACTGCTACAAATCGTCACCATCTCCCTTATAGTCCGGGACATCTGTAAGACCATTTAGGACGAGTACGGCGACGAGGTGGTCACCATCCCGGCGACAGCTGAGGGTGGAAGGATGTCGCCGCAGGCTACGGCAGTCGGTGGAACTTACACCATGTGATAGGTGCCTTGGATGGCAAGCACATACGCATCCGGTGTCCTGCCCAGTTCTACAACTACAAGGGGTACCATTCCATTGTGCTCCTAGCTGTTGTTGATGCGAACTACAGGTTCATGTGGGCCCAAGTCGGGGCCCAAGTCGGTGCCCCAGGAGCAGCATCTGATGCCCAGCTGTGGAACGAGGTGGCTCTGCTAGATGCGGTCATCTCTAACAACATCGGCATCCCCGAACCGACGACCGTCTTATGCCGTATTTCATCATCGAAGACAACGCATTTGCCCTCAACGAGTGGATGTTGAAGCCCTCCGCTGCTACGCCCCTGGAAGAGAATGAGCGGGTCTTCAACTATAGCCTTTCTCGAGCCAGATTATGTGTGGAGAATGCCTTCGGCATACTGGCCAACCGCTGGGGCTGACTGCTCATAGCCCTCCGACAGGAGTCGTAGAACGTAGAGACCAAGGTGCTGGCGTGTGTGACACTCCACCATATGCTGAGGACGGCCTGCGCAGATGATGGTGCACTTTGAGATCGTGAGAACGAGCAGCCCAACCTCATCCCCGGCTCATGGAGACATGACGCTGTTCTGGATGATTTGGAAATGCGGCTC
Source organism: Serripes groenlandicus (assembly GCA_031761405.1). NCBI lineage: Eukaryota > Metazoa > Mollusca > Bivalvia > Cardiida > Cardiidae > Serripes > Serripes groenlandicus. The sequence continues at coordinate 11,524,574 of JASEVX010000017.1, forward strand.
AACGGCAACAACACCAGCAGGGCAGTGAAATGACAGAGACTGTATCTAAATCACTACTACAACGGAGAGGCCGGATGGGCAGTTGCTTATGGTGCAGTGATGGTGCGGTACAATGCTTGTAATTGTAACAGTGGGGTCACTATTCATAAACTTGTTAATTGCAAAAGTGGGATCACCATTTCAGAAACTGATTTGACCTTTATTTATTTAGTTGTCAAATTAAGGACAGAGAAATAAACGTGTGTGAAATAAAGTTAAATAAATAAATGGTAAAATAAATCAATTTATATCTCTTGGACCTTTATTGTTTTTATCTTGATCCCACCTATAGATGAACATGAAAAAAGAAATATGTCCAATAAATGTCAAAGAAATTAAAGGTGTAAGAAACAAATACATTTTCAAAATGCCCTTCTTTCCGCAAGCCGTGGGCAACAGTCCGTATCTGTAGGTATCTATCCGTATCTAAAGATACCAGAAGGTAATGGAAGGTAATCCGTATCTATCCGTATCTATCCGTATCTGTCCTCATTGTGTCAATTCAAAGTGAACGTATCTAACCGCTGACATCCGCATTTATCCTCAATCATCCTCAATCATCCGTATCTATCCGCATCTATACGTAACTGTATCCGTAAATTCATCAAGAAAATAGGCCACGCCAACAAATTCTGCGGAAGGTTATCCGCCCTATCCGTAATGTGTGTGTCTGACTGGGGCATTACGTCCCCTGATTATAACTAATCCACTTCCGAGGACTACAAAAAAAAAAAACAATGGCGTTGACAATATAATTATTGATGCGTGTAAGGACCATAAGAATAAAATTGTCTTAAACGGGTCTTAGTCAAATCGTCGGAGGTATCAATCGTCAAATTGATAACAGAACAAATCAGGGATCAATTATAGTTGTTTAAATAATGAGTGATAATAATAACTAATTAACCACATTTCACACATTGCTATTCAATTAAGAAGGTGTTAACAATACATTATGTTATATGATAAAGCTGTCGCTGTTCTGTTTTACCAATTCGACGATAAATAGATGATAAATTTTATTTTTCAGGTGGGATCCAGAAGTAATAGGAATGTAGTCATTGCCAACTTTGGGGCTTATCAGGCTATCAAGCGATCTCTATCTCTGAGCAGTATTGGCGTTTACATAATCTAGTTTATCAGGTATCTGTCGCCGCCTCTTGGCTTGATAAGCTAGAGTGATTTATGGGGGGGGGGGGGTCATTATTGATACCCTGCTGAGATGACACAATACCGCAAACACCAATACACAGGCATTTCACCTTTCGGAGGAACCGAACTTTACATAAATGTTCAAAAAGGACTAAAATATATTTATAAAATAACGATTTCAATCAGTACAAATGAAAGAGAAAACAATGCTGCATCTTGCACCGTTTGAAAAGAAGCGATCGGATGTTTTAAAATACCTTAATAAAGCAGAATATGTTTTAGCTCCTTCTTATTTCAATACAACTTTGGGTGCCCAACACAACCCAATAAAGGACCAAAATGTAAAAATCATAGAATCATATTAAAAATATCATATTAAGAGCAAAGGTTTTCCTATCATAATCGTTTGAAATGGAAAGATCCATTGATTAACTAATCCGTGGGAGCAATTTAATTTTTATTCCCTCCATTGGAGCTTTCGAGACACCGAATTTCCCCAAAGTTGGCAATGTATAATTTCGACACAAATCAAACTTGTAGAAAATAATCTTTAACTTTTCAAAAGTCCACATTTCTCTTACATACCTGACAAATATTTGAATAAACAGTTAACAAATAACATTTCTGGGAGATTATGAAAACTGTGATTACATTGGGGGCGGGCCACGACGTCGCCGTTTGGAGGGAAACGAGTAGGTTTGAAAACGTGAATAAATATTTTAACAACAGTTATATCTACTCAAGTGTTGCATCAGCTTCCCCAGAAGCCATTGCTTAATGACAATTCGTAACCTTTTTTCACCGAAATGTGTAACATGTCATGTGTAACAAATGACAATTATTATGGGGAAAAAACGACACACAAATTGTTCCTTTCAACGTCAGAACTAGCTCCTTTGCAAGGGACATTAGTTTCTCACAGATTTCTCACACATTTTCGGTATCTTCTGTGTGTGTGTATTTGAAATAAACACAGCTTAAACTGGTACTTTCTTGTAAAATTACGCTGTGGCCCGCCTATGCATCAACTCGTGTATATGATAACGATTTATAATTAAAGTAAGAACAATATTAGAAATATTAATTTGCCATAAGGTAGAGCAAAAACAAATATACATATGGTATGAATTTCCGAAATATGTATTAACTAATACAATAATCACTAAGAAAGTTCTATTACTTTTGGATTACCTCTCGTATATATATATATATATATATATAAATTATATATAAACATATTTCCAAGTATGATTATCCTGTATTACGTCTATTTATATACTGTATATTTGCAATAAAAATAACTATTCGAGAAGAAATAGATTAAAATATCCATTTTTAGTTGGGAGTAGATTTCATGATACCATAAAGTTGAATATTATTGAGAAAAAAAAGGTTGTCAATTTTAATTCCACTATTGCGTTTCAGCTAAAATATCGCAATGTGCGTTCCGACGGCATTCTGATTTACTAAAAATCGGCTACACAGATTTTCTTGAAATTCTGGTAACTTGTAGTAGAAAGGGTGATCGTAATGATATGTACTTCTTAACAAAAATCTCTAGGGTAATATTTTTGTAAATTGAAAATGATGTAATTACTTTGAAAATATTCCAGCGAAATGTTCATTACAAATCGGGTATTTTTTATCTGATTTGTCATAGCAGATACATTCAATTTATATCATGACACAGGCAACATTATTCTCTATAATTCGGTGTTATTGACGTCGCGTGGGAGCGCGGCGTCAGTATTGAATAGGTTTTAATTTTTACATGGGGTGACGTTATCGAAAGGGGAGCAACCAACATTATTATTGTAAAGAAATACTCTGTAATATGCTTGAAAAAAAAAAAACTTTTATGAATCAATAAATTGTATTAACTGATTTAAGAAACATCAAGATGCAAAACACGTATGTCTTCTACCGTTATTACAAATCTTTAGACACATTTAATTTGTATTTAATAACTTCATATTTCATAAATGCTCAATTTTGATCATAAATATCTTTAAACTTTTTAAAAATTACTTCGGATTTTTTGTTTATATACTCTCGTTTGTGTTATCATACTTCTGCTAAACTGGGAGGAGAAGAGACTTTCCCCACTTCTTCCAAAGCTTGTGTTACACTTAACTTATAACTAGAGGCATTACACCTTAATATATGTTAATATTTAAGCACCTATGTTTTTGTTTTATCTAATTGATCTACTTAGAGTAGATTTAAAACAGTTTATTGGTAAAAATTAAGGAACTTCAGCTTGTATGATACATTATAGTTGCAGTCAATGTTAAGCAAAGTGTAAACCAAATGGTTTCAGGACTAAACTTGTCATTTCACGACTAAACTTCACATGCTGAATATCGCATAGATCGCAGTATAAAAACGTCTAATCCCTACATCAAAATTGACCGCTATGGTAGCCAGGTGAGCAATATAGGCACATATTGGCCTTCTTGTTAAAAATAAATGGACATTTGGACTTCTTGTTCGAAATATTTACATCCTGTCTGTTTGCACACATTACTTAAATGTTCTGAACTGCATCTGCTTCCTTTAAGCAGGGACGCTATATTACATGTAGTATAGTGTCCCTGCTTTAAATCATGCTTCAAAATCATGCGCGGTGTCTTTGATGCTTTGCATCAAAATTCGTCTTGTTGTTGTTTGAATACCAATTCAAACAAGACAATAGTAGCAGCGATTTCTTTAACCACGCTGTTATTGTTACGTTTTGACGTAGAAAACGACGTTAATTCAAAGGTATGATTCCACCTTAAAAGCATTATGAGCAATTTCTCTTTTTGCCACTAATTTTGTCAACACATAATAATGATTATACAATTATTTGAAAAGATTCTACATGTTTTTACAGTCGTTTGCTTCAGATTTGTTATATGTTTGAAATGGTTAAAAAATCTCAGAAATGTCCAGTATCCAGACCTCTGGATTGACAGTCCAGCGTGTTAAACACTATACCAACGGGTAAATCTTGCCACGTCTTTGAAATGTACACAAATGTAAACAAGAGCTGTCTGAGGACAGCGCACTCGACTAGCTTTTTAGTTTAAGGATTGCAAAGTTATGCGCGAAACATATAGGTAACAGTGATACTAAACTAATGGTTGTATAAAGTTTCAATGCAATATATCAAGTAGTTGGTGAGATATGGACTCTAATATAGTTGCACGCAAAACTTTAACCAGAGTTTCTAAGTTTAAAAAATGGCAATAACTTGCATTAAATGCAGGATAGAGTTATCTTATTTGATAATTTGCATAGGTGTGATAGTTGGGAAGGGTTGTATAAAATTCAATGAAATGCATCAAGTAGTAAGTGAGATGTGGACTCTTAATGTAGTTGCACGCAAAACTTTAACCATAATTTCTAAGTAAAATAAGGGCCATAATGTTCAATATATGCAGGATAGAATTATCTTACTTGATAACTTACATAGGTGTGATAGTTGGGAAGGGTTGTATACAGTTTCAATGTAAGGCAATGCATCAAGTTATTACTGAAATATGGACTATGTGTAGTTGCATGCAAAACTTTAACCAGAATTTCTAAGTAAAAATGGGCCATAACTTGCACTAAATAAAGAATAGAGTTTTCAAACTTGATTATTTACGTAGAAAGTTTCAATGCAATACATCTAGTAGTTACTGAGCTATGGTGAACAATATGTACATGCATGCAAACCTAAACTAAGGTGTGACGCGGACTTCGACGCCGACACCTTGGCGAGTAGAATAGCTCTCGTATTCTCCGAAAAGTCGAGCTAACAATTGATTTTCAGATTGATCTTGCTACTCATTGTTCGGAAATGTTGTTTATAAAGTCGTGTAAAGCATACTAAGAAAATGTTGTTAAATTTTAAATTTACACATAATGGTCAACATCCATGCAGGGACGCATATCTTCTGATAATCCAAGTAAATTTCATTAACATGGATGCATATGAGTATGTTGAACTACACGTGTCACAGACACCCGGATGTGCGGTTTCCTTCCGCACGACTCATAGTATTCATACGGACCAGACGAACGTTCATTGCTAGCCACATGTATTAGTAATTTTCTCGCCCTTCCGCAACGCATTCAAACGTTGTCTTTTTCCCAAAAACGACAAATCTGAAGACGATTTTGAAAGCATCTGAGCTAAAATATGGAAAATACTCATAAATGATAGTATTATTAAGTTGAATACATTATGCTTTCAAAGTCGTCTGATGCAGAAACGTAAGAAAGCGTCTGAACGCTGGAAAGGATTAATTCGACAAATCTATGATAGACTCAAAGATTAAAGATATCTGTTTAAACAGAAAATGTTAGTATTGATTTAGTGGTCTACACCAGAGATATATAAATGTATTCATATGTCTCTGGCTACATCAATAATGGTTTCTGTTGACGAAGATTTTAAAATATTTAATCTTTGTTAGTTCCCAATGATCACAATTAACCTACACTAAAGCTATTAATGAGAGCAGAGCTATAAGACAAGGGGCGTTTTACATGTTCTTAAATCCTTATTTGACCATCTTACCTATGTTGTGGACCATGATCGTCTTGTATCACTCACATGAGATATATTTTTGTTATGAGTAAGAAGGAAATCAAATCCCTTTTTTCCTTTCTATTTTTAGCTCTGGTGGCCATCTTGTGAAAAGCAGTTTGAAATGTTATTGTACGAATTTTAACATTTTAGCTCTGGTTGCTGTCTGGTGTTTGAGTAATTTTGGTAGATGACCAATTAAGGACTTTTGTGCGAATATATTTTAAATTGGGAAAGATATTTTTCCTATTTTTGACTCTAGTGGATGATAAGCAATAATTTCTCCTGTTGCCACAGTGTTTTATCTCGTGCAGCAGAGCAGACAGTTTGAATAATTTTAGTAGAAGGTAAGCTAAGAAACATTCTTATGTAACATCTTGAAATTGGGTCTGTGTTTTAAGAGTATATATCCTTTAAATATAGTTTTAGTTTAAGCTGTGGCAGCCATCTTGTGCAGTGCACAGCTGAACAGTTGGTTTGGTTTGTTTGGAGGCCGTCGATGCAATATCCCTGTTAAAGAAACTATTTATTTAACCCTTTCCACATAAAACAAATCTGCAGCAGACGACTTTGAAAACATAACAAAAAAGAATTTGAAACTCCTTTTAAATGAAAGTAAAATAATTGAATAGAGTTGAAAACATGGTGACCAAAGGAGAAATTGCTCGTTTTGAGCAATTTCTTCTTTTGTCGCCATGTTTTCAAAATGTCGTCTGCTGTAGATGCGTCAGAAGGGTATATATGAAGGAAAGGATTAAACTTGTCCAATGGGTTAGGAGAAATTATTAATAAGAAACAAATGAACAGACACACAACGACTAACAGTGAGAGATCACAAAAGCTCACTCTAAGCACATTATGCGAAGGCGAGCTAAGAATATGTGACATGCAAAAATCGACTCCTTTCCTTAAAGTGTTTGCGTAAATGTGAATTCCATAGTATTATTGCAATGTATTGAAACATAAAATGAATACTATTGCCTATGATAAATATGTTGATGAATGAATAAATAAGCATTTAAGTAGAAATAATACTGGCGGACCTTGTACTTTGGTCAAAGGGAAGTAATTCATTTTCCATAGACGACCATTATAGCATTATGGGTTATGGTTCGTTCCCAACAAGTGAAACTACATAGAAACCTATCTCAAAATAAAGTCCAGTATAAGAACTACGAAAATAGTAAAGAAAACATACAGATTGACGGACCATTTTTCTTTTTATGAGGTCAAATAGAAGTTCACCCTTATCCCGCGCTGAATTTTACTTTCAATTTCAGAAAATACAGGATGTTCTGAAAATGGCTAAAAGCAAACACTATTTTGGTTATAAATCAGTCAAAGGTTATTGAACTTTATTAAAATCACTTTCAACTTTCAACAAAATTATTATTGTCCAATGTGAGACAACCTCAGTCTTATATATTCATCTGAAATTCCATCGACAATATTATCTGCCCGGCAAGCCGATCAGATTTTCTTCCCTTTGACAATATAGCTGGTGAATGTTAGTATTTTATTCGCCTGTCATAGCATGGTGACACTAAGAAATGGCTTCTCTGTTGTTCACGTACTGTACCATGTTTTCAATAGCATCTGCATTTTTATCTAATTTCTGTTGCGTTTTACCCTCACATCAAATGTATGACATACGGATGTTATACAATGTTTTATGCTGGTTGTTGATTTTAAGAAAGGTAAACTTATATTAAATATTTGTCAATATCAGCATATCAAACAAAACTTTTCAGGTAATTGAAATGTGATCTACATCTTTGGGTCTCTTTTCTTCTTTGTGCAATTTCTTGTTTATATTAAATAACTTTAAAACGCAATTTATATTCATGTAATACTGCCTTCTAAATACATGTTATGTATATTACAACACGTACTGGAGTTAATGCGTTACGACTGCATCTCGATATGGCATTAACAAAAATAAAAAATGCGATCAAATACTTTATTTTATGTGTTGTTAAATACCTGCTAAAAAGAACATGGAATATTTTAACAAACCATACCATAATTAGCCGACGGATTTCAGTACTGTCAGTACTTTGATTTCGGAGACGAATTTTTACTCATTGCCGCAGTCGTCTGTTCAATACCTTTCTACACAAATAATTATAGCAGACTTCTCTTACAATAGCTTTTAGTCAAAGGGAAGCAATTCTGAACGGAGCGCCGAGCAGACAATTGTGTCCATGGGATATCAGATGAATTCGTTAGACTGAAGTGGTCTCCCATTGGACAATAATGATTTTTTTGAAAGTTGACTGTGTTTTTTATTTAAGTTGAATTACCCTCTGACTGATTTATAATACAAATATTGTTTGATTTTAGCTTTATTTACAGCTTAGGAGCCATTTTCATTTAACAACATGTATTTTTTGAAATTGAAAGAAAAATTCACTGTGGGATAAGGGTGACTTTTGATTTGACGTCATTGCTAAAAAAAAAATGCAAGGTTAATATGTGAGTGTATTGTTCTTTTTTGATAGTTTTAATAATGAACTTAAATTGATAGATTTCTTGGTTATTTTGGAAAGTTGGGAAACAGCCATAGCCCATAACGCTATAATGGTCGCCTATGGAAAATGAATGGCTTCCATCTGACCTTATTAAATTAATGGTTAATAATTGTGTATAAACAATGACCATCGTTTGCGTGAGAAGTACACACCTTTTTTTCTAAAATAAACATGATACGTATTTAAATATGCACATCTTTTAGTCAAGTTAAAAGACAGTTTTATTTATAGTTTTGGCGTTTTGCAATACAGTAAAACGCTTTTGGTTTAAAGAGGAGTTCGCACTCATAACTCCCACTTCGTGGATCACAAGAACCGCACTTCCCTGGTACAGGTATAAAGGTCCATCTTTGTAACAGGTGGGATAGATACAGAAACAATCTTGTTGTCGCTAAACTCATCCCTGGACACTTTCGTCGTCCAGTACCAAACATCAGAAAACTGTAATTATAAGAAGTTTTCAACGCAGATGAGTTGAACATTGAATCATATTTAAGGGAGGTTACAACCATGGACTTACACCTCGTATTTATTGTACACATTGAACGATCAGAAAGCAAGGTTTCACTACGAAAAAACAAAGTATTTCAACCCAACCCTTATTATCATATAAAGAAAGAAGTAGCATAGTTTATCCAAACAGTAATTTAATGATATTAAATTCGATTACATTAGTATAATACAGAAAAAGTCTACATTTGTACTGGGTTTGCATTTACTGTGGATTTAGACCAGCCTATTCATTGCAGAATACATGTGAGCCGCCCTGCGAGAAAACCATTATTATGGCCTGGACTGATCAGGGCCGAAATATTCCGTCTTAGGGGGTATAAAGTAGTGATTCCTGAAACGGAAAATCCACAGGAGGCAAAAATGGTCTGTCCGGGTTAGCCTACGCGGCATACTTAGGCTGATCCGGGTCGATACTTTACGCAGAGTCCACAGTGTTGATTTTCTCGTGTGATGGCTCATTTGTACTCAGTTTGCATTACTGTGGATTTAGACTAGCATATCCATGTACACGGAAAATTGCGGAATACATGTCCTCTAAAAGATTTGGACTTAAAAAGTAAATAAATTAAACACTTAATATATACCTTAAATCGATGTGCATTATAAGCTATATAAATTCTACGAATACAGACCTTTTCATATTGACGTGTGTATTAGCGAGAAGTTTTCCATTTTCATCTAAGAACCTCTCCGGTCGAAATACCCAAGGATCTCCCCAGACCTTTTCGTCGTGGTGTATGTGCCAAACGTTTGCTATCACCTATAGAGTAAACGCATTTCACTTGTTATGCAAGAGTAGTCGACAAACGATGAATTTTCCTTTTACCACATACAGCAAGTCTGCAGCAGACGACTTTGACAAATTATTTGCACAAATGTGAAAAATCTCTATAAATAATAATTGAATAAAGTTGGAAACACTGTGGCAAAAGGAGAAATTGCTCGTTTTGAGCATATTTTGAGTTGTTATCGCCTTCGTTTCTATGTGTTTTTCGTCATGGTTGAATTTACCAACAATACAAATAGTAAAACATGTATAATTATGATCCTGGCATGTGAGATGTCTATTACATATTGAGCATACTTTGACATGCCAGGGTCAAACCTCTACCGTCAAAGAGAATATAAATTTACTGACAAAGATGGACCTTTATACCGGTACCAGGGAAATGCGGTTCTTGTGATCCAACAGTTTTTAGAACTTCTTTCATACTGAATTAATGCAAGCACTCTTGATTTTTGACAAGATTCTAAGAGAGCAGTTTTCGCGAATGACGGAGACAAAGAGTATACTGTATATTTGTATAGTTATGTCTTTGTTTTTTCTCAAATTGCGAGTTAAGTCTGTTTATCAGCCTTATTTCAAATTAAGTTTCCTGGCAGGTGAAGAAACCTGGCCAAACAGGTTGAATACTGGAATAATATCAAAATAATATTTCAATTATCAAGTTATTTAACGTTTTGTCACATATATTTTTTAAGATAAATTATTCAAAATATCATATCAGGTTGATTGTAAAATATCTTGGTAGAAATGTACTGAACATTTTTAGCCATGCTTCACCTGTGTTTTTTCTTGTATATTGTACCCCTCAAACATCGTGTCCTGGGAGCATACATGAGGAAAGAGCAGCGGTGCCGGTGGTAAATAACGCATCGTTTCCATGAGTACGGCCTCGATAAAGTCACACTTGTGTTTATCACTGACTGATGGCTCCCGTTCTGTGCCGATCACTCTTTCGAGTTCTTCTTGGATCTTTGTCTGGTACTCTGGATGATTCGTAAGGCACAACAACGCGCTTGGTAAAATAGACGCTGTGGTCACAATTCCTGGCGGAAATAAAGTGTATACATGAGTTACGTCAGATGAAAATGAGGTTTGTGGCGTTTCCAATTCGGTATCACTAAATGGTGCATTGAGAAATCGAGCGTGATTGATATGAACTAAAATTGGTGATACAGACAGGTCTAGACATAATAATAACGATTGTCAATTATCACATCAGGGGATATATTGGATGCACGACAGTCAATCCCCTTCTGAGACTTGACGTATGAGTTTGAGTGGGAGTTAAAGGCTGTTTGTAACGGTATTTCAGTTATATCACGGCGACAAATTTACGTAAATTGTGTTTCCTAGTTGTTTGCACACCTGTATTGCATACAACATACTTCTCAGCATACTATCTACCTTCCCACATACAATTAAGCCTATAGGTAGAAAGTGTATGACGCTAATCATGATGACTAGCGCGAATGAATGATTGAATGGTCGAGCCGACGTTCAAACTCAGCTCCCCCGAATTGATAGCCAGCGTCTTAACCGACATTAACATTTACTGTTCGCATATACATCAGACACAAGTAAATACTCAAACTTGCGAAATCAAAGAAAAATGTCAATCAATGTAAGTCAAGCACTGCTGAATCAATGAAAATATACTTTTAATTCTTTGCATTTCGGAATAGTTTAATATTTCTTTCTGAAAGGGTCTAGAAATCTTCTAGAAAGCGATCACTATTGTGTTAAACCCAATACGTTTACTATATTTTATGTCACGTGAATTTATGATACCATAATCAGGGTCAATATTTAATGGATCATAATTTAATGCGACCGTAGGGCATCATTTGAGCCGTTCCACGAGAAAACCAACATTTTGGACTCTACGTTATGTATTGACCAGATCAGCATGCGCAGTCCGCTCAGGCTAATCCGGGCCGACACATTCCGTCTCAGGGGAATATAGGTATAATAGAGTAATGATTCCTGAAACAGAAAATCTAAAGGAGGCGACAATTGGCTGTCCGGGTTAGCCAGTGCGGCATGCTTAGGCTTATCCGGGTCGATACTTTATGCAGAGTCCACATGGTTGGTTTTCTCGCGGGACGGCTCATTTGTGATGTATTCAGAAGCAGAATAACAAAACACATATGTATAAAAGAAAGATAAGACTATTAAAATAGTATGAATGAGTCGCTGGTGTCATGATAAACTGAAACAATATTGGAAGCATCGTTAAAACACCATACAAACAAGCAAACAAATAAGAGTAAGATCGAGAAATGCTGACTTCAACATGTCCTATACATCGCCAACACTATATATCTTACCAGCCCCGAGTATGTCAAGTAGGTTTGACTTAATCACTTCATCGGAGAGAAATGGTTCTTTCCCTTCTTCAAACTCTTTCTGTTGTTCAGCTAAATACCAGTCTATAAGGCCCCGAAAAGTACCGGGACTTCTTGATTCCTGTGTGAATACAGAATGAAATAGTGTTACGTGTACCGAGACCTTCGCGGAGTTAAGCCACCGCAGGTCACCCATCCAGGTACTTACCGAGATGTACATTACCTAACTTTAAAAGCCAACCACTCTACATGTATTAACGTCAATATGTCAATCATCATCTACAACAAGGCGGTAGAAGTAGTACTTGTACCTATACCCCTTTCCCGTTACATTTCTCTCTCTTTTCTTTTATCTTCGACTAGAAGTCATACAACCGCCCACAACCGCTCACTAGCAGTACACCACAGCGGAGCATTATGAAACATCATATTATTAAACGTATACCGAGTCCTTCACGTCGTAAGACCACCACGAGTGACCCATCTAGACACTAACCGTGGTGTACGTTACTTAACTTCGAGACAAATCCATCCACTCTACCAACGTTGCCATAAATTAGGATAATGTTCAGTGACCATCAACGCTCTGAACCCAAATGTCAGGAGCGGAGCTTAGAGAAGGACTAGCTTTCAATCATTTGAGATAATTGTACATCCGCATTGCATTCGCGATTGCGCAGATATATCTGAATGTGCACTGTTCGCCAATTAGAGATATTAAAGAAATGTCTGACAAACACTATTAATTTGGATCAAGAAGCATGGATAACAAGGCCGTAGATATCAGCCGTCCCGCGAGAAAACCGATAGTGTGGCCTCTGCGTAATGCATCGACCCAGATCAACCTGCGCAGTCCGTGCAGACTGATCCGGGACGACACAATCCGTCTCAGCGGTATAGAGGTATAGAGTAATTATTCCTGAAACAGAAAATCCACAGCAGGCGAAATGTGTCAATCCGGTTAAACCTGCGCGACATGCTTATGCTGATCCGGGTCGATACTTTACGCAGAGTCCACAATGCTGGTTTTCTCACGGAACGGCTCATATATTGTGGATAAGAACCTGATGCTGCTTTACGGAACATTTTAAAAATATACTTTTATGAGTAAAAATGTTGATGCCATTCACCTGATGTGGGAACCAAGATCATCAGCCATTACTCTTACGTTGTTTCTGTTCAGGATCGTCAATATTTGAAATTGTACATTTATTAATTCAAAGCTTTAAACAACAGAAAAGATGTCCATGTCCCGATTTTCTTTATTCTTACTAACCTTAACTTTGTAAAACATTTTCTCCAGTATTTTCTCTCTTTTTAACATGACAGTATCAAATTCCTTTTTGTATAAAGGTGTATGTTGAAGAAAGGGGAACTTTCGCAAGAGCATGTCATTGATAGGGTTTGCAAGATAGTCTTGGTACGAAATGAAATCGAAATAATCCATTTTATCCTCCTCTGTTGCAACATCTCCAGTCAGCTGAAATAAAAAATGAGCCGCAATTGACGAAAAGGGGCCTGGTTGAATCTACGAACAGGGTGGATTCAAGTGAGTTTATCTACATGGACATTCTCATCTGTCTTAACCGTCCAACTACCATTTCTTTTACCTATCATTCTAACCGAAGTCGTCTGCGCTGTTGATGAGTATTTTGGAAAGGCGTAGTAGTGGCTTCTCAATTAAACAACCATTTGAGTCGTCCCGCGAGAACACCAACTTTATGTCCGCGCAGGCTAATCTGGGCCGACACATTCCGTTTCAAGGGTATAGAGTAATGATTCCTGAAACAGAAAATCCACAGGAGGCGAAAAGTGTCTCTCCGGTTTAGCCTGCGCGGCATGCGTCGGCTGATCCGAGTCGATGCTATACGGAGAGTCCATACCGTTGGTTTTTCTCACGGGACGGCTCATTTACCATTTGACGTAAACGTATCAAGAGATAAACGACGAGGGGAAAAAAAGTGTTTTGTTTAAGATAGTACGTACTTCCCACACCGGGTTCATGACATGTATCTATGACCGCCATGCGCTGACGTCACAATTTGCAACATTCCGCAGTGACAGATTAATCAAACAACGATTTAAAACATGGTCTGAAAAATATTGTTTATACTTCTTTCGAAAACGTACAAATAAATACCGTATTTTTTATAAATAATATTATTTTTGAAAGAAAATGATTAAATGCCAACCCCAACGAACATTGCTCAAGTACAATATTCTAAAAAAGAGCGTCATTTCGCGTTAAATATTCGCTACAGAACGTGATTATTGTGACGTCAGCGCATGGCGGTCAGGACAACTACAAATTTCCAAATGAACATTAAGCTATAAATCGCTGGCGTATTGGTCGGTTGGCAAATATTGATGTGGTGGATCATGAGAAAAATCATTTATGAACCTGTCTCTACCTGGGACCAGGTCGTTTTAGACGTTTTTTCTGCGGAAATTATTGCCCGAATCGAGCAAGGGGGTCAAATGCCGTTGAACACCTTGTCATTATTATTACGCTATATGGACGTATAGATGGGACTATTTATAGTAACACGTGCGGGATTCCCAAAATTACGATCATTACGATGCGTATAGACAATATTGAGAGACTTCTGTAGTATTTTAACGAGGTATTGTGTGATTTTTGCTGTAATAGAAATTCGGACTCCTGTGGATTTAGGTCCAGCAGTGAATGTTTAGAAACTAAAACAAGTGTGTGCAAGTATTTTGCGAAAAGTGTAAATGCTGCTCTGAATCTATACTGCTCGCAAACGCCAGTATGTACCTTTTTTCATGGACATGCTCATATCAAGTTGTACGGACATTGTCCATTTTATCTCTTTCAGCGCCAAATTGTATAAGGTAGACTATCCCATTTTCAAAATCTGGCGCCTCCATTTCTCATGTAATAACGGTTTTGGACTATTTTGATGAATAAAAGGAAAACATTGCTGATTTCAGGTGAGACAGCTCGTCACGATCCTTAATCAGGAATGCCTTGTTATTACAACTCCATAGATGTACAATCATGTTTTACAAATGAGCCTTCCCGCGAGAAAACCAACATCATGGCTTCTGCGTAATGTATCGACCCAGATCAGCCCGCGCAGACTGATCCGGGCCGACACATTCCGCCTCAGGGGGATAGAGGTATAGAGTAATGATTCCCGAAACCGAAAATCCACAGGAGGCGAAAAGTATCTGTCCGGGCTAGCCTGCGCGGCATGCTTAGGCTGATCCGGGTCCATACTTTACGCAGAGTCTACAATGTTGGTTTTCTCGCGGGACGGCTCATATCAAGAACCATTAATTCCGTTAGTGCAGCAGGATGAGGGTTGATATACATTTTATTGTACTCACCAATATTGACATCACGTTACATACCGATCCCCTGGCTAGTTCTACTACTTCAAACCCTTGTTCCCCCGAGTGCTCTATCTCTTCCATTACTCGTTGGATTTCAGTTTTCATAATATTTTCAAATCGTGCAATACCATCACCATATACGTGAAGTCCTTTCGACAAAGCCTTTCTCAGGTCTCCGTGCATCTTTCCCGGGTTTCTCAACGTAATATTTTTACGTTTACTTACAAGGTCAGCGATAAATATTGTAGGTCTGTCGTTGAATACTTGCTTAAACCCTTCCCCACAAAACGCTTTATTCACTACGTCTGCGGAGTTCAACAACATATTTGTAGTTCCGAATATCTTCATTTCATAAATATGACCATACTGGCGAGCTAACTCTGACAATTGCATGTGTATCTGACCTGGTTTTATTAGTAAAGCGGAACCTACAATCGGATAGGCGTTTGGTCCCGGAAGTCCTGATTTTCGTTGACCTGACGTGAAGTATCTATACAGTAATAACAGTCCGAGAATGATGATAACTGCCGTTGTAAACCACTCCATCGTGTTTTTGTTACTGAAAGCAAATAGTTTAATATTTATGTTATATTTACACGGTAATTACATAGAGCATTCATAGATCTGAGATCGTATTTTAATCCACGCCCAGCGTCATGCTTCACAAAACAAACCGACAAGTAATGGTTAAAAACTACCTGGTTCTCATTATTTTGACCAATAAATGAAAACCATGACGGACGGACGAATGCACATTCGGGCAGACAGCCGGCTGGACGCCGGATAATGCCTCCAAGCTTTATAGACAAAGACAACACATTAAGTATTGATTACAGAAGACTGGTTCTATGCGTCAAATCACGTCTGTGTTTAGAAAAGGGTTAACATGTTATGATATTTGTAATGTATTTGCAGTTTAATTGAATCTCCTAAAAGGGCCCGTACAAAGTTAATTGACAAAAACCCTATTTAGACTATATTTCTAGTTTATTTGACATCTAGGACTAGATTACAAGTTGACTTGTGTATGTTGAAATTAACGAACAACATTAGGATTGTAGCTCTTGATTCGGTCAAACCAATGAAATCAGTGTTAAAGCTGGTTATAACCAATAAATACTCGATTTTTGCGGAGGAATTCAATTGTGAAGCTTTGTTGCAGCCGTAGGTCGACTTTTCGAAAGCAGGCTAGGAATAGAATAGGGGCGAAAAGCTCCAATCCCAAAAACAATACTTGGTGCTGTCAATAAATTAACCTCTTAACACTCACCCCCCCCCCCCCACCCACACACCCAGCCTCCCACCCCCATATACAATGTACTAACCATTTCCCAGATATAGACGCTTTCTGAAGCCCATGCAGCAGACGT
The DNA here is from genome assembly GCA_031761405.1 of Serripes groenlandicus. Classification (NCBI taxonomy): domain Eukaryota; kingdom Metazoa; phylum Mollusca; class Bivalvia; order Cardiida; family Cardiidae; genus Serripes; species Serripes groenlandicus. The sequence goes on from JASEVX010000017.1 coordinate 11,541,229, forward strand.
TTTTTTTTGGAAATTTGTCGACAAAAGAAGAAATTGCTTAAAACGAGCATGTTTTCAACTCTATTGAATTATTGTACTTTCATTTAAAGGGAATTTCAATTTTTTTTCCTGGTATGTTTTAATAGTCGTCTGCTGCAGATTTGCTGTATGTGGGAAAGGATTAATTAAGAGAATGCACTTCTTCTATTTTCCCACAATGTTTTAAACTCTGAATCAAAAGTGCATTTTCATATTTCCAGATATCATTTTATTATTATGATTTAAGGTAGAATCATACCTTTGAAATATTGTCGTTTTTAACGTCAAAGCGTATGTTATTGCGACAATGATAGTGTGGTTAATGAAACCGCCATCACTTTCTCGTTTGAAGTCGTATTCAGATGAAATAGACGGCAGACAGTAGGGAATAGGATTTCCTGCATGCTGAAGGAAAGTTTCGCCAATATATTTTAACAGTTATAACATTATTTCTGATTTATTACAAATTCGCTCCAGAGATTTTTTTTTAAAAGATATATAATTTAGGACACATGTTCGTCTATACCTTTTGCCGAAATTTCAAGAATATATATCTAGTGCATCTTAAATAAATCACAATGCTGTTAAACGTCTGTCGCGCTTCGGAACGTACACTGCAGAATTCTAGCTAGATACGCATCTAGGGTAATAAAATGAACACACATGATTTCATTATAATCATCAATTTCAATCTTTCAAGTAAGCTATCCCCTAATCAATAATGGTAATGTGCTTCTCTTAAAAGATCCAAAGTAGCTACGATAGTGCAATTCATAAAGTAAATACATTACCGAACAAAAGAATACTTGCATTTTAACGAGATAGCGATAATGATATCTTCAACAATATCAATAATGTCCTATCGTGAGAAGTGTGCATCAGTAACGCAACATATACAACTTTCGTGAATTAATGAGAAGTGACGGGTTGATACTTATTCATGCAAATATAATTACTTTTCAGGTATACAACATTTACACAGCAAAATAGATGTGTCAGTATATACGAGGAGGTATCCAGAAGTAATAGGAATTTATTCATTATTTTGACACAAATCAAACTTGTAGAAAATAGTCCTTAATTTTTCAAAAGTTCACATTTCTCTATAACAAATATAACAAATATTTGAATAATCGGTTGACAAATAACATTTCTGAGAGATTATGAAAAGTGTGAGTACAATTGGAGCGGGCCACGGTAGTAACGTCACTCTGACGTCGCCGTTTTTAGGGAAACGAGTAGGTTTGAAAACGTGAATAAATATTTTAACAACAGTTATATCAACTAAATTGTTGTATCAACTTTCCCAGAAGCCATTGCTTAAAGACATTCCGTTACCTTTGTTCACCGAAATGTGTAACATATTATGTGTAACAAATGACAATTGTTATGGGGAAAAAACAACACTCAAACTGTTCCTTTACTATGTCAGAACTGGCTCCTTTGCCAGTGAAATTTTCTCCCCTCCAACCATAAACAAAAATGTATGTATACATCGCTAGTGACAAATTGACACTGAAAAATAATTTCAAATGACTATTTTGATTTTTGACTACGTTGTGATATAATTTTACTATTTAGCATTTTGCAATTGTTCGTATGACGTCTTTTTTACGTGACGTCCTTGCACGTCGCTAAACAACTTTACTATTTTGAGAGTTACTATGGAACAACTACATTAAACTTTTGTAATTAGAACAACATAACAACAAATTAATGTCATGCACATTTTCGCTATCTTCTGTTTGTGTATATTTGAAATATACAAAGCTTAAACTGGTACTTTCTTGTAAAAGTATGCTGTGGCCCGCCTTTGCTCGTTTCTATGACAACGATTTATAACTAAACTTACGACAATATTAGAAATATTAATTCGCCATAAGGTAGAGCGAACACAAATATACATATGGTACGAATTTCCGAAATATGTATTAACTAATACAATAATCAGTAAGAAAGTTATTTTACTTTTGGATTACCCCTCGTATATATATTATATAATATAAACAGATTTCGAAGTATGATTATCCTGTATCCTGTAACACGTATATTTATATACTGTATATTTTGAAATAAAATAACTATTCGGGAAGAAATAGATTAAAATATCCATTTTTAGTAGGGAGTAGATTTCATGATACCATGAAGTTGATAATTATTATGAAAAAAAAGGTTGTCAAGTTTTCAACTCTATTTAATTATAGTACTTTCATTTAAGGGGATTTTCCATTTTGTTCTGGTATGTTTTCAAAGTCGTCTGCTGCAGATTTACTGTATGTGGAAAAGGGTTAAGAGAATGCAAAATTTACCTCAACGTTTGGTAACGATTAAACACGTATGTTTAAAATAATGAATAGTATCCGTGTAAATTCCACTATCGTATGATATACACAAGAATGTCAGATTACTATAAATTTGAGCCGTCCCGCGAGAAAACCAACATTGTGGACTCTGCATAAAGTATCGACCCGGATCAGCCTAAGCATGCCGCACAGGCTTACCCGGATATACACTTTTCGCCTCCTGTGGATTTTCTGTTTCAGGAATCACTACTCTATCTATCCCCCCTTAGACGGAATGGGTCGGCCGGATCAGTCTGCGCGGACAGCGCAGGCTGATCTGGTCGATACATTACGCAGATGTCTGAAAACATATGTGCCGTCCCGCGAGAAAACCAACATTGTGGACTCTGCATAAAAGTATCGACCCGAATAAAGCCTAAGCATGTCGCGTAGACTAATCCGGGCAGACACTGTTCGTCTCCTGTTGATTTTCTATTTCAGGAATCATTACTCTATACCTCTATCCCCCTGAGACGGAATGTGTAGGCCCGAATTAGACTGCGCGGACTGCGCATGATGATCTGGGTCGATACATTACACGGAGACCATAATGTTGGGTTTCTCGTGAAACGGCTCATATTTGATCTACTGTGAAAACTGACTTTGTTATGCATTGACACGGAAAACACTTACCTTATATGAAGTTGTTGTTGTTTATCCAGTATGCACCATATACAATACACTCTGGGATTAATCCGTCCTCATATAGCCTTAAATTTGCTTTGTAGCAAACCAGGCGAACTTTTGCTGAAACTGGAGAAATTTATCAATATGTACAACTTCTACTTATCCCTCACTGTTTTCATCTTTGAATCAAAAGTGCATTTTCATAAATTCAGATATCATTTTATAATTATTATTTCAAACTACTGCAATAGCAATATCCTATTACAACTACTGCAATAACAATATCATATTACAACTACTGCAAGCGCAATATCCTAATAGCGACAGGGTCGATGTGATAACCGTTGTATATGTGTCAAATACAACTGTGTGTATACATGTATAACCCTGTGTTAAGATAAGTGAGCCATTCCGCGAGAAAACCAACATTATGGCTTCTGCGTAATGTATCGACGCAGATCAGCCTGCGCAATCCACGCAGACTGATCCGGGCCGACACATTCCGTCTCAGGGGGATAGAGGTATAGAGTAATGATTCCTGAAACAGAAAATCCACAGGAGGCGAAACATGTGTATCCGGGTAAGCCTGCGCGGCATGCTTAGGCTGATCCGGGTCGATACTTTACGCAGAGTCCACACTGTTTGGTTTTCTCGGGGTACGACTCATATTATTATCCGAATATTGCTTTTAAAAGCAATGTTTAACCTTTTCAACATACAGACGTCTCCTCATAAGGGAGCGACTACTCTAAATGAGCAATTTCTCCATTGCCACGTTTACAACTCTGAACAATTATCATACTGGATTTATTTTTAAAGATAATCAAATACGTCTGTTGATTATTTGATAATTGTGGGAAAGGTTAATCGCCATGTTAAATACGAATCAAATATTTCTTGCTGATTACTAACCATGGAGTATTTAAAGTTTTAGATAACATACACAGTAGTAGGTAGGTTACACGTGACTAAGTATAATGTAGGTCAAAGCTGTCGTCTAGTTTTGTAATGGTTGAAGACCGCGTGTGGGTGTTTTAAAGCCCGATCATACTGAACTCGTTCTCACTATACGTTCTGAATCAAAGCACTCAAAGTGCTGCCAGCAAGGTGCTAACTGCAGATCACGGAATACATTAGGACAAGGATTGACCGATCTGTTTTTATATCACATACACTTCACAAGAAGACCTTCTTGTGACCGTTAATTGAATAATTGTGACTGACACCTGAAGAAAGAATGCGCATACTGCTTTAATTTGTCTATGCCGGTTGCATGTGATCAAGTCATGTTGACAGCGAAGAAATACATTTTATATGTAATTCGTATATGTTAACATTACATTTATGTCGAGTTCTTTCTTTTGTGTAAGTGATGTCGAATCAAATCCGTTTACCGGCTTCATATGCCAACAAGTTACCGCACTTTATTTTTAGACTATAACTATTGTGCGGTTTGGAAGGACCGACATTGGTATTAGCTGGCAACAGTCTATTCATTTTTAAAAAAATATTCCACAGATCATCCCCTTTCATTGACATTATATACGACTATATGCAACTATCAATACATCTTCATGAACCCAAGATGGTGTTCAGAAACGGAGAGATGATATAGAAAGACAGATGTGAAGTAATTCAATGCCGATATTGTAAAACACTAGTCTAGATTCCAGTCTCAAAATGATGAGTGTCTTCGGATTTCGCCTACTATAGCAATTGGCTCTAACAAGCCCCTTGCTAAAAATGTAGCCGAACGGTCTTTTTAAACTGTGTGCAAACGGAGAGGACGTAGTAGCATTTGTTTACGATCTGCTTACGAACTTTATAGACAGGCTCGGACGTGTTTGATCGGGAATGGTGCTCCAGAACTTTAAACCTGCTCAACATTTTCGGGCGACCGTCCCGTGCTCCAATTAGACGAAGTAACAACGTACTTAAAACGAGATGGACGTACAACGAACGGAATTGACGTTAGTTAGATCGTACTAGGGACGTGCTATAAAGGTGTGCGGTCGGGCTTTAATTGGCAGTACGTGTACACACCGATCCGGTCCGTTTGTAGCACGTTCATCCCGTTCATAGACGGTCCCAACACAATAAACGTCTTTAGTGCGTCGTTATTCCGTCTAAATACGATCAAAACAAAATAACAAACACATTTCCTCACGGTTGTAAAATTTCGTAGAAGGTTGTCAGTACGCTCTACTCGTTGAGAGTACGTTTATTACGTTCTTAAAACGTCAACCCCGTGTGCAGTACAATCAGACAAGGTTTGTATAAATAGTGGCCGTTTTCTCACTGGCTCACTGGCTCATCATTTTGGCACAATATATGTACAGTTTACATCTGTTCCGGATTTCAGGATTTTAAAAGAAATGCTCAGAAACATGGATAATCTTGCGGTTCTTAACATATTGAATGTTGATTTCATGGATGTTTTGTTGGAAGCAGAGAAAGAATACAATGAGATGGTAGAGCAAGAGAGAAGAATGAGAAGCCCAAGACTCAGGAACAGGCTTCAGTTGAACAGGACTTTGGGATCTTTGGGTAGTGGCTACTTAAACACGTTTGTCTGGCTCCTCTCTGTCTTGGAGGCATGATGATCACAATGATGTTCATGATGCCTTCATAACTGTTGTGGACTTGATATTTACAGCTGGAAGCGCGAACGAGAATGAGAAACGTGTTGGGGTTTTATAACCGTCAGGCCAGGACATTATTGCAATTACAGTAGTATAGGCGTCTCTCTGTTGTCACGAATTGTGCTTGCGCTGGCGACATGTTATTGACAGAGTTACTAACTCATTTGCATATAAAACATCCCTCTAGATCGCTCACGTCAAACCTGCATTTCTAAAAAAAACTAGCCAATCAAAAATTAAAGAGAGAACTCAAAGATATAACAGATAGGGTAACAGCTATAACAGTCACAGGGGTTTTGGATCTCGACCTGACAACATGATGAACTGTAGATGTAAATGTAGATGTAAACTGGATTAGGGGAATAATCGTTACGTCCAAGTGTGTTAATGACAAGGAGAGTTACGGGTTGACTTACGAGAATGGAACGGTGATGTGCCGACGAAATAAGGAATAAGCCTAACATTAATGCGATACAGAGTACGTAGACAAATCTCTTCAAGACAAATATTCCTTCCAAATTCATCTCGGAGGAAACGTGTACAGTCAACGGGTTGTGTATCGACATTAGACGATATTGGAAGCCTCGGGAAGAAGTTGTGCCTACCAAGAAAGAGCTCTGTCTAAGACCATTTGAATCCGAACGTTTAAAGGAGCTGATACCTGAAGTGGGACGGACGTTACATGAATTGGACGCGGTGGTACCTTGTTGAATTTAAGACGATCATATAAATCAACTAGGGGCATTAAGCTGTTCCGAATGAAAGCCACGTGATTTTCACAAACGCTAAACATCACCTACCAACAAGTAAGAAACCGTCATTAATGTTTGATACAATATATCAGAAATTATCTTTAAACTTAGATCATTTACCATCTTAGAAGTTTAAAGCAGTAATAGAAATTAGTCTAAAATCCCATTGATAACTCCATTCAAACGAGAGGGCCATGATGGCCATGGAATCGCTCACCTGAATTATTCAAAGTGATTTGGCTTGAAGGAATCTAAAAGAGGGTCTACCAATAAACATTTCTACAAAATTATTTGAAAATCGGCCAAATCCTTTTGGAGAAGATTTTTAAAGTGTTCACTTTAACCGTATGAGGCAAAATAGCCCCGCCCCCTGGCGACCAATCAACATGGCTTGAAGGAATCTAATAAGAGGGTCACCCATGGAACATTTCTACAAACTTATTTGAAATCAAGTTTCCACTATAGCTATATAAGGCAAAAAGGCCCCGTACCCTGTCGGCCATTTCTTTTTGACAAATCAACATGGTTTGAAAAAATCTGATATAGGGTCACCCAAGGAACATTTCTACACAATTATTTGAAAATCGGCTAACCAGTTTGGTTGCCATGGAAACCAGTATTCTACACGGATCCCAAACATATGAAGGAATTCTGGTGAGGTCATTGAGAGGATGCTTTCTGTGAAGTTCCATCCCAATTGACCCTATGGTTACTGAGTAGAAGATGTTGACGGACGCACAACGCACATAGGGCGATCACAATAATTCACCCTTGCATTCAGGTGAGCTAAAAATCCCAGAAATAGAACTATACCAAAGTACCCTTCACAAACGTTACTCTTTTCTGTCTGTAGATGAAAGGGAAATAATCCCCATAACTTACAGTCCAGGCTATTTTTTCTAGAATTATTATTGAGACTTCACACATCAGTTGCACAAGATGTACTTCATGCTAGTGGTTTAGACAATGGACCAACTGTACCATTTAAGCTGAAACAACAGGAACTAATGACTATAGAGGATACAGATTCTTCATCAAAGATAAGTCGAAAATGAAAATGCCATTGTTAACCTGCAAATACTTAAAATTGTGTTTACTAGCATTGACCGACATAAATGTGACGATGCAATTCTGAAACTGAGTGTGCTCGACCGGAAAGGACTTTGCATAGCATTTCAACTGAAATGCCAGAATTACAGCTTTGTTTCGGATGAACTGCCGCTGTTTCATAGAAACAGGGACATATAGTAACTGTCTAAAGTCACTCTGCCAGTGCTCAGTTCGAAATTGGGGATAAGTGACTGCCGGCCTAAATATATGAAATATCGACGGGTTCCAAATTCGCATCTGTCACGTTTGCAACGCCTTGTCATCGTTCTCCACGAATGCCGGATGTTCAACACAAATAAATCTAGTATCTTTTGGGTACGGAACATCAACCAAACTGACATTCGTTAGCAATACATTCTAGCAATGTATCATTCATTTGGACATTGACTGCCTCAATCTCATTTGGATGACCACCCTTTACGATTTGCATGACATTCAAAGGGAAGCAACTGTATTATATCGCTTAATAAGTATATATATGAAAACGAGAAATATCATTTACATTAGGTGATCCTCTTTCAATAAAAAATTAACTCCAGAGAACAGGAAATATGCATTTAAAAAATCTGTAAGTATTAGTAGCCCAGGATACTATATATAGGTATATATAGTGACTATGCATGTAGGGCCTTCATCTAATCAGGAACGTATTGTTTGTTGTTTGGTGCTTTGCGCCGCTTTCAACAATTTTTCAAAAATATGACATGCATTAATTTTAAATGGAGATAGAAACGTGTTGGGGATGTTGAAAGAAATAGTATCAAATATGCAAATTTAAAAAAAAAGGTCATGATATAGTGCTTAATTATACCCCGGATAAACAAGGTTTAGAGGAGGTATAATGGAGTCACCATGTGGTTGGTCGGTCAGTGGGTCGGTTGGTCGGTGGGTTGGTGTTGCGATTTTGCTTGTCCGGAGCTTAACTTTAAAACTAATTGTTGAAATTTAATAAAACTTCAATCGATGATATAACACATTGAGAGAAAATGCGGTGTAAAGTTAAATCAAGTGTTCATCTTATTTTGCAAATCAAATGCATCGGTGTGCTGGAAATATTTACCCAAAAACGACGCCATATCAATGCAATACTTTTGAAAACGGGGTTAAACTCCTTGCTTTTCTCTGTTGGAAAAGGGGTTAAACGCCACGCCCTGCCTTTCTCTGTTGGAAAAGGGGTAGTATGGAAGTTTAAGTCCTACACTCTTTTGAGAACATTGTGATCAGATGTGAACATTTTCCAGTTGCCGATGTATCTGCAACGGACTAATTTTGCCGCAATGTTTTCAACTCAATGCAATAAAAAATAACTCCATTTATAGAGATGTTTAATCATTTTGCCCGAATGCTTTAAACCAATACTGTATACAATACAATACAATACATTTTATTACATTCAGGCACATTTGCCTATAGTAAATTACAAACAAGTATTTACAATTAACAAAACTTAATCCCTTTACAAGAAGCAAAAATAAAATAAATAAAGTATACACTAGCTTTCTACCAATTTCACAAGTCTGCAGTTCACTTGATTCAAATGTTTAGTTCATGGTTCCTGTAATATACTTTGGGTTATGCGGGAGATTAGCAGGCATCAAATATTTTAAAAACAACTGTTTTAAAAAACAAACACATATTTTTTATTAGTATTCACATTTTCTTTTTTGAACTGTGTGTCAAGTGTAGTATTCAGCATATCAAGCGTCAAATCTCTTTCCCAAATCCAGCTGATCGTTACATCTGTAAGGCCCAAGTATTCAATGGAGGATCCCACAATCTACAATGTTTGCGTTCCTGAAAAACCTGCTAAATATGCTTCTAATGAAATTGAATTTGATGATGTTCTTTTCCGTGAACTTGTAACAATTTGCCGTAAATTGGGGCGTAAATTTGCAACCCTCTACTCCGGTACTGATAGCACACATTATGTCCGAATGTACTACTTGTCCATCACATATTGGTTAATAATAGTATATTAGTGTGGATGGGGATCCCATATCCAAAATTGAACAGTTATCTGCCGTTTCATCATTAAAAACTGGCAAAATGTGTGTTTTTTTACAACGAACATCTTATACATTATCGGCTAGTGTTAAAACATGACTTAACATTTTTATTTGATTTGGTGCATTGTTATGCTTATGTTCCTACAGTTCTTAAACAGGGTATACTTTTGACCTTATATACAAGTGAAGGTAAACCAAAAAGTAATTCGAATAGCTATCCATCCATAACCCTTTCTTCGTCTTTGTTGAAATGATATGAAAAGGTTTTACTCGGGGAACTGCACGTGTCAATTGATAAACCGTTACATTCATTACAGGGCGATTTTCAATCAAACATGGCTAGTTGAATGACTTCCATGTTTCGTTTTGAAAGAGAGTATACAGCACTTTAAAAAAGCCAATAGTAAACCATTTTCTTGCTTTTTAGATGCGCGTCAAGTATTTGACCGGGTGTGGCATGACGGTTTCTTTTACAAATTACGAGAAGTAGGTGTTCAACTTAAACTTCTTTAATCTGTAATATCCATGTGCTCTAACATGTACAGTTGTGTATATAGGTCACTTCTCTGACTGCTTCCCTGTTTTGCAGGGTACCCGGCAAGGTCGGGTCTGGTCCCCATTTGTATATATTATGTATATATACTCACTTATTGAACAGTTAGTGAGTATTAGTTTAGGCTTTCAGATAGAAGGGCCGTGTTCTTTCTGCGCCGTCGTTTTCAGACATCTCACGTCTCTTTTTCTCTAGTAATGCCTTACAGGAAATGATAAATATTTGTTATAGTTATGCCTGTCTATGGAGATTTCAATACAATCCCAATGTGTGTGTAAATATAACATATACAATGTACTACAATATTATGTTGATGATTGTGTTTTTCCTAGTAAATACATTTGGAAACATTGTATTGATACGAAAGTGTCAAATTATTATATAAACGAATGGAAATGCAAGAACAACCTCACAATGGGATTTTGGTATTTAAGTGCAGATATCACGTGACATCTATAATGTATGTTAAACAAGTGTACCTAACTCTAACCATAGTATTGTACGTTTTCGGGAACACTTGGAGATGTTGCATGATTTCATCAGTCTGTACTCTCAACAAGGTAGTCATATTAATGGGTGATTTAAATGCCCACTTAAGTGGCAATACATTTATTAAACAAAGCGATGGGAGGGGTACGGCGTTGTGCGGGTTAACCACTCTCTTCAATTTGTTTAATGTAACTATATTAGAACGGTACAGCAAAGACGTTTACTTACATATAAGCATATAAGCTCAGTGTGCATAACATACATGATTAACATACATGGTAATGAAAATAGTAATCATTCAATTAACGGTCTCAAACAAAATAAATACATTTATTAGTATATGATTATGTTATTAAGTTGATGTTCCTTGCTTAACCAACTTAGACACTAATATACATGTATATCTAAGTTGGGGGGAAAACTAGACGAATTATGATCTACATACATGAATGACAGCATATTAATACAATTTTGGAAATTATTGGTTTATATGGTGAGAGAGTATAATTCAAAAAATAAAACATAAAATAAAAAATATCTCCTTTGTGTTCCGGCGCGGACTCAAGCTATGTTGTCATTTGACAACCGCCATAAGTCTTTGATTGTTCACATCATTGTTACTCAAGAACTGTCATGTTCTATAAAGTATTATAAACTACTGGATAACAGTATTAACGTTTATTCACATCGGCCTTTTGGTTTTTAATTTAGAAATTACGTTTTATGAGTACATTTCTCAGAGGCCATTCTTGACCGTTAAATAGCAAAAGTATCCCATCGACCGTGTATAATTATGAATCTGATCTTAGTTGCTGTTTGAAAAAATAGTTTAGAATATATAAGAGAAATCATGTTAAGGGTACGTATTAATTATTGATATATGTTGATGTGAGCATATGTCTGCATGTTCTTTGCACCCCCTATGGTTTTATTTAAATTTAAATACTGGAGATTTAATTGGTGAGTGAACACATATCACGGATTACAACAAATCAAATTGAGTTGAGTTGAATATTGGAAAATTAACCATGGATAGACCTAATCCTCCCATATTTAGAGGCTAACCCTTTCTAAAATACAAAACATCTGATGGGAACGACTTAGAAAACTATTGAAATTTACTGAAACCAGTTTAGCAAAAGGAAAATACTGATGCTTTTCTAAGACTAAAAACTATTTAGAGGTCTTTTCCATATACAACAAATCTCAAGCAGATGCACCAGAACACACAAGTATGCAAACTATATCTATATATGAAATGTGGTAAACAGTTTGGTAAAAAGAGAAATATTGCTCATTATGAAAACATTTCTTTTTTCCACAAAGCTTTTTAAATTTGTATGCTGCAAGATGTATATAAATGCGTCTACAGGTAGGAAATGGTAGACTATTTATCTGTCTGTCTATATGTCCCAAATACCATTTGAAAATTATTATGTGGAGGCTTTGATCAAGCTGAACAGATTCAGTCTGCTCTGAGCTCCACATTGTTAGGACACTCACGTAATTCTAATGGTGTGTTTGACTTTATAAACTTTACTTTACACAATTGATGGAAAGAGATGGGCACGGTTTAAAACTATCTTTTCAGCAGTAGACTTTAAATATTTTCAAAGTTGTCTTCTGCATATTTGGCATGTATGGGAAAGGGTTATTAAATATTATCACATAACATATCTGCAAACTCGATAAAAATGCTTAACTCTTGAATAGAGATGAACATTTTGGTCAACGGGAAATTAATAAACATGAGCAATTTATCCTGTTTTTACAATGTTTTAAAATCGTCTGCTGCAAAGGCGTAAAAGGGTACGGCGTTGTGCGGGTTAACCACTCTCTTCAATTTGTTTAATGTAACTATATTAGAACAGTACAGCAAAGACGTTTACTTACATATAAGCATATAAGCTCATTGTGCATAACATACATGATTAACATACATGGTAATGAAAATAGTAATCATTCAATTAACGGTCTCAAACAAAATAAATACATTTATTAGTATATGATTATGTTATTAAGTTGATGTTCCTTGCTTAACCAACTTAGACACTAATATACATGTATATCTAAGTTGGGGGGGGAAACTAGACGAATTATGATCTACATACATGAATGACAGCATATTAATACAATTTTGGAAATTATTGGTTTATATGGTGAGAGAGTATAATTCAAAAAATAAAACATAAAATAAAAAATATCTCCTTTGTGTTCCGGCGCGGACTCAAGCTATGTTGTCATTTGACAACCGCCATAAGTCTTTGATTGTTCACATCATTGTTACTCAAGAACTGTCATGTTCTATAAAGTATTATAAACTACTGGATAACAGTATTAACGTTTATTCACATCGGCCTTTTGGTTTTTAATTTAGAAATTACGTTTTATGAGTACATTTCTCAGAGGCCATTCTTGACCGTTAAATAGCAAAAGTATCCCATTGACACGTGTATAATTATGAATCTGATCTTAGTTGCTGTTTGAAAAAATAGTTTAGAATAACTACGAGAAATCATGTTAAGGGTACGTATTAATTATTGATATATGTTGATGTGAGCATATGTCTGCATGTTCTTTGCACCCCCTATGGTTTTATTTAAATTTAAATACTGGAGATTTAATTGGTGAGGGAACACATATCACGGATTACAACAAATCAAATTGAGTTGAGTTGAATATTGGAAAATTAACCATGGATAGACCTAATCCTCCCATATTTAGAGGCTAACCCTTTCCAAAATACAAAACATCTGATGGGGACGACTTAGAAAACTATTGAAATTTACTGAAACCAGTTTAGCAAAAGGAAAATACTGATGCTTTTCTAAGACTAAAAACTATTTAAAGGTCTTTCCCATATACAACAAATCTGAAGCAGATGCACCAGAACACACAAGTATGCAAAATATATCTATATATGAAATGTGGTAAACAGTTTGGTAAAAAGAGAAATATTGCTCATTATGAAAACATTTCTTTTTTCCACAAAGCTTTTTAAATTTGTATGCTGCAGATGTATATAAATGCGTCTACAGGTAGGAAATGGTAGACTATTTATCTGTCTGTCTATATGTCCCAAATACCATTTGAAAATTATTATGTGGAGGCTGTGATCAAGCTGAACAGATTCAGTCTGCTCTGAGCTCCACATTGTTAGGACACTCACTTAATTCTAATGGTGTGTTTGACTTTATAAACTTTACTTTACACAATTGATGGAAAGAGATGGGCACGGTTTAAAACTATCTTTTCAGCAGTAGACTTTAAATATTTTCAAAGTTGTCTGCTGCATATTTGGCATGTATGGGAAAGGGTTATTAAATATTATCACATAACATATCTGCAAACTCGATAAAAATGCTTAACTCTTGAATAGAGATGAACATTTTGGTCAAAGGGAAATTAATAAACATGAGCAATTTATCCTGTTTTTACAATGTTTTAAAATCGTCTGCTGCAAAGGCGTAAAACGTTGTCTAAATGATGAAAAGGATTAAGACATGTCACGTGCAAGGTAACCAAGAAACATCTTAATTTGCATAAACAACAATTTTCTGATTGGCTCAAGACGAATTTTGCGGGTATTTGGCGTTCAGTTCACTCACTAGGCATTTAATGTTTATTGTACATCTACACGCTGACAAAGACACTGGTGTTCTAGAATTAAACAGGATTAAATTAGTTTGATTGACAAGGAATTAATACAGTTCCTTAACTTCATGTGACAGGTAAGTTATCTCTCTGAAGACATTATAGCAAAAGAAGAAATTGATCATAATAAATTCTGTGAAATATATTCTTGCTTTAATGATTAATCAGAAATGCCCCCCCCCCCCCCTTTTCGATTTATAAAAAACAGACGAGCAATGGCGTGCGCTCCTTGGCACTATTGTTATATTTTCCTAAGAAGACATGTTTCAAAATAGCAAAGCATTAAAAGTGTGTTTTTATCGTTCATGTCAGACTGAATGTGACACAGTTTTCCCCTCTGTATTTTCAAAATCATTTTGAAACATCTGTAGGAGAGGACATTTGAAAATAATGTGGCAAAACGAAATGTTCATGATTCTATCTTTTGAAAAATGTCTTCAGATTATTTATTAATTATACTTTCACTCTGATTTTCCACATATTTGTCAAGGTATTTTCAAAGGCAACCACTATAGATGTGTCCAAGGTCGTTTACAGATATATCGTGCAATTAGGAAAGAGTTAACAAATTATTGAATAAGTTGAAAATATATTCAATGAGCAATTTCTTCCTTTGCCATAGTGTTAAAAGTTGTCTGCTCTAATGGCGTCACGAAGCGTCTGTATGTAAGAAAGGGTTAAGAATTGTCTGCTTTATGAATATCTGATGCAATGATGTAATGTCTGAAAGATTGGATGAACAATTTATCAGTTTCTATCTTTCCACAATGATTGCAAAGTTCCTCGAGTACAAAGGCATAACAAAAAAAACCAGTTCAAGGATAGGGTCAGTATTTAAGTTGTTGCTTGAATTTAAGGGTAACTAGAAATATCACTGAAGGTGATGAATACCCCCAGCTGGTGCCTGACAATATACATATGTATGAGAATTTCAAGGGGCCATAACTCATTTAACAAGAGGGCCATGATGGCCCTGGAATCGCTCACCTGATTTTATTTTTTTTCACTTAAGCCATATAAGCCCCGCCCCCTGGCAGCCATAGTTTCCGACTAATCAACTTGGCTTGAAGGAATCTGATAGAGGGCCACCCTAGGAACATTTCTACATTTTTTTTGGAAAATCGGCCAGACACTTTTGGAGGAGAAGATTGTTTAAGTTTTCACTATAGCCATATAATGCAAAATAGCCCTGCCCACTGGCGGCCATGTTTTTTGACCAATCAACATGGCTTGAAGGAATCTGAAAGTGGGTCATCCAAAGAACATTTCTACAAAATTATTTGAAAATCGGCCGGACACTTTCGGAGAAGAAGATTTTTTAAGTTTTCACTATAGCCATATAAGGCAAAATAGCCCCGCACCCCCTGGCGGCCATGTTTTTCGACCAATCAACTTGGATTGAAGGAATCTGATAGAGGGTCATCCAAGGAACATTTCAACAAAATTATTTGAAAATCGGTCTGACACTTTCGGAGGAGAAGATTTTTTAAGTTTTCACTATAGCCATATAAGGCAAAATAGCCCCGCCCCCCTGACAGCCATGTTTTTTGACCAATCAACATGGCTTGAAGGAATCTAATAGAGGGTCATCCAAGGAGCATTTCTACAAAATTATTTGAAAATCTGCCAACCAGTTTGGGAGAAGAAGATTGTTTAAGTTTTCAATATAGCCTCTACAAAATTATTTGAAAATCGGCCAGACACTTTCGGAGGAGAAGATTTTTTAAATTTTCACTATAGCCATATAAGGCAAAATAGCCCCGCCCCCCTGGCGGCCATGTTTTTCGACCAATCAACATGCCTTGAAGGAATCTGATAGAGGGTCATCCAAGGAACATTTCCACAAAATTATTTGAAAATAGGCCCGACACTTTCGGAGGAGAAGATTTTTTAAGTTTTCACTATAGCCATATAAGGCAAAATAGCCCCGCCACCCCCCCTGGCGGCCATGTTTTACGACCAATCAACATGGTTTGAAGGAATCTCATAGAGGGTCATCCAAGGAACATTTCTACAAAATTATTTGAAAATCTGCCAACCAGTTTGGGAGAAGAAGAATTTTGAATTTTTTTTCATTTTGTTGCCATGGAAACCAGAATTCTGCATGGATCCCAAAAATTTGAAGGAAATCTGGTGAGGTCATTGAGAGGATGCTTTCTGTGAAGTTTCATCCCAATTGACCCACTGGTTACTGAGGAGAAGAAGTTGACGCACGACGCACGATGGACGACGGACGCCGGACAAAAGGCGATCACAATAACTCACCTTGAGCAAAGCTCAGGTGAGCTAAAAATGATTCCAGTGCAACACGCCGACAATATGCACAACTAGGCTTGGTATCAATCATTCTTGTGAAGTTATATTGAATTCTGACCAATGGTTGCTGAGAAATAGAGTTCACAAGAAATGGCTACAGACCAACTATGTATGAGAAAATTCAAGGGGCCATAACTCATTTAAAAATAATTCCAGTGCAACACGCTGACAATATGCACAACTAGGCTTGGTATCAATCATTCTTGTGAAGTTATATTGAATTCTGACAAAGGGTTGCTGAGAAATAGAGTTCACAAGAAATGTCCAGACCAACGGACCGACCGACAAGCGTGACTCCTATATAGCCCCATATACTACGTATCTGGGGGTATAATTACATTTGCTATACCCTTTCCCACTTGTAGACACATCTGCAGCAGACGACTTTTGAAAACAGTGTAGCCAAAAGGCTACCATTCTTTCAACTTTATTAAATACTTACACTTACAATAGAAAATATTTTTGTTTATATGTTTTCAAAATTGTCTGCTGCAGAGGGTCAAAATGCGTCATTTTGAGGAAAAGGATTAAACAGTTTTGATTCAGTGGATTTTAAAACCATTAAAGAGAGACAACGTGTTAAAGAAGCTCAATGCATCAGTATTACTGTTAAGTGTTTAATTGAACATCATGTAGTAGTATCTTCTTCAATAACTGTAAATATCCAGTGTGAAAGCAACATTCAGATGTTCTATAATCCCTGTTTGACCCTCTAACCCTATGTTGTGGGGACTCGAAAAGAAATGTATGTATTGAGACAAATCTTGTGAGTACCTAAACCATAGGGTTCGGTTAGATAATAGGAGAAATCTTGTGTGGAAATACATGATTTGAGCAATTTCACCTTGTCTCACACCATACATGTATTTCACAAGTCGTACAAGAGAAATTATTCATCTGTATTACAGAAGGGTGTTTTTAGAATCTGCAGCCGATGACTTTAAAAAACATCGAGGCAAACATAAGAAATCTCTAGAAATGAAAGTATATGTATGTGGAAGAATTGTTTCACCCGGCACTCGCTATCGGTCCGGACCCATCTTCCACTCAAAAGGTGCAATTACTAGTCATTTATTCTGAAGTCATTTTATTGGGAGTTTTATGTCTGTTTGAACATAATATCTATCATGGCCAGACCTTTCTCCAATGCTGTAAGATATTCCTGTAGGTCTCTCCCACATACAAATCTCTGAAGGAATCGTCAATAGAGTTGAAAACATTGTTGCATAAGGAGCAATTGTTTTCAGAAGTTTTTTAGTTTGTTTTATTGTGGGTTACTGATGTTTCGACTTTCAGTCATATCACAGCTAGACATTTTTTCCAATGCTGTAATAGCTTTTCTTTCCCTCAGAAATATATGAACAAATTATTCAATAGAGCGGAAGGCATTGTAACAAACGGAGCAATTGCTCATGTTTTCAGAAGTAGTTTTGTTATGGTTTTCTGCTGTTTTGAACAAGACTTCAGTCATATCACGGCAACTCTTTACTTATTTCTTTCAAAAATCTATCCACTGGCTGCATAGTTTTCAGAAGGTGTCTGTATCTGGGAAAGGGCTAAGGTCTATACCTGTATGATTGATAGTTTTAACAATCTTTGACTTAATAGTTGTGGAAAGTGGCATAAAACAATCTGCATGATGGAAATGGTTAACTGTGTTCACCGGGTGTCACATTCGTGCAGGTCACAGACCCAATCTCCAATCAATAACTTTCATGTTATCCTTTTCCCAAATCCTCAAATCTCTTAAAATAACTATTCAATAGAGTTGAAAACATTGTGGCAAAAGGAGCAATTGTTAATCATGTTTTCCAAAGTTGTGTTTTAATGTTTTGGGTTTTACGCTGTTTTTAATGGCTACATCACGTCCACACCCTTCTCCAGTGCTGCAATAACCTTCATGTAATATAATTCAATATAGTGTTAAAATCATTGTGGCAAATGGAGCAATTGCTCATACTTTTGGAAATTGTTTTGCTTGTATTGTTGGGTTTCAATGACATTATTTTGGTCATCTCAGACAGACACTTCTGGAATAATGTTATAACTGTCATCTTATGCTTTCCCACGTACAAAAATATTTATGAATGAACTATTCAATAGCCAATCGAGTTGAAAACATTGTGTCAAAAAAAGCCATTGTTCCTCATGATTTCGGAAGTGGTTTCTACTCCAACAAACAAGACTTCTACCAAAAGGCAAACGGATAAATTGCTCATGATCGCAATCATCTTGTTTATATTTCAGACCTCTACATGGTTGTAGCAGTCATGTCAAGATCAATTTCTTTGAAACACTGTGTAATGCCTGACGGAACAATTGGACATGTGCGGTGAGTGCAAACACTGTTTATAAGAATTGTTAAAATAATTGCTGATAGATATTCAACTTACATTTGAAATGCTGCTGTTCCTTGAGTTTCGTTTCGTTAAGGATATGCATCAACTTTCTTATATACAGATATAGTCGCGTAGCATGCGTGCAATAAATGATTTATCTGCACCCTCATCATGATCCTTTTCCATTATTGCATCCACAACCACAACACAAATCCATCCAACACACATGCTTAAATTACGTATGTCCGATATTACTTGTATGTCTTTTGTAGCGGTAAGAAGCACGACACTCTTAAAGCTACCTAGTGGTTGCCCCAAAATTATTTTCGCGAGCTGGCAAGGGAAACTACTCTATGCGACTAACCAAATTATCGGCTGATATATGGTTCCCGTTATTCGCGCGTTTCTTCTATTCGGTTTGGCGGGAACGGGGACCACTCGTTTCCGGTCATTTTATGTTTACAACGATATTTACATGTGATTTTGCTATGGATGATTATTTCTATGACGGCGACAGAGATTTATTTGATGACAGCGACAGAGATTTATCTGAGGATAGTGATACTGTACCGCCAAGTCAAAGGTCAACTCAACCGCCTTCGGGTTACGCCACATCAGACGAGTTAATCGTTATTAGTAGCTCAGATGAGCCTGAGGCTGAGGTAAGCTTAAATATTTATTTATATTGACATTGTTGTAATTTTATCGCAATATTATTTGTCTCTCTGTCCTTTTGTCACACTTTTTCGTCCACACTCTTTTTTCTTTGACATCTGCCGATAGGTGACACACATGCTTTTGGGAGCACTCCTTTGAAAAAAAATATTTCACCCCTTGGTCCTTCTTTGTCGCCTAGCATATACGGGGAATATCTTGTATTAAATATGTTTTTAGTCACTGCTGTACAAAAATCAGATTAAATTAAAAAAAAAAAAATTAAATGACTGAATATAAAGAAATTATAACATGCAACACTACAATCCAGTGAAAGCAACATACTTTGTGATTCTGCTTTGGTTTCTACTACTCCCTGGTTTGATCCAATGCTCCTCCCAAATCATGTCATTCATCAAATGACTTAAATATGTGTTGATGTGCAATAAAACACCATTTAAATAAATATTATTTTCAGCCCAGTAGTCCAGTGTTCAAGAGAAGACGATCAGACTCATTGTTAGAACATTTGAATAGAAAATTGGTAAGTTGAAAAGTAGCATGTGAAATGTTGTGCTAATGTTTCCAGATCTTCTAATACTGTATGTTTGCTAGATTATTTATATATATGTGTACTCAACATTGCTTAACCAGATTTATTTATATATATATGTGTACTCAACATAGACATAGACATATTTTATTTGGTAATAAAGGCCTCCGGCCCAAAATACAACATGTAAATACATCAAATAGAGTGAAGCAAACAATAAATATTGGTGGTATTCAAATAAACATATACATTTTTAAGCTTTTATGATTAAACAATTATAGTTTAGCATAATAAGTTGTATAGTTTTTAAGCATTTCAATATAGTAACAGATATTTAGTTGATATTGAAAAGAATTGTTTGAAACAGATATCAGTATCGTATTTAACTGAATGCATTATTCAATGATATTTACATAACAAATTTAACTTATCTACAGTGTGTATACAAATTACGAATTCTTGTAAAATTTCTCATATTATAAATCAAGAGTTCCCTTTCTTCTTGCAAATGCATTAAATAAAAATCGAGCAATACTGAATAAACTCTTTTCATCCTTTAAACTTATAATTATGTAAAACATGTTAAGAGATCTATTAGTTAACCAGTTAGGTTTAAAGAAAGTTTGTCTAAGCATTTCATATTCATTACATTCAAAGAAAAAATGAAACTCATCTTCGACTACATAAATATTATTTTTTATACATAAAGGACAAAATCTTAAATTTCTGTCTATTGATGAATGCCTGCCCTTTTCAATCATTAGAATATGGCTCGAGCAACGAAAATTTGATAAAGTTTTTCTTAAAATATAGGACAAATCAATATCTAAATATGGTTCGGGGTAAAGATGGGATTTAAAATGTTTATAATGTAATGCCTTGGATGAATCATTCAAACCTGAGTTCCATCTTTGTAAATAACAATCTTTAATGCGTGTCTTAAATAATTTTACAAAGTTTGATTCATTTCCAACTTCTTGATTTATCCAAACATAACCAAAACCGTACGTAAATAATAATTCTTTAATATTACTAGCACAAGTTCTTCTACCAGCCTCATCAAATTGTTTTAGCATATTATAACATTGTTTAGGATATCTATGGTTTTCCATACGTAATATTTTTAACCAAAACTTAATACAATTTGGAATATAAGTTATACATAGAGGTAATCTACCACATTCTCCTAAAGCTAAAATATCAGATGTGTTTTGTGATAAATTACAATATTGTTTACAAAAATTGATTTGAACTTTTTCGATTTTTTCAACATATTTATAACCCCAAATTTCAGAACAATAACAAAGTATAGGTTTAACCATTGCATCAAAAACTTTAAACATATCTACCGAATTTAAATGTCCAAATTTACGCTGAAATCTAAATATACATGCAACAGATTTAATACCTTGCAATGCTAACATTTCTTGTGTTTTTGACCATAATAGTTTCGGCGTAAAATAAACACCTAAATATTTATAAAATTGAACAATATCTACAGTATCCCCACAATAAGTCCATTTCTCTGTTTGCTTGACGATGCCTCCATTTCGAAAAACAACAATTTTTGTTTTATCGAGATTAATTTTCATATTAACAGATGTACAAAACTGTTCAATATAATTAATTTGTCGTTGTAGACGTACAACAGTATCAGAGAAACTGGAGACGTCGTCAGCAAACATTAAGGCTATTAACTCATTTATATCTTCAGACACAAATATACCATGATCACATTTAGAATGTAAAAATGTAACTAAATCATTTATGAACATAGAGAAAATTATAGGGCTGGCCATACAGCCTTGCCTAGTTCCTATATTACATGGGAAAAACTCAGTTAAACGATTGTTAACCTTAACACATGATTTTAATTTACTATACATAGACTGTAAAATGCAAAGGAACTTTCCATCAACATTTTTTCTTGCAAAAGCATTCCACAGTTTTTGGTGTTGAATACTATCAAATGCTTTAGCAAAATCAACAAAAATACAGTAAAAACGACCTTTACTCTTTGACAGATACTTCTGCCCTAACGCCATTAACGTAAATATATTATCTGTGGTTGTATATTTTTTTCTAAACCCTGCCTGTGATTCATCAATAACATCAAAAGTATCGCACCATTTAGTTAACCTATTACTTAAAATGTGAGAAAATATTTTACATAATGAATCAATAAGTGAGATGCCACGATAATTATTCGGGTCATCTACTGGACCTTTTTTGTGTAGTGGCGTAATGATGCTTTCGCTCCACGTATCGGGAAAAGAACCTGAATCGAATATTTCATTAAAGAGTGGGTTTAAAAACGGCAAAATATCATTAATTGTGTACTTATACATTTCTATACAAATACCGTCTGGGCCTCCAGAACGATTAGATTTTAAATGACGTATACTATCAATTATTTCCTGATTTGAAATGGGTACATTTAAACTGCTTGAATCAAAAGGTGTATGTTGAAAAATATCATCATTATTATGCACATTGTTATTATTTTCGTTAACAGAAAATAAACTTTTGAAATAATCATACCATTTGTCAGGTGTTATAACGTTATCACGATTTTTACAATCACCTTTTAATGTTTTCCAAAATGTCTTAGCATTCTTTCGCGAACTTACTAACTCACTACGTTTTTTCTTAGCTAATGAAGATTTTTTGATAAGACAAATAGATTTAAAACGATTTCTTTGTGTTTTGTACGTTACAAGATCTTCTCTAGTATTAGTGATTCTAAAATGTCGTAAAGCTCTTGATTTTTCAACTTTAGCAGTATTACAATCACTATCCCACCACGAAGGTTGGGTTGAACAGTAATGGTTAACATTTGACTTTGATTTCATATTATCACCGCTAGTTTTAAAAACACTAATAAAGTCTGGGATATATGAACTAAAAGATCGTGCATTACAGGAGTTGACCTTTTCATTAAAAGAACGGAAATTAATACAAAATTGTTCGTAGAAATCGTCTTTTAACTCATCTTTCCATTTATACTTTTCCCAAGTATGCAAATTTGAACTATCAATATCATTAACACATTGGTTATTTACAAAAGATTTAAAACAAAATTGACAATGAAGTGGAAAGTGTACAGAGTTATCTTTATCACCGATTTTAAAATCAGTTATATTCTTAAACAAGTTTGATGAGGCAATCATATAGTCAACAACACTTGCACCATTATTGGCAAAACATGTAAAATTACCATCAGTATCACTAAATAGGCGTCCATTTAACGTATGAACATCGTACGTACAACATAATTCAACAAGTGACAAACCGAAACGGTTATACTTATCATCTTTAGAATTTCTAGGAATAGTAAAATTATCAGAAGGGTAGTCAACATTATCACCCAAAATATATGAAATATCATCATTTGGAATATAATCTTTAAAATCTTTAATTCTAGAATTCAGATCGCCAGATAAAAATAGTTCCGCGTTATGGTATTCAGCAATAATATTATTTATCTGAGTATTAAGTATTTCAATACCATTATTATCATTTTCATCGTAGATAGGTGAATTTTCTGGCGACACATATGAAAAAATAAATACAATATCATTTACATTTTGAAACAATGAACCGTTAAATAGTATAACAACACATTCAGAGAAATTGTTAAAAATACGTTTTACAAGTTTATCTTTTATCAAAAAGTCCTTAATATAAACTGAAACACCTCCAGAACCTCGTTTTGCTAACTTCCTTTTCGGTCGAGAATAACCGAAATGCGTATAACCTGGTATATCAAACGCATTATCTTGGACAGTCCACGTCTCGCATAAACCAATTATGTCAAAGGAGGAAACAAACGTTTGAAAGTCAATATCATCTTGATACTTCATAAGGCCCTCTATATTCCAGCAGGCAACATTAACATAACAATTATTTGATTGAGGATTATCGCAACTACGATTGACTTGTTCTGAGTTAATTGTATCATCACTTAACTGGTAATTGTTATGAGGCTGCGTATTAGTAAGCACTTCATTTTGGATAAATGAACCGATTTCAGGAGAGTTAACATTACTTGAGTCTGGTAACAATTCATAATCAACAGACGAACTAATAACACTGGGGCTTCGGCCAACGCCCTATTTAAACGCTGCTGGGACTGGACGTTCTCTCGTTTCATCGTAGATATACGAATTACCATTGACAACCAGTTTATCAAAGCGCAGGTACGCATTTTTACCACTATCAATCGATTGCTTAAGGAAAGGGATCAAAGCGGATCTAGCTTTCCTGACTCGGTCCGGGAAGTCCTCACTAACACGTACACGTATTCCACTGGTCGGTTCAGCGCCACCTGCACCGTCAACATTATCCCTCGGGTGCGCTTCCCGCACGGATTTGCGTAATTCACGGTAACGTTTAATAATTTTATCTTTGTCCTTATAAAAGGAGAGTTTTACAATAACTGGCCTTGGTTTATATTTCCCTGGCAATCGATAATCGCTCCTCTATGTCATAGAACTTTAAATTTTAACGCCGCGATTGCCCTTCAAGTTGGTCGAGTTTTGACGAGTTTTCATTCGTACTGAATTCTAACTCGGACACATTTGCTGCTAAGGTATTTACTGTTTTAGTAAGTTTCTCGTTTTGTTCTTGTAACTTTTTGTTTTCTTTTTTAAGGTCACGAACCGATTTATCCAGTTTATCAAACTTTTTATTTAAACTTTGACAGTTTTTTTGAATATCAAGAAGTATGTTCATCGATAAGTTTTCACCGTGACGCTCACTAGTCGTAACCGTAACATCATGATATAGTACTGAGCCTAACTGATCACTTTCTATGTCCATACTGCTAGCGATTGAGGAATTACTAGTATGACACGCGGAAGGACGTTGTGGAGAAATAGGGTTCTGAGAGTTTGTGTTGGACGGAGATTGCTTTATATATACGTGTACTCAACCTTGCTTAACCCGATTTGCCCGGACGGGTAGCTCGAAAGGTAGTGTATTAAACTCGTGATCTGGAGGTCACAGGTTCGATACCCGGTTGCGGCGCGTTCTTTCGGGCGGTTTTTCGAATTGCCTCTCGCCTCTGATGCATGTGGGAAAGTAGTCAGTGACTTCGGAAGAATGTTGTGTTAGTACTGGTGTGGGAAAGCCAGGAAAACATGGATAGGTGCACTGACCGCCGTGATATGACCAAAGCTGTTGAAAGCGGCGTGAAACCCCAAACAAACAAATTAACCCGATTTATTTATATGTGTACTCAACCTTGTTTAACCCATACATAACCTTTTTCTGATAACACTATACAGTGCTCCAGATAAGCATTGGGCCCAATGCATATTTTACCCCCTAAAATAAAATTCAATGCTTAAAATGGAACTGAAGAGTATTTTCTGAAAATTTAATGGACGTAGCTTATTTGACCAGGTCTTTCAAAAATATGATAACCACCAAATCGGCATTGAAATGCTTATAATGAATTGTTATGCGTACCGGTGCACACCATTTTAATTTTCAATGCTTCTTTTGTAAATTGCAATGCTTATTTAAGCAAATAAGCACCTTATCTGGAGCACTGACCATATGCTTGTCACTTGTATCTGTTCCTGTCATAGAAATAATTAGAAACTTTTTATCACATGACATTGCTTGTTTTCCACATAATAACATTTTTAGCTCACCTATGCACGAAGTGCAAGGTGAGCCTTTGTGATCACTCAATGTCAGTCATCGTCCGTCCGTCCGTCTGTTAACAATTTCCTACAAATGACGTCTTCTACTTAATCAATGGACAGATTTATAACTAACTTCACAGGAATGGTCCCTTTTGCGGCATTAGAAAAAGGGAAAACTTAAAAAAATCCTTTTGTTCAAAAGTACTCACCAGATTTCAAAAAAAAAATCACAGGAATGATCCTTAGGTGGTCCCCTTTCATAGTTGTTCAAATAATTTAATTCCAAGTAGAACTTTGGTTGCTACGGCATCAGAAAATCTTTAAAAAAAAAACTTTTTGTCCAAAAGTGCTGGCCCGATTTGAAAATTATTTTGCACACATTTCTGTAGGGCACCCTCTACCAAGATTATAAATCGCATAGATCAGGTGAGTGATCCAGGGCCATAATAGCCCTCTTGTTGTTCTTTAAATTAAAGAACACTTGTGTACTACAAAAAAGACAACTCGACATGTCAGAGTCAAAATTTCATTTACCTGCAATTTACTTACAGAAATTAACCATTTTCAGGCATATTGCAATGTGATAAGAAGTATCTTGCACTCAAAATAATTTGATATAAACTTTAATTAAACTTGTTTATGAAATATTTTTTAACTTGCCAAAGGCACTTTTAAAATAATTTCAATAACTTGTTTGATAATATTCCATATCATTTTACAACTGTGTGAGATCCTATATATCTGCTAACCCCCATGTATTAATCCATAAAATATACATGATAATTATGTGTCAATGGAAAAACTACTGCTTGCTTGTATAATTCTTGATCATAACATGGTGATGGGTTATTTCCACACATTTCAGGTAACTAACACTTCCTGCCAGACAGATCTTGTAAATCTTACAATATCAAAACAAAAATTTAATTATAGACAGAACATTGAGGGATCAGAACTCACAGAATGTCATTCATTTTTGTGTGAAAACACATTAGCTGATGACGATACACCGCTATTTGTTGAACAGAGTACTATTACAGCAGAGCGCGGAGGACTATTAGTAAATAAGATCACAGAAAATCCCCACAATTCCAATGAGCTTCAAAAAGGACTCTATTACATAAATACTGAAAATTCCCTATCTGAAACTTCACAAAAGAACAGTTACACCATGACTCTGCTGGCAACAGGAATCAGCCAAATATAAACGAAATTACTTAATAGTGATACATGTAACTTTTAAAAGTTTAGGACATTAAAAATGGCAACTATAAGTAATATTCAAATTTTAGAAATGCTGCAGAAAAAGAGCATGAAGGAGGTCATAGATTTTCTTATATCAGAAAAGCACTTGTCTTTAAATGTAAATACCCAATCAGTAAAATCTTCATTACTACGCCTAAAAAATAAATATCAACAAATCAAAAAGTTGAAAAACTCTGAAAAGAAAAATGAATTGCTCTCAAGTTTCACTAATGAAAATTATGAGGCACCAAAATCATCTGGACACCATAGAAAACCACCATCTAAAGATTTCTATATGGCAGATGATGCACCTAAATCATCCTATTCTGATTGTCTCCACGGATATAGGCAAACAGCTGTAGATTTGTCAGAGGAAGTTACACAGTTGAGACAAGAAAATTGTAAATTGAAAAATATGAGCCCAAAAATGAAGAACTTTCAGCAAATCTCAACATTAAAAACAAAAGTCCTGACTTTAACAAAAAGAAATTCACATATCTTGAAAATAAATACAAGGAAGACAGGAGAATTAAAAAGAACTCGCCTTGCTGTGGCATATTGGTGTAAACAAAATAACAAACTTAAAGAAAAGAATAAATGTCTGAATGCAGAGGCCATGGCCCTTAAGGTAGAAATAGACAAACTGAATAAAAATGAAATTGATCTAAAGGCTAGGATAGGAGAGTTTGAAGCTGAGAATGACTGGATTAGAGAGATGGTTGAAGAAAATGTTCAGACTTTCAATAATGACAAAAACTGTTACACTCTTGATGTCCAAGAATGTGTGTATTCACTTCTGCAGAAAAATGTGACTTCAAGCAAAGTTTCACCTGTTATTGATAGTGTTTTAAAACTGGCCAAAAGGAAGGCTACTATATTGCCATCAAGAACAACAGTTAATTCAATGAATGTGCAAAGACTCATGCTAGCTCACAGACAAATTGAAGAAGATTTTTCAGAGAAAAGAAATACATGCCTTTTGAGTGACGAGACCTCTAAGTTCGGTAGAAAGTATCAGGGTTTTCATGCATCGGATGAAGAAGGAAGAATATGGTGTCTTGGTGTGAGAGAAATGGCTACAAAAGGTAGTGAAACAGTTTTGTCAACATTTAAACAGATTTTGTCTGACATTGATGACGTTTCAGTGAATGAAAATAAAAGATCCGAGGAAATCATGGTTAATATTACCTCAACAATGTCTGATAGGGCTGCCACTCAAATTAAATTCAATGATTTGCTTGAAGAATTTCGTAGTGATATTATTATAGGTCAAGTAGGAGAAGCATGGGAAACATTCAGTGAAAATCAAGTCACAACTCACAAAACTTTGCAATTTTTTCTGTTCGTTACATGTTCTAGTTCATATGGCTGAGGCTGCATCTGCAGATTTGTTGCAATATGAAATGTTAGTATTTGACAAAGACAAACCTATACATGACAAGAGCTTCCAAAAGGCCTCTGAACCAGGTGCCACACGACTTATTAGAACAGCAAGTAAAGCATTTGCAGCGGGAGGAGATGAAAAAAGTGGTGTACATGGCAGCTTTGGCACATACATACATGAATTTCTAAAACAACACAAACTCAGAAGTGTACCTTTGGTAAGGTTTAGAGGAAATCGCTTTAACATTTTGTTTAGCAGCGCAGCTTCAGTGCATTTCCTTGCAGAACAAATGAAAGGTTTTTTAGAAATATCTGCTGAGAATCGACTTTTACAGGCTGTCAAAGCAGACTTAAACACTGAAGAATATTTGGCTGGTTGCAAAGCTTTAGGATGTGTGTCAGAACTAATAACTATTCCACTGTGGGCCCAAATTGAACGTACTGATACAAGTATTATTGACATTGGTGTTGTGTACAGAGAATTAGTAAACTATTTAGAGAATCTTGATATTCATGCCTTCATGAAAGGAAATGCTCTGTTGAGCTTTGTTGACCAAGATAAACTTCACACATCAATTTACATGACAGACCTCATCAAAGAAAGTTCTTATGATGACAAAGTAGAAGTAATTCTACAGATTATGATCCCAGCCTTATTCAGCGTTACAAAAAGGCTTTTTAAAGACCATCTGGAAGGTGAAATATGGGCAAACCCAGATAATGAAATAAGAGACAAAACAGTTGCAACACCAAATCATAACAAATTTTCAGAGACTGTTTTTGGTGTTCTTGATCGCATTCTTAGAGAGAAGCCAAATATATCCCTCATTGGTGCTGAGTCATACATCTTGTTTTGCCACAATAAGACACTTAAATGGATGGAAAATAAAACTGAAAAAGAGGAATTGTTTTCAAGTGCACGCAAGGACGTGAAGAAAATGAGATTAAAGTTTGTTGAAAGAAAGAAGGAAATTGAAGAAGCTAGAAGAGCAAGGCTAAATGCAGCCAGACAAAAAAGTGAAGCAATTCAAAAACATCGGATAAAAAGGAAAGAAGAAATGACTGACGATATTTTAATTTGGGGACTCTGGCAGTCGGAGGAGGAAGTTAATAGTGCCATTGGACGCACAAAAACTTTGAAATACAAAAGAGCTGCACTGTCAGCGCAGCTTAGATTTAGGAAAAATGTACTACAACAAACTGTAGAAGATAACAACATATATGCTATGTCTAGGACAGTAAACGGAAAGTCTGTGAAAGTACCCATTGAAGAAATGGTAAAAAATGTTAAGACTCTTGTAAAAGACGCATTCACAAACGAGCGCCAAAACAGCAAAACAGAAGCTGTGCCCCTGATTGTTGGACATAATATCAGCCATTGTCAGCTAAGTAATGAGGAAGAAGTCTGGTTTAGTGGGAAAATAATATCTCAAGTGAGTTTGAAACATACTCGTGTCTATTTTGTCCCACACTATATGCTTATTTATGTTGTCCTGGTTATGGCTTAACTTGCATATATATTATTCTTGCACGCATGTAATATATATACTAATACCTTTTTTTGCTTTTTGAATAGCTAACAATTTCTACTAAATGATAATAAATAAAATAAATAAATGTTGTCATGATATCAATGCATAAAATATTACAGATTTTTACAAATCGGGAAAAAATGTCATTGTAAATTTTCATAATTAACCCTTTGCCTCATATTGACGCCTCTGCAGCAGACAACTTTTTGAAAACATAGTTACAAAAGGAGAAATTGCACAAAACGTGCAATTTCTCCTTTTGACACAATATTTTCCACTTTTTGTCATAGGTTATCCATTCAATTTTGGAGATTTTCTATGTATTGGCAAAATATGTTTAAAGTCGTCTGATGAAGAATTGTCGTATGAGGGAAAGGGTCAATGATAATTTATTGTATAATTTTAATAAACTAATTCATTTTTTCTACTTCATTACTGTCAAATTTAGCCAGTGTTTATAAGGTATTATGCTGTATATCTTTTTCTTTATTATATCATTACAGGTCCCCGGGTATCCAAGCTGGTACAATGTAAAGTATGCTGGTGATGCTGCGATATACAGCTACAAGCTGATGGATGACTATGAAATGGGCAATCTGAAAATTGTTTTGTAGTAAAGAGTGATTAAATTTGATAAATGTCTGAATACCATATTAATCTATTCCCATATGAAAGTTGACTCAAAGGTTTCACTTTGGTCATATAGTTATTCTTTATAAAAATGGCCATTTTGGCAGAATGAAATTCTGAAATCCGTATTTTAAATTTTATGTAAAACTTTTATTTTTTGGTGGAATTAAAAAAAATAAAGTTTTTCGGCTTAGTTAGGACCATAGTATTTAAGAATTAAAAGACTAAAGCCCATATTATTATTTTTTCAAAATCCACTTTCATCGCTAGCATAGGTTTCGTACCCAGTTCTGGCAAAGTAACGTGCACCGAACCATACCCCTGGTTTATATGGCTAGGGGAAAGATAGTGCTACACGTTGGTATCCATTTTTTTTTGTAGACATTAAGAAAAATTGCTCTAAATGGGATGACCTTTTGTTCTTTTTTTCTGAATCTATTTCTAAATAAATAGCGGACGACACGGCTGGTGACGTCATAGGTGACCTACTTAAGGATCTCGACTTTGCAAACAGTCAGACATCATCCGCTATTTTTTCTTTATTTCAAATACATATGAAATCAGTAGGTCACCTCTGGCGTAGGAAATTAGTAGGTAACTTCTGACGTCAACAGCTGTGTCATCCGCTATTTTTGTCTTCATTTCACCTACGTAGGAAATTCAGTTTACATCACGATTTCGGTCTATGTAGATTTCTTTTTTGCCTCTCTTAAGCAAATTAATTTTCTTAATCTTCAAAATGCCGCCACAATTTAGGTCACGGTACCGTTGCCCTATTTGCAATTCCTTTTATTTAAGGATGGCTCCTCACATGAGGGATCATATAGATGTATTGGGTTCGCAATACAAATGCCTTCTATGGGCTGCTTATGCCCGCCTGAATGGCAAATTTATTATAAGGGGCCGAAAGGTCAAACTTTGCCCTATTCTAGACTGCGCGGCCATGAATGCGGACATACCGCGCCATCTTCGAGAGTGTCACTCGACCACAAGGGGCCAGAGCAGAGACCTGTCCCGTAGCGCCTCGAATGTCCAAGACCTGGACTGGGCAGTTCCTACTCATAGTATAGATCCAGCCCCCGCTAGGGCCGAGGACCGTATATCCTTTTTCCTTATTCCCATCGTGGACAGGCGTGTAGGTCATAGACCAGTCGATTCTTCGGACGAAGAGACTAGAGCAGAAGCTCAGGAAGAAATTAATGTCACGTAGCCCAACCCCAGCCGAGCAGAGCGCTAACCCGCCACCACCAGTAGTCCTTAAGCATGCCTGCCAGCTAAAAACGATGGGTTCTCCATTAATGTAGCGAGGAAGTATAATAACTTCCTCGTTACACCAATATGGGGGGGCCCGGGGGCGCTTTACGCCAGCCCTCGCCAGACAGTATGCACAGTTTATACAAAAAAATCCTTAAACATTGTAAATGCATTTTACGACCCTGGAAAGCAGCCTCAGAAAAGGTACTGTCAGAATACCTAGAACACCTATCGAGCCAGAGCAAACAGCTGGGAACAATCCTTTCAGCAATTGTAAAAATTAAACAATTTGTAAAATATCTAGTCAAAATTAACAAATACAGCAGTTCAGCATTTACCAAGTTTGCACTGGACTGCTCTGGCCTGCAAAAAAGGCTTACAATTATTGATAAGAAAGCCATCGGTTCGGTAGTTGTAACAAACTTTGGGGAAAACCCACACATTTTAATTAATATCAGAACTAGGTAATTCAAGTTTACCGGCAATAGCTAGGAGGTCTGCCACCAAGTTTTTACTTGCAGCCCTCATGGTAGAGTGTAGCTGGCCACACATGGCAGCCGTAACCGCGCAACAGCTTTATCATTATGTTAATATAGAACGATGGCATTATTATGTGGTAAATCTGGTTTACTAACCTTAGATGCACCCGTCAATTATGTCTATAAGTGACGATGCTTGTTGGTTAGTTGATATATGTCCAGATTGTACGTCTGTTTGTCTTTATCATGGAAACCGGAAGCCCCGTGATTCTCTAGTTTTCCGGAATCCCCAGATCGCATTCCAGGGAACCAACTGGGGGAATTCCCGGTTCGAACCGGTACTCTTTCGCCCCAGGCCAATATTACCACACTCGTCCCCGTTTTATCAAATAAGTTGCCTCCCAGGGATTCCAGATTTAGATATCCTGGAATTATCCTAGAAGACCTGATCCTTTGCGAAGAGAATGGTTAACTGGCTCAGGAATCCCTAGTAGCTGTACAGCCTCTCACCATTGGCCCGAGTTGCCCCGATCACCATGTTGACCGGTTCCTGTCGGACTAGGGCTACACAGGTAGCTACATCACCAATATACGCGGGGGTGGTGGTCCTTAATCCCTTCAGCATCGGTAGATATGGGGCGTCAGTTTCTAGGAGAAGCCGGTCAAGCGGAATTCGTTTCAAAGCCTCCCGCTGAGCCTTCCCGAAGGATGCTGTTTTCCCCGTAAAACCGAAATAACAATCGGGGAAAGCGCCTCTCCAGTCCCTAACCTGCTGTAGGCCACCAGCAAAACAGTGTAGGTGGATCCTCTGCTCAAGGCGACATTTTTCCTGAATGATTCCCAAGCAGTCTTTGGAAGTTTCTTCCGAGAGGTGATCCTTAGCACTACCTCGGATATGAAGAACGAGCACCTTTTCCATGCAACTGTATTTGAGAATATCCCTTAGTGCCTGATGTTGATCCTCCTTTTCCGGTGCGCCCGTGCTGTAGTCCAATCCTACCTCTCCTAGGACGGTAACTCGGGGGTTTGACAGAAGTGAATCGAGTTGAACCCGTTTCCTTGCTGTCAGTCTGTCAATCTTTTTCGGGTGTAATCCAACAGCAATTCGCCATTTCGGATCGGCCGTAATGTCCAGGATCACAGTAGATTACAACCCCACCACCGAGTTCCACAGGGTACTCCGATCTAACTTCCGTGGTCCGTCTAGTCAACCCTTCAATGTCATATATATTTGCGCCCAGCGCTACTCCAAGGCGATCGACATGGAAGTGACTGTCGAAAGCTAACAAGGGTGTCTGGTTCTTACCACAAGAAACCTTTGAAGCAACAGGACTTGCTCTAGGCCTCACTATGCCCACGGCTGGTTTAGTCTGTATGGCCTCAGAGTAGGTCCTTAGTCCTGTTGACTTGTCAGGGCTCGAGCATTGGATGGTCCTTTCTGTGTCTGACTGTAAAAGAGCTTCCTCTTCTGCTCTAATTGGACTCCTGAAATTACCTGGACTTGGAGTGCCCTGGTAATCCAATTCAGTGATACAGTCCGGACTGACAACCATCAATTTCAGTGGTCCCTTTTCTTTCTCAGCTTGAAAGGCCTTCAAGGAACAGGTTGGGATTCGTTGTTGATCTTCAGTTTCAACCCGTACTAATGGGTGTGGTGCCGGGTTCACTGAGTCTGGCAAGTAGTTGACCTTTCCCCTGCAGCCATTACCCCAACTTCCATAGGTTCCTCGGCATCTGGGTAAGCACTCCGACTCTGCGGGCTAACTTCTTTTGCACCACCACGTTCTCCTGTCTCAATGGTTCTTCTGTGACGGGATGGTTGTCTACTAGATCAGGGCTAGCTTTAATTGCAGAGCCCCTCACTTCATTGGTTTCCTCTGTCTGCATAAACGAGGTAGTTTCCGTTGCAGTAACCGTGTGTCTCCTTTGATCTGGACTCGGGTCCAAACCTCTGAAACAATAAATCCGACTCCCTTGGACTTAGATGATCTAGGATGAAGGCCATGGGACGCCAGTGCATGAGTACAGCCGGAGAGTTAATAAGGGTCAATGTGAATTCCTTCGGTACTTCCCACCTGGCTACCTCACACAATCTTATCATGGCCTCCTGAGTGGTAGGTGTAATTCCCGAAAAGGCATCTATTATCAGATTGTGTTCCACCATTTTCCTCAATGACTCTGGAGTGGGGTTTTCACTCTGGACCATAACCATCTTTGCGAGAAGCTGTAGGGCCTGCAATCTTTTGGCCTGGAATTCATGGCTAGCCAACATCTCCGGTGTCTCCAAATCATGGAAGATAGCGGGAATGTGCCTACTTTGCACGTGTCGTTTCAGCCTTCGGGCCTCTGCTTCGCAATTGTCGACTGGGCATTTATTTCGCTTAACCCTTTTTTGGATATGGAGCCGCTTCGGTGGTCATTTTCCTTTTTCTGTTGGTGATCACCGTGCGACCAGTTCCTTCCACCTCAACATTTAGATCCATCATGCTCTCCCGAGACTTATTTCGCCTAGGAGAAACATGGATAGCCGGCGTCGAGGTCTTGTGCCTTTTTCCATTCCCTTCAGTTCCTGGATGAGTCATGGTTTCTCGGAATTTTGCTCGAGTCTCCGGAGACCTCTGCCTTTCCCTATACCGAGCAGTTGACGGATATTCCTTACGACCGTCTGATCTTAGAATTTCCAGTGCCCTGGAAATTCTCAAGTATTCTTCCAAAGCTCTCTGTTTTCGTTCTTCCAAGCCCTTTTCTATGTCCAAAGAACTATACTCGTAGGATTTGGGTAAATCCGCTTTCTCAATGCCATGTCTAGGCGGTTTATCCCTTGTGTGCTGGATGGTGTTCTTCCTGTGTCTTGAATAATTCCGAGACCTTTGCTCTTGCCTTGGAATAGCTCCTACTTCCGGTAACGGCGGATGTTCTTCCCGGGACTCTAATGTTTTCCTTGGCTTATCCCTAGACGTTGGCTCTTGCCTCTGGACAGCTTCCGTTTCTGGTATCCGTGGATGCTGGTCGCTAGACTCCAATGTATCTCTGGGGACATCCCTTGCACATCTCAAACTACTCCCGGACCTTGGCTCTTGCCTAGGAACAGTTTCAGAAGGCTTGTTTTGGTCCACTAACTCATGAGGGCGGATATCCTCTGTTTCTTCCACGGCTCCCTGTCGGGTAACAGGAAGGTCCTGTGTTTGAAGGCGGACATCCTTGACCAAACCATCCTCCGATCTTTCTTCGGTAACCTTCACATTCTTCTGTCTCCTCGAACCATGTGAATCTTTCCATGGTAGAGGAAAGAATTTGTCAATGGAGGCCCGATCCAACAAGAATTCTAGTTGCCTCCTTGTGTCCTTAACCCACTGCCAGTACTGCCGGTCTATTGCCAATCGATATTGACCCTCCATCACTGAGACCACAGCCTCTGTGGTGAGGTTCTTACTTGCCGCTAAATCCTTTACCAGTTCCTTTCCTGGTACTAGCTGTCCTCTCCGAGAAGCGGCTCTTATGTCCTGCTCCTGCCTGGACTCTTTCCGCGTCCATCCGTCTGCCATACCTGAAATAAATAACCTAATTAGTATCCTTATTTAAAAGGGACGGTTCCCCCTCACACCTGGAGCACAAGTACTGTCCCAACTGTTTGGCTAATTTTCGGGTGATTCCAACACAGGCTCCGTGATACCATTCAAGGCATTCCCCACACTGAATCATCATTAAACCATTATCCGGTTTTCTGCATAAGCAATAGAGGGACTCTGGGTTGCCTTTCGCGCTCTTTAATGCTTCTCCAATCGCCCCTGGGTTTCCCTTTAATTTCTTGATCCATAGTGGCAAATCTCTATCATCACATTTTTTAATCCGGTCATGATTCACTACTTTCACTGCGGTTCCAATCTTAATCCGAAATAATGAAGGGGATAGTTTCTCTATTATAATACCCGGTCCTTTCCAAGGCGGGCACAATTTCTTACATTTCCCTTTACCCACAGCTGAATCTAGAAGGTAAACTGTGTCGCCCACTTCATAAGTATGAGTCAGTACACGCAGGTTATAGTCCTTCTTCATTCTTTTCTGACATGCCTTGAGAGTGTCCCTGGCCACTTCATGTGCTGTTTCAAGAGAACATGCCAAATCTGCGACATATCGCTCTGTTGATGGTAGATCTCTCTTCATCACATTTGACGGGAATATTAGATCGGCAGGCAAATTGACCTCTCTTCCTAACATTAATCGATTAGGAGTATATCCAGTCTGCCTGTTTACGGAGGATCTAAGGGCTCCTGCCAGCTGGGCTAGATGCTCGTCCCACCTTGTACCTTTCTTAACGAAGCAGCGCATAGCATCCATCAGTGTTCTATTGTACCTTTCCACCTGTCCATTTGCAGAAGGCCGATATGCAGTGGTCCTAGTCTTGTGAATACTTAATAAATCACAAATGGACTTGAATAGCTGACTCTCGAAATTTCGGCCTTGATCTGTGTGAACATAGAAAGGGTATCCAAACCGAGAGAAGAACTCATTCACAGCTGCTCGAGCAGTAACTTCTGCGGTCTGAGAAGGCAATGGTACACTCTCAACCCATTTTGTGAATTGGTCAACCATCATTAATATGTATTCGTTACCATTCACGGTTTTTGGTAAAGGTCCCAGGAAATCCAAATGTACTCTTTCCATTGGTGCGCCAGCTTGGTAACTTGTACGTGGCATACGTGCTGCTTTGCCTGGCTTTTTATGCTTGTTACATATTGGACATGCTTTAACATAGTTCTTAATGTCTTTGGACATGCCGTACCAAAAGTACTTTTCTTTGATTTTCGACTTAGTCCTGTCAATCCCTTGATGGCCTGCTGATGGGATATCATGATAACCCCTAAGTACCCTTTCCCTAAAGTTGTTCGGTACTACCATTACTTGTCCTTTGTCGGGTATCTGTCTCTGCAGTACTCCATCTTTAAGCTTCAATTCCTGCTTATGGATCCAGTAGAACTTAGCCCCCGTACTAGCCGAGAACACAATGCCCTCACTCGGAACTATTCCTTCAGTTAACCACGGCAGCACTAGTGCCAAGTCCGAGTCTTTGATGGTCTCCTCCCTTAATTCTTTAATGGAGTCCCCTGTGTCTTCGGTAGTGACGGCTCTGACGATCGATGAACTGTCGGAATTCCTGGTTATCTTTAAGGTACTGTTCTTCATAATGCCCGGTCCTACTGGTTTTACTTCGCTAATTTTCCAGGTTGAGGCCGCCGTTTCAGAGTTCTTTCCTTTCTTACTCTCTTGAATAGGCTTCTTATGAGGCAATGCGACTGCATAATCCACCTCTTCTACAAAGTCAGACCAATTGTTATGTGCTCTGGTACAGTAAGCACATCCCTTACAAGGCAACTCTTCCAAATGGAAACCGGCTCTGTAGTTTGAACAGTACTCTAAAGTATCTGGTATCCTAGAGAGTGCATCTGCATTCAAATGCTTCTTTCCTGGTCTGTGCTGGATAAGCATATCATATTGCCCAAGTTCTTCAAGCCATCGTGCTATTTGCCCCTGGGGTTCTTTGAAGTGTAACAACCACAACAAACTATGATGATCTGTTCTGACAATGAATTTCCGCGCCCCAGTAAGTAATGTCGATACTGCCGGGTAAAGCGTACCACTGCCAATAGCTCTTTTCTGGTTGTGCAGTACCGTCTTTGTTCATGGGAGAGGGCATAACTACCATAGGCGACAACTCTTTCAAGCCCTTCTTGTAGTTGAATAAGTTCCGCCCCTACTGCATAATCTGACGCATCTGTGTCCAAGATGAAGGAGTCCTTACTGTTTGGTAAAGCCAATAAAGGAGCCGTTGTCATTACTTCCTTTATTCCCTGAAATGCCTCCTCTTGTTCTACATCCCACCTGAACTTCTGCTTCCCGGTTATTTCATACAGTGGCACGGCCACCTTTGCCAAATCCTTTAGAAACAGCCGATGATAGTTCACCAGACCCAGAAACCGCTCCACGTCACGAGTGCACTTTGGTTTTGGCCAGTCGAGTACTGCAGCGACATTCTCCGTGGTCAACTGCAACCCATCTTGCCCCACCAATCTGCCCAAGAACTCTACTTCTTCTTGAAATAAGACACACTTCTTCGGTTTCATGCGCAACCCATACTCTCTGAACCGTTGAAGCACCTCTCTCAAGTTGTCTAGATGTGCCTCAAAAGTACTTCCCATAACCAGTATGTCGTCTAAAAATGCCAGTACAATATCCCAGTTCAGACCCCGCAACACCAAATTCATCACCCTACAATAGGTTGCTGGTGCGTTGCAAAGTCATAAAGACCATACTTGGTTATAAAGGCAGTTTTCCTCTGATCTTCCTTTTTAATCCTGACTTGCCAATACGCGGAATTGGCATCCAGTTTTGAAAAGTAGGTATTCCCTGCGAGAGTGTCAATGCAGTCCTCCACCAATGGAAATGAGTCCTTTTCCGTGGCCTTGTTTTTGAAAAGTAGGTATTCCCTGCGAGAGTGTCAATGCAGTCCTCCACCAATGGAAATGAGTCCTTTTCCGTGGCCTCCCGTTTCCGTATCAGAACTGGAGCTGATGCCCACTCTGAATTTGAGGGTTGTATGACCTTTGCCTTCAACATCTTATCCAGGTGTGCTTTTTCCTCTTCCGCAAAACCTAAAGGCGTTTTCCTTATTCTTTGCCTAACTGGTTTTGCATCACCTGTTACTATCTGATGTTCGATTTCCGTGAAATCTCTTGCAAAAACATCCTGGTACTCAAAAACCAAGTCCTCGAGTTTCTGCATTTCTCCGAGTTGGAGATTCCATTTTGATCTCTCCACCAGGTCAATCAAATGTTCTGGTATCTTCCGTGTCTTCTCCGTTTCCTGCTCTTTGCCCACTTTCGCAACTTTTACACTCCCTGAACCTTTAATAGGCAAGACGTCATGTGCCTCACCTAGGGTATGCCTGCTCTTCAACACAATGTTTCTGTTGGTTAAATTGACTACACAGACTTTTGGTCTTTGTTCTTTGTGATAGAGTGCCCGCGGAATTAGCGCACTTTTCGACTTGGAAGGTTCAATCATGTAATCTCCACACTGTCCTTTGGTTTTACATTTTACCAATTTGACTGAATTGGGTGGGATAACAGTCCTGTGGCAAACGAATACCCTGGAAACCTTTGGGTCTTTAAGTGGTTCGTTGGGAAGAAATGGAATGACTTCTCCCTCAACCTCCAGGTGTCCTTGAGATAGAGAAATATTAATGTTGTTCTTCTTCAAAAAGTCTAGTCCTAACAGCATTTCATCCTCAATGGGTGCCACATATACTTCTTCTTGGTAAGTTTTATTTCCTAGTTTAAGGGTTAGAGGTCCAATAACAGTGCCTTCTATTTTCAGCTGTCGTCCAGCCGTTTGCAATGTTACCTTTTTAAGTATTGGACCCTTCCAGTTAAGATTCGCATAAACTATGTCCGAAATAATGGTAACTTGAGCCGCAGTATCAACCTCTGCTTTCATTTCTCTTTTCTCCAGGGTAATAGGGACTTGAATCATTGATGACGATCGAAGCTGACTGATCATGATACACGACTCTGTTTCAATATCAGTGTCATCTTCCTCTTTCTGCTCCGATTCTGCACCACTAATTTCTCCTGCCTCCAATATTTCATCCTTGGAGACTTCATGTGATGGTTCTGTGTTCAAAGCCGCATCCATTATCTCTTTTGCCTCCAATTTTTCACCATCGAAGACTTCATGCGACACCCCTGGATCTGTAGTCCGCGACATCTCATCTACTTCTGAGTCACAATATAATGTGCACAGTGCTTTAAAGATATCTGTGATGTCATTTCCAGCTAGGCCTTTCTCTCTATTTGTGGTCGGATCTTGGCCTACACATCCGACCCCGAAGAGTTTAAATCCTCATTCTGCTCATCCTCTCCGGTTACCTGTGAGACTTTTCTCTCATTGAGACATTCCCTTGCAAAATGGCCTACCTCCCCACACTTAAAACAACCTGGTTTCACATTCTTCAACCTTGGTCTGGCACCTAGAGTTGACAGTAGTGACTGGATTTCTTTTATTCCTGTTGTCATCTCAGAGAACTGTTTTTGCAAGTCCCCCACTGCAGTTTCTACTCTCCCCATTCTATCCTCCTGATGCTTAAACTGAGATTGCTCAGGCATAGCACTCTTCGGTGCACTGGCACCTTTCCTATTCTGAGGTACAAAAGCTCTAGACACTCGTGGTTGACTTTCGCCATCCACGCCTTGGCAATCGTAGTCTTCCTGAAGGCTAAGCGAGCGGATTTCTTTCTTATTTTTTCCATATATAGCTTGGTTAGTATGTTGATACCACCTTACTTTATCTACGGCTCCCTCCATAGAAGTTGGTTTGCATGTCAATGCATAATGTCCCGCTTGTTTATCGGAACAGCCTTGACAAAACCGGAGTACCGCTTGTTGATATATTAATCGATCGGTCATCTCTGGATACGCTCTGGTGGCCAATTGCATTACCCTAGCTGCCCACTCATTAACCGACTCTTCAGCTGTCTGTGTGGTGTAAGAGAAAGACATTTGGGTCGTTTCTGGTAAGTCCTTTATGTCGAATCTTCTTTCAAGTCTCTCCATAATTTCCAGAAATCGAGCACCTGGTTCCCTTCTTATCAGGTTGGCAAAGAATTCACTGGCTTGACCCTCCAAACAGTAGCAGAGCTGACTTTTTTTATCACCTGGTGACCAACGTTGCCCTTCCGCAAACATCATAAATTTGGTTGCAAATGCTTGCCAATCTCTCTTTCCATCATACGAAATTGACCTTGGTACATTCACACCAGTGTTTTTCTTCTCAGGCCCTCTTCTGTTATCATGTGGATAAGTCTGATCCCCAGGGGTCTCTGCTAATCTCTCCCTCTTGAATGGTGCTGGTCTTCTTTGGTCCATCCCGATCCCTTAATTGTGCTGGTCTTCTTTGGTCCATCCCATCCCGATCCATAACTGGCTCTGATCTCCTTCGGTCAATCGCATCCCAATCCATAAATGGAGCTGGTCTCCCTTGGTCAATCGCATCCCGATCCCACTTTTTCTCGACTCGGTATTCGTGAGTGTAACCAGTCCTTTGTAAAGGGGCGAATTGCTGTGGGATACGATGAGACTTTAACGTTTGCCTCCTCTCATCCCTAGTGTCAGTCTTTTCAAACCGTACTTGCTTTTTGCCAAAGTCCTCCTGATGGAACCCTGACCTGTCCGTGTTATATGGGAATGACCTATCCTGACCGTATTCTTCTCGGTGACCTTCCCTAAAGGATAGGTCTTCTTCCTCCTCTGAACTAAATTCTTCCGTCAATTCCAAGAATTCTTCATCTCTATTGCCAAGACTTGGATGTTTAGCCATAGCGGGTGAAGAGTGCGCGTGAGGGAAAGGTGTGAAATCTAGGTATTTCAACAACGTTTCAGGTTTTCTAATGTTCAGGTTCATGAACAATTCCTGCGTCAAATTGTCACATCTGTCCCTGGCATTAATGATAGTTTGGGCTGACACTTGGCCAACTCCAGGTAATGTCCTCAAATCAGTTGGGAGGCAATAATTAATCCTGATCTTGGATTTATGCGGAGGCGGACCCCTATCCATGATTATTTAATTACAACTAGTACTACGGTACTACTTAAATTTAAATAATTAAAATACTAATATAAAAAAACAGGCTTATATTTTTGAGGCTACAGTAGTTTAACGCATTCACTACTCCCTTTTCCAAAATGATGTGATTAATTTAATACAGTATTGATCTCAAGTCTAAACCAGGTTTCTAAAAGGAAATCCATAATTTGTTCTTAATGAGGCAATGGGGGTACAGGTAACACAAAAGAATTTAATATCGTGGTAAAAACAAATAACTAACTAAAGGGTTGATTCACAACATTGGGTTTCATTTCTAATCTATTGTTTTGTTTATCGCGGATGTTCTAAACTTCTGCGCATCCAAATGGCGCAGAGCGGAAATTGCCAAAGATTCCGCGGGAATTTCTATTAGACGAAAAAAAAAAAATCCAAATAATGAGTGAAAAGCTCTTAATTAATTTTGTTATGTAATAACAAGAAGGTTTTTGACCTTTAACCTTCCGATAGCACGTTTAGGAAATCGCGAGCGAGCCAGACAGCCAACAAACTCGACTCTTCCAAAAAGTCACTATTGCTGCTTCTGCAGGGTCGTAATTCTTTCCCTTACTAAATGCGTATCAGGTTTTCGCTGTCAAAAACCCTGGTAAGCACTTTGGTTAACGCCACGGACCAACAACGAAAGGGTTCAGAAATTTCCTCTCGAAATTTCAACTTTTTCAGTCTGCCGTTTGGCCAGCGATTTTCCCTAAATTTGCGCTTACTAAGTTCGCAAGGACAACGCCAATGTGGTAAATCTGGTTTACTAACCTTAGATGCACCCGTCAATTATGTCTATAAGTGACGATGCTTGTTTGTTAGTTGATATATGTCCAGATTGTCTTCCGGCTGTAAATGTACGTCTGTTTGTCTTTATCATGGAAACCGGAAGCCCCGTGATTCTCTAGTTTTCCGGAATCCCCAGATCGCATTCCAGGGAACCAACTGGGGGAATTCCCGGTACTCTTTCGCCCCAGGCCAATATTACCACACTTATATGGCATTCAGGCGGCAAATATTGTCGAAAGGCTTAAAACGGTTGCAGAAATTCATGCACAGCCAATGTCCATTGAAAAAACAGACGGCACCAGCCGTGGCATCCACTTCAGCTGCGTCAATTCAGGATTTAAATTTAACTTTCGAAGATAACCCCAACCCTGCCGTCGCCGCTACTGAAGCCTGACATATCTATAACATCTGATGGGCTGCACCCTTCCCAAGTGTTTCAACAGCCTCCAAAGGTTCCAAGTGGAGTGACTCAGACACACAAGCTCTCAAGTAATCGTTTATTGAAGAGATAACAAACAGTTTATTAACAGGGAAAAAAAGTCACTAACAATTATAAGAAATCGGGTGATGGGTTGGTTCCCTATTCGAGATTGTCCCAGTCTCGAGGATCAGAGACAAACTGTGGAATATGAGAAAAGGTAAATATTAGTGGGGCATAAACGTATAAAATAAACCGAAAAATATATATATATATATATATATATATATAAAAAGAAAATATAGAAAATTACAGTATTACCTGGTTTAGCCTACTTGTATTTCAACAGTTTAGTTTGTAATTTAATTTTGGTCATTTTCTGTTCAGCATTCTACGAAAGGCTTGTTAACGAAAGTCCTTCAAAACAATATATTTTAATATTACAGAGGTCATATTTGGCTTAAAATTACTTATGTTATACTCTATTCAATTAAAGGCACTAACAACTTCCTCCAATAAGTCTTTTAGCATCTTTGGTGATATAATTGTTTATGTAAAAAATTCAATTTCAATTTCATTTCCAGGTATAACACCAACATTTAAAAGTTAACTTCAAAATATAACACAAGTTCAAATACTGTTTATCGCTTAAAGTCCAGCAAAATCATAATTCATAAACCGAGCAGGTAGGCTAACGCAGGTTATAATGTAAACCCCAAAAAAGTACAAAAGGATCATAAAAACAAACTAAAAATAACGTTGATTATAAATGAATTCATGAATGACAAAAAGAGGTTTTAGAACCTTAAATATGTGAGACATTGGTGCAGTGGTAGAGCGTCGGCCTCTCGTACCAAAGGTCCAGGGTTCGAATTGGCGCGAGTACTGATATAGTATCTAGGAAGCAGACGTCAAGCGTGATTAATTTATAATCTTAAAAGCTTGTTTCGCAATCGATAAAAAATAAATAAGTTTAAACAAAACTAAACTAACACTAAACAAAATGTTAGGATAAGGCCTATAACCGTCGGCAACAAAGGTGATATTGGGCACACAAATCGGAATCGACGTGGGGCATTCGAAAACATACACAGACCGCATTGGTAAAGCACACAGTTAGTGCTAAGCTACGATTCCAGCCCAAAAATTGCCAGTTTGCGGTAGTTTCTTGCATTTTACAAGGCACGGGTTTCCAACCCCATACTGGCAAAGTAACGTGCATCGAACCATACCCCCGGTATGCATGTTTTCTCTTGGACATTGAGAAAAATTGCTCTAAATGGGATGACCTTTTTTTCTGAATCTATTTCTAAAAAATAGCGGATGACACGGCTGGTGACGTCATAGGTGACCTACTTAAGGATCTCTACTTTGCAAACAGTTATAATTCAGTTACCTACGGTCATGGTGGAGTGCCCTTGGCCAAGGCACATTTTCTAACCTAGTACTGGTTTGTTTACCCAGGGATCATGAATAATTAAAATTTAATTGCGCGCTAAATGACCTTAGCTGTCGATGCGCCATGAAACAATATACATTCATAATTCAGTTACTTTTACTTCAATCTTACTGATATCATTACCTAGGGGAAAGATAGTGCTACATGTTGCTATGCATATTTTTTCAAAGACATTGAGAAAAATTGCTTCATTTTAGTCGGCATCATTCGGGGTAACCCTA
This sequence comes from Serripes groenlandicus, assembly GCA_031761405.1. Taxonomy (NCBI): domain Eukaryota; kingdom Metazoa; phylum Mollusca; class Bivalvia; order Cardiida; family Cardiidae; genus Serripes; species Serripes groenlandicus. Next base: position 11,585,984 of record JASEVX010000017.1, read on the forward strand.
TCTAGCCTCTGAAAATAATAGAAAAAGGAGAAATTGATCATAAAATCTGTAATACACGACCGATTTTAACAAACTTGGTGTCAATTTCTAGGAATCGACATGGTGCATTCGAAAACATATACGTCACGCATTGGTAAAACACACAGTTTGTGGTAGGCTACGATGCCAGCCCAAAAATGGCCAGTTTGCGGTCGTTTTTATGCGGGGGATTCAGCTGTGCTGAATACCTCCGTATATTGTCATGCCCAGCTTACATGAAATGAAAATTTGTAAATTTTTTGTGCTGCCCTCTGTTTTTTCAAAATGGACAATTTGTCTTGATTGCCCAGGGATCAGTTAAATCCGTTTCACAACAAGCTAAACAGTATGCACGTTATACAAAGTAAACGTACACAATGTAAAGTTTTAATCCATAAAGTTGTATACATAATTTAGAAATTTAAGTATAAATTATAACACAAAGTAACTTCATTATATATAAAAGTATAACAATTTGCTTGTGCAAAAATAACAAAATGTAAATTTTTGTTTGAGAAAACCCCTAGTCATAGCGTTTGTTTTATTTTTACACAACGGGTAGAAATGTTCACTTTAATCCCTAGTAATAGCGTTTGTTGTATTTTTTCACAACGTGTAGAAATGTTCACTTTAATGATTATTATTATATATAGGGTTTTACGCCACTTCCAACATTATTTCAGTTATATCACGGCGACAGTTCACGTATTCATGATCCCTGGGTAAACAAACCAGTACTAGGCTAGGAAATATGCCTTGCCAAAGGGCACTCCACCATGACCGTTGCACGTTAATGATACTGTGTATCACATTTAAAACACATGGCTGTCAATGTTCAAGGTTACTAAGAGCTCATAAGTCTGTATAAATGCTTCTGGCAAATAATGAACTCTACATGTTGCCCCCATGTATCTAGTTAATTCAACGCATTTTAGTACTTCTGTACTTTGATTTGAATTTTACAAGGCATGGCTTTCCAACCCAATACTGGCAAAGTAACGTGCACCGAACCATACCACTGGTATCTATGGCTAGGGCGAGGATAGTGCTACACGTCGGTATGCATGTTTTGTCTTAAACATTGAGAGAAAATGCACTAAATGGGATGTAAGTTCCTTCATTATACCCCCGCAAACGTAGTTTGAAGGGGGTATACTGGAATCAGCCTGTCGGTCGGTCTGTCTGCAAAATCTGTTCCGTTGTACTCCACCTTCAGTTTCTACCTGATTTACTTCATACTTGGCATAAATGTTAATCAGGAGTAGTAGATGTGCAAGACGCAAATTTCATGTCCCTGTGACCTCTGACCTTGAAATAGGATTTTTTTTTTTTTTTTTTTGTTAAAATCTAATCTGTTGTACTCCTTCAGTTTCAACCTTATTTACTTCATACTTGGCATAAATGTTAATCAGGAGTAGTAGATGTGCAAGACGCAAATTTCATGTCCCTGTGACCTTGAAATAGGACTTTTTTTTGTTAAAATCTAATCTGTTGTACTCCTTCAGTTTCAACCTGATTTACTTCATACTTGGCATAACTGTTAATCAGGAGTAGTAGATGTGCAAGACGCAAATTTCATGTCCCTTGACCTCTGACCTTGATAAAATATAATCTCTTGTACTCCAGTTTCAACCTTATTTACTTCATACTTGTCATAAATGTTAATCAGGAGTAGTAGATGTGCAAGACGCAAATTTTATCTCCCTGTGACCTTCACATTGACCTCTGAACTTGAAATAGGAATTGTTTTTGTTAAAATCTAATCTGTTGTACTCCTTCAGTTTCAACCTGATTTACTTCATACTTGGCATAAATGTTAATCAGGAGTAGTAGATGTGCAAGACGCAAATTTCATGTCCCTGTGACCTTGACCTTGATAAAATCTAATCTCTTGTACTCCTTCAGTTTCAACCTGATTTACTTCATACTTGTCATAAATGTTAATCAGGAGTAGTAGATGTGCAATACGCAAATTTCATGTCCCTGTGACCTTCACATTGACCTCTGACCTTGAAATAGGAATTGTTTTTGTTAAAATCTAATCTGTTGTACTCCTTCAGTTTCAACCTGATTTACTTCATACTTGGCATAAATGTTAATCAGGAGTTGTAGATGTGCAAGACGCAAATGCATTGTCCCTGTGACATTGACCTCTGACCTTGAAATAGGATTTTTAGATCACCTGAGCCGAAGGCTCAAGGTGAGCTATTCTGATCACTTTTTGTCCGTCGTCCGTTCGGCGTTAACTTTTAGCTTTAAACATCATCTTCTCCCAAACTCCAAGGACAATTTCCGTGAAACTTCACAGGACTGTTCCTCTGGTTGGCCTCTTTCAAAGTTGTTCAAAGATTTAAATTCCATTGAGAACCATGTTTATGCAAATGCTTGTCTGATTTTTAGAAAATATAATACGAATCTTACTGTAATGATCTCTATTTAATGTGTTTAAGCCGTTTTGATTGGTTACACAATCATAGCAACCAGGCGTCATCACAAAAGAGGAAAATTGAACTTTTAGCTACAAATGACAACCATCTCCTACCATTCCAATAGACCAATTACCACAAAACATCACAGGAATGTTCCTTTGGTGGTCCTCTTTCAAAATTGTTCAAAGATTAAAATTCCAATGAGAACTTTGGTTGCTGCGGCATCAGAAAGGGGACAAAATGTCCAAACTTTAAAAATCTTCTCCTCCGAATCTGCCTTTTAGATTCAAATATAATTTGGTAGAAATCTTCCTTGGGTGACCCTCTATAAAAGTTGTTCAAGCCATACTGATTGGTCGAAAAAGGCATCAGAAAAGGGGCAAAATTTGAAAATTCCATTTTTATGAAATTCCATTTTTATGAAAGTGTCTGATTTTAAGAAAATATAATACGAATCTTACTGTAATGATCCTCTATTTAATTTGTTTAAGCCGTTTTGATAACCAGGCGTCATCACAAAAAGGGTAAATTGAACTTTTAGCTACAAATGACAACCAACTCCTACCATTCCAATAGACCAATTTCCACAAAACATCACAAGAATGTGGTACTCTTTCAAAATTGTTCAAAGATTTAAATTCAATTGAGAACTTTGGTTGCTGCGGCATCAGAAAGTGAGAAAAATACCCAAATTTTAAAATCCTTTTCCTCCATAATCTACTTGTGCGATTGCAAGATAATTTGGTAGAAATGTTCCTTAAGTGACCCTCTAAATAAACTGTTGAAGCCATATTGATTTCGTTGAAAAACAGGGCAGCAAGGCGGCATCAGGAAAGGTGCAAAATGACAAAAACTTTATAATTCCATTCTTATTAAAGTTCTTGTTAGATTTCAAGATATAAATGGCCTTTACTGATAAGCTGTTTCTTGAGAAGTGTCCACTCCTTTCAGTTTCATTTGCACTCCCTGATAACATTTTCCAGATATTTGCTACTAATTTACTATCAATTAGGTGATCGATTTAGGGCCAACATGGCCCTCTTGTTTTTTGTTAAAATCTAATCTGTTGTACTCTTCCTTCAGTTTCAACCTGATTTACTTCATACATGGCATAAATGTTAATCAGAGGTAGTAGATGTCCCTGTGACCTTGAAAATCTAATCTGTTGTACTCCTTCAGTTTCAACCTGATTTACTTCATACTTGGCATAAATGTTAATCAGGAGTAGTAGATGTGCAACACGCAACTTTCATGTCCCTGTGACCTTGAAATAGGTTTTTTGTTAAAATCTAATCTTGTTGTACTCCTCCTTCAGTTTCAACCTGATACTTGGCATAAATGTTAATCAGGAGTAGTAGATGTGCAAGACGCAAATGTCATGTCCCTCTGACCTTGAAATAGGATTATTTTTTTGTTAAAATATGATCTGTTGTACTCCTCCTTCAGTTTCAACCTGATTTACTTCATACTTGGCATAAATGTTAATCAGGAGTAGTAGATGTGCAAGACGCAAATTTCATGTCCCTGTGACCTTCACCTCTGACCTTGAAATAGGATATTTTTTCTTAAAATCTAATCTGGTGCGACATACTCCTCCTTCAATTTCAACCGGATTTACTTGAAACATGGCAAAATGGAGCCGTTTTGTGTGGGATCAGCCTGTTTGGTCGGTCCAGATAAAAGGAGCCGTTTCGTGTTTGATATCATCTTAGTATTTCTGTTTGATACTGATATTCAAATTGTCTGAGTCGGAAGATAATACTGTGATATATAATATGGGGCGGGGGTATTAATCCCCTTTAGTGATAGTTCTAGTTTTTGTCTGTATCAGTCACAATCCAGCTTCCTGCATACTGAAAATAGAAAAAGGATAAATTGATCATAAAATCGGTAATACACAACCGATTTAAACAAACTTGGTGTCAATTTGTAGGAATCGACGTGGCGATTCGAAAACTTATACGGCACGCATTGGTAAAACACACAGTTTGTGCTAAGCTACGATTCCAGCCCAAAAATGCCAGTTTGCGGTCGTTTCTTGCATTTTACAATGCATGGGTTTCCAACCCAATACTGACCCGGCCGGGTAGCTCAATTGGTAGCGTATCTGACTCGTGATCTTGAGGTCACGGGTTCGATACCCGGTTGCGGCGACATTCTTTCGGGCGATGTTTTCCATTGCCTCTCACCTCTGATCTATGTGAGAAAGTAGTCAGTGGCTTCGAAAGAATGTTGTGTAAGTACTGGTGTGGGAAAGCCAGGAAAACATGGGTAGGTGCACTGACCGCCGTGATATGACCAAAGCTGTTGAAAGCGGCGTTAAACTCCAAACAAACAAACCAACCCAATACTGGCAAAGTAACGCACCGAACCATACCCCCGGTATCTATGGCTAGGGAAAAGATAGTGCTACACGTTGGTATGCATGTTTTTTCTTGGACATTGCGAAAAGTTGCTCTAAGTGGTATGACCTTTTGTTCTTTTATTTTTGCTCTATTTCTAAAAAATAGCCTGGATGACCTACTTAAGGATATCTACTTTTCAAACAGTGATAATTCAGTCAATTTTGCCTCAATCTTACTGATTTCTTTTAAATAATTGTCATTAATTTTACAAGATATATATAAAAAAGAAAGAAATATAGAAAACTTACAGTATTACCTGGTTTAGCCTACTTGTATACTTTAGTTTGTAATTTAATTTTTGTCATTTTCTGCTCCGCATTCTACGAAAGGCCTTCAAAACATTATATTTTAATATTACAAAGTTCATATTTGGCTTAAAATTACCTAAGTAATACTCTTTAAAATAAGAAAAAAACATATCCATAATATTTAACTTTTTCTGAAACTTCTTTAGGTTATTGCAATAACGTTCATTCAACAGAATTGAAAAAATAAAAGTATATGTCATTCGGCAAAATTTCTCAGTTTTTCTTGTCTGAATGGCTAAACAATGTTAAATTATGAATATATATTTATTTCTTTTTCAAACATATCTTCAAATTGTTGAAAACTTGCATAATTACGTTATATACAAGTATTCAGTTGGGTCTTGTCAACCAAAGGACTTAAACAAAATAAATTCATTTTTGAAATGTTGTGTAATTAATCATAAAAACTAAAGAGTAACATTTGTTCTAGAGGTCTCCTTGCCCGGAAACTGGCGCGATCGCTATAGTGCGTAAACAGCCCCAAATTTGCTACAGGAAATTACTTTTGCTAATTTTGGAACATTTTGGCCCAGAAAAATCCAAATTGCTGTCCATTTTCCGAAAGCCCCCTGGACACCTTAACGGATTGGAAATGGGATACATTTTGGGCTAGAAAATGCCTAGGCTAGAAAGTAGGTCAAGATTGATTGAGCCTGGAAAAATGTATGTCAAATTTTAGGCCTGAATGGAAAAGTAGAAACCCAGTTCCAAAATGTGTCAAAAAAAAGCCCAGTGTGGGAAAAGAAGCAAGTTTTCTGTTTTGGTCTCCTTTGGTTGACAGATTTTGTCTGCCTATGTCTGAGTTAGTTTTCTGTCACACTGTGTTGGGTTTGTTAGGTTCAAGTCTCCTCTAGGTTTCGGAAGTACAAAGGCAGTTCCATCCCGGAAGGGGAAGTCACTGCTTACGGATTACTACATTGACCGGTTTTAGTCATTTGGTTGACAACGTTTTTTTTCAATTCTGGCTTATCCTTGAAGTAGAGTATAGCTGAAATTCATAGGGTATTGGCTTGAATATATTGTGCGATTTTTAGCTAACATGAGCTTTGCTCAAGGTGAGTTATTGTGATCGCCTTTTGTCCGTCGTGCGTCAACTTCTTCTCCTCAGTAACGAGTTGGTCAATTTGGATGAAACTTCACAGAAAGCATCCTCTCAATGACCTCACCAGAATTCCTTCAAATTGTTGGAATCCATGTAAACTCCTGGTTTCCATGGTAAAGAAACCGAACAAAATTCTTCTTCTCCCAAACTGGTTGGCAGATTTTCAAATAATTTTGTAGAAATGTTCCTTGGATGACCCTCTATCCGATTCCTTAAATCCATGTTGATTGGTCGAAAAACATGGCCGCCAGGGGGCGAGGCTATTTTGCCTTATATGGCTATAGTGCAAACTTAAAGAATCTTCTCCTCCAAAAGTGTCAGGCCGATTTTCAAATAACTTTGTAGAAATGTTCCTTGGGTGATCCTCTATCAGATTCCTTCAAGCCATGTTAATTGGTCAAAAAACATGGCCGCCATTTTGCCGTTTATGGCTATAGTGAAAACTGAAAAAATCTTCTCCTCCAAAAGTGTCAGGCCGATTTTCAAATAATTTTGTAGAAATGTTCCTTGGATGGCCGCCAGGTGTCGGGGCTATTTTGCCTTATATGGCCAAAGAGAAAACTTATCCGTTTCTTCTTATAAAGCATTTAATTGATTGTTCGGAAACGGTTGATACACTCCCTAATATGTTAATATTTAGCGATAAAGTTCAAAATGTGTATAGATAAAATGTAACATTTAACAAAACAGTAAAAGAACGTACATTGCATTGAAACAAGGTTCATCTGTTAACAATGGGTTGTTTTGACGATAACCCTTTTTAATTAGGAACGCGGCATTACCAAAATTTCAGAATATCTCCAAAAATAGACCTTCGGACACTGAAACGACAAAATGATCACACCCAGAAGAGTTGAATCGTTAACGTCTGTGTGACGTCGCATTGGCAACGTCATTGTGTACCGGATATGACAAAGTGGCTTATAAAGTACACATTACGAAAACCACAAGTGTGCTAGCGTGTTCAATGTTGGCACACTTATCAATGGTAAGTTAAATTATAAGATGGAAAACGAAAAATAATGTTTTTATTTGTTTTCTTCTTACATTGTCTCAATCATTTCCGAATAAACCTTGTATGAAATTTAATTATCATTCTTAATCAAAATTGTCTATATTTAAACAGTACGGTCCACTATTCAGTTGATAGCCCAAACCATAAAGCATAAAGCACTCCTTTGTCTGTGTTGGTAACTGAGAACATAAATGAAATAAATGAAATAATGGAATATATGAACGATCGCTTACATTTCAGAGATACATCTAAACCTGGAAAATATTATGTGTTGTGTATATATTTTGAAAAAACTTCTATTCAACCCGTATATTTCAAGTATTTGACAATGCACATGGGATTATAAACACTTTGACTTTGCCACTCATTCACTTTCATAGCAGTAAGATAAGGTTATTATTTAAATCTTAAAATTTTGCCGTGTATACTCCACCACGAATTATCTGTATTTGTATGAGGAACTGTGATTATTATCAGTTAATGATAACAACCATTGGTAATAACAACCAGTTATCATATTAACTGTTTATTCAGAAACACAAGTTTCCCACTTATAGGCCATCTTTGCAAATATGCCATTTTCCCACCTCTTTTCCCGTAATTCTCCTTTCTATAAAATAGAAATAATGTATCTTTGAAACAAACGAAATGGTCCTATATGACATTCAAAACGATTAAGATATAACTGAACAAATGTAATCAATGGATGTAATTTAATAAATGGCTTAACTCTAATTCGTCCAATTTCACCCATTCCTTTTGCCAAATAAGTAATCAACCTGTTAATTATGTTATAAAAGGGTATATTATCCAAACACTCTTAACATGAAAATAATGCAACGAAGGTATGGAGGTAAAATGGAGAACAATTACAGTACTGTATCGATTAGCGTGAGAAGCGAAAGTTAAATAAAATAGCATTGGTGGCAATATGTTGATGAGAGAGGGAGAGACAGAGAGACCGGCAGATATTGAAAGAGAAAACTAGATAGAGAGACGGACGGGTGCGTGTGTGTGTGTGTGCTATGTATAACTTTACAGTCGAGCATACATTTTCGAAATAAAACCTTTTGTTTACAAGTGTTTGTCTTCTATATAGATATAGTTGATGTATAACTTCAACGTAATACGTTTAATATTTATTTAAATGAATATTACTTGGGCGTAGTCAAACTGTGTAAGCATAAATTATATACAAGCAGCATATTCTATATTGCCGTCCAAATACAGTTAGTGCAAAGCCGATATATTCTTCAGTGTTATACTAATAAAAGTCGTTCGTTTACAAACACATCTATAATAACACGTTCAGGGGTTAGGACTAAAATGTACGAAAGCCTATTAGGACCATCTGAGAAAAAAAAAATATTGTAAAGTCGCAATAACGCGAAAAAATGCGTTATAATGCGAAAAAAGGCGAAGTAACGCGAAACAAGGCATAATAACGCAAAGTAAAGGCGTAATAATGCGAAGTAACGCGTAGTAACGCGAATAAAGGCATTATAACGCGAAAATAAAGGCGTATTAACGCTAATAAAAAGCGTTATAACGCAAAATAAAGGCGTAATAACGCGAAAATAAACGCGTAATAACGCTAAAGAAAGGCGTATTAATGCTAATAAAAGGCGTAGTAACGCAAACAAAAAGTCGTAATAACGCGGGAAAAGGGCGTTATAACGCGAAAAAAAAGGCGTAATAATGCGGAAAAAAGGCGTTATAACGCGAAATAAAGTCGTAATAACGCCTTTTTAGCTATATATATAAATCGATTACTGCTTTGAAGACTCTTTTTCAACCATGGATATACGACCCAGATCAACCAATTCGCTATGTTTTTTCATTGGCTGAGCTACGATTTACGACCCAGATCAACCAACTCGCTATGTCTTTTGAGTGGTTCAGCTACGATCTACGACCCAGATCAGCCAATACGCCATGTTTTTCTCAGTGGCTGAGCTACGATCGACGACCCAGATCGACCAACTCGCTATGTTTTTATATTGGCTCACCTATGATCTACGACCCAGATCAACCAATTCGAATTTTTATTTCATTGGTTGAGCTACGATTTACGACCCAGATCAGCCACTTTTGTAAGTTTTGTCAGTGACTAAGCTACGATCTACGACCGCGATCAACGAATTAGCTATGTGTTTGCGTGGTTGAGCTACGAACTATGATCCAGATCAATCAATTAGCTTTGTGTTTTGAGTGGTTGAGCAACGATCTACGACCCAGATCAACCAATTCGCAATGTTTTTTAGAAGCTGAACAACGATCTATGATCTCTCAGTAATGAATCAAGAGTCGTTTGTTTCAAACAGTGTATAAGATACATCCATAAACTAGCTAAATGCTCTTTGCATTCATGAATCATGGTAATCGGTGTAGACATACTCATATGTGTGTATGTATGTGTATATATGTATATGTGTGTGTATATATATGTATGTTTGTAGGTGTATGTATATGTGTATGTATGTGTGTATAGTATTGCATACTGCATTGTTTGATTTCACTAATGTTCTATTTTGTCACATGTCTTTTTAGCTCACCTGTGCACGAAGTGCTCAGGGTGAGTTATTGTGATCGCCCTATGTCCGGCGTCCGTTGTCCGTCGTCCGTCGTCAGTCGTCCGTCGTCCGTCAACATTTTCTCCTCTGTAACCGGTGGGTCAACTGGGATGAAACTTCACAGAAAGCATCCTCTCAATGTCCTTACCAGAATTCCTTAAAATTTTTGGGATCCATGCAGAATTCTGGTTTCCATGGCAACGAAATGAAAAAAACTTCAAAATTCTTAAAAAATCTTCTCCTCCGAAAGTGTCAGGCCGATTTTCAAATTATTTTGTAGAAATGATCCTTGGGTGACCCTCTATCAGATTCCTTCAAGCCATGTTGATTGGTCGAAAAACATGGCCGCCAGGGGGGGGGGGGGGGGGGGGGGGGGCTATTTTGCCTTATATGGCTATAGTGCAAACTTAAAAAATCTTCTCCTCCAAAAGTGTCAGGCCGATTTTCAAATAATTTTGTAGAAATGTTCCTTGGGTAACCCTCTATCAGATTCCTTCAAGCCATGTTGATTGGTTGAAAAACATGGCCGCCAGGGGGCGGGGCTATTTTGCCTTTTATGGTTATAGTGAAAACTTAAAAAATCTTCAACATCTTCTCCTCAGTAACCAGTGGGTCAATTGGGATGAAACTTCACAGAAAGCATCCTCTCAATGACCTCACCAGAATTCCTTCAAATAATTGGTAACCATGCAGAATTCTGGTTTCCATGGCAACGAAACGAAAAAAACTTCAAAATTCTTCTCCTCCCAAATTGGTTGGCAGATTTTGAACTTATTTTGTAGAAATGTTCCTTGGGTGACTCTCTATCAGATTCCTTGAAGCCATGTTGATTGGTTGAAAAACATGGCCGCCAGGGGGGCGGGGCTTTTTTGCCTTATACGGCTATAGTGAAAACTTAAAAAATCTTCTCCTCCAAAAGTGTCAGGCTGATTTTCAAATAATTTTGTAGAAATGTTCCTTGGATGACCCTCTATCAGATTCCTTTAAGCCATGTTGATTGGTCAAAAATTATGGCCGCCAGGGGGGGGGGGGGGGGGCGGGGCTATTTTGCCTTATATAGCTATAGTGCAAACTTAAAAAATCTTCTTCTCCAAAAGTGTCAGGCCGATTTTCAAATAATTTTGTAGAAATGTTCCTTGGATGACCCTCTATCAGATTCCTTCAAGCCATGTTGATTGGTCAAAAAACATGGCCACAAGGGGTCGGGGCTATTTTGCCTTTTATGGCTATAGTGAAAACTTAAAAAATCTTCTCCTCCAAAAGTGTCTGGCCGATTTTCAAATAATTTTGTAGAAATGTTCCTAGGGTGACCCTCTATCAGATTCCTTCAAGCCAAGTCGATTGGTCGGAAACTATGTCCGCCAGATGGCAGGGCTTATGTAGCTAAAGTGAAAAAAAAAATCAGGTGAGCGATTCCAGGGCCATCATGGCCCTCTTGTTTATGTTTGTAATGTTTTGTCTTTCGTATAAATTGTATGTATGTAACACTCTCCGTTAATGGAGGCAATAAAGAACTACTACTATTTTCAGCGGCTGAGCTACAATCTACGACCCAGATCAACCAATTTTCTCTGTTTTGTCAGTGGCTGAGCTACGATCGGAGACCCAGATCAACCAATTACCTATGTGTTTTGAGTGGTAGAGCTACGATCTAGGACCCAGAACAACCAATACGCCATGTTTTTTTTAAATGGCTGAACTATGATCTACGACCCAGATCATCCACTGTTCCATGTTTTGTCAGTGGCTGAGCTACGATCTACGACACATATCAACCACTTCGCAATGCTTTCTTATTGGTTGAGCTATGATCTACGACCCGAATGAACCACTTGTCTATGTTTTTGTCAGTGGCAGAGCTACGATTAACGACCCAGCTCAACCAATTAGCTATGTGTTTTGAGTGGTTGAGCTACGATTAACGACCCAGCTCAACCAATTAGCTATGTTTTTGAGTGGTTGAGCTACGATCTACGACCCAGATCAACCAATTAGCTTTTTGTGTTTTGAGTGGCTGAGCTACGATCTTCGACCATGATCAACCAATAGCTCAGCCAAAATAAAAACATGGGGTATTGGTTGATCTGTGTCGTAGATCGTAACTCAGCCACTGACAAAACATAGATAATTGGGTGATGGTAGCTCAGCCACTGAAAACACATAGCTAATTGGTTGAGTTGGGTCGGAGATTATTGCCAAACGGTTAATCTGGATCGTAGATCGTAGCTCAACCACTCAAAACACATAGCAAATTGATTGATCTGGGTCGTAGATTGTAGCTCAACCACTCAAAGCACTAATATAATGGTTTGATCTGGGTCGTATATCGTAGCTCTGCCACTGACAAAACATACAAAATGTATTGGTCTGGGTCGTAGATCGTAGCTCAGGCATTGCAAAAACATGGCGACATGATTTATTTGAGTCTTAGATTGTAGCTCAACCTCTCAAAACATATAGCGATCTGGTTAATCTGGCTGGTAGATCGTAGGTTAGCCACTCAAAACACAGCGAATTGGTTATCCGGATCGTAGATCGTAACTCAGTCAATGAAAACCCATAGCAAATTGGTTGTTCTGGGTCGTAGATCGTAGCTCAGCTAATGAAAAAACATTGCGCATTGGTTGATCTGGGTCGTAGATCGTAGCTCAGCCAATGAAAACACATGGCGTATTGGCTGATCTGAGTCGTAAATCGTAGCTCAACCACTCAAAACACATAGCGAATTGGTTGGTCTGGGTCGAAGGTCAGCCACTCAAATCACATAGCGGATTGGCTGATCTGGCTCGTAGATCTTAGCTCAGCCAATGAAAAAACATACTTAGTTGGTTGATCTGGGTCCTAGATCGTAGCTAAGTCAATGAAAAAACATAGCGAATTGGTTGATACGGGTCATAGATCGTAGTTTAACCACTCAAAACACATAGCTAATTGGTTGATCTTGGTCGTAGATCGTAGCTCAGCCACTGACAAATCATAGAAAATTGATTAATCTGTTTCGTAGATCGTAGCTCAAGCACTGAAAAAAATATAAAATTGTTTGATCTGGGTCTTAGATAGAAGCTCAGCCACTGAAACAACAATTCGAATTGGTTGATCTGGGTCGTAGATCGTAGGTGAGCCAATAAAAAAACATAGCGAGTTGGTCGATCTGGGTCGTCGATCGTAGCTCAGCCACTGAGAAAAACATGACGTATTGGTTGATCTGGGTCGTAGATCGTAGCTGAACCACTCAAAAGACATAGCGAGTTGGTTAATCTGGATCGTAAATCGTAGCTCAGTCAATGAGAAACATTACGAATTGGTTGATCTGGGTCGTAGATCCATGGTTGAAAAAGAGACTTCAAAGCAGTAATCGATTTATGTATATAGCTAAAAAGGCGTTATTACGACTTTATTTCTTCCCCCCCCCCCCCCCCCGCATTATTACGCCTTTTTTCGCGTTATAACGCCCTTTTTCCGCGTTATTACGACTTTATTTTCGCGTTACTACGCCTTTCTTTCGCGTTATAACGCCTTTTATTGGCATTAATACGCCTTTGTTTAGCGTTATTACGCCTTTATTTCGCGTTATTACGCCTTTATTTCGCGTTATAACGCTTTTTATTAGCGTTATTACGCCTTTATTACGCGTTTATTTTCGCGTTATTACGCCTTTATTTTCGCATTATAATGCCTTTATTCGCGTTACTACGCCTTACTTCGCATTATTACGCATTAACTTTGCGTTATTATGCCTTGTTTCGCGTTACTTCGCCTTTTTCCGCATTATAACGCCTTTTTTCGAGTTATTACGACTTTACAATATTTATTATGTCTCCTCCCTCCGGAGGAGACATATTGCTTTTGCCTGCGCCGTCTGTCTGTCTGTCCGTCTGTCTGTCAGGGCGTCCACATTTCTTGTCCGGCCTTTATCTCACAACCCCTTGGCCACATTTCTATGAAACTTCACAGGAGTCATCGGTACAACGTCTAGTTGCGCATATTACGAGGGCGTTTAATTTGACCTACTTTTGGATGAGTTATTGCCCTTTCTTAAAATTGCCATTTCATTCTTGTTCGGCCTTCATCTCACAACCCCTTTGCCACATTTCTATGAAACTTCACAGGAGTCATCGGTACACCGTCTAGTTGTGCATATTACGAGGGCGTTTGATTTGACCTACTTTTGGATGAGTTATTGCCCTTTTTAGCTCACCTGAGCTTTGCTCAAGGTGAGTTATTGTGATCGCCTTTTGTCCGGCGTCCGTCGTGCGTCGTCCGTCGTGCGTCGTGCGTCGTGCGTCAACTTCTTCTCCTCAGTAACCAGTGGGTCAATTTGGATGAAACTTCACAGAAAGTATCCTCTCAATGACCTCACCAGAATTCCTTCAAATTTTTGGGATCTATGCAACATTCTGGTTTCCATGGCAACGAAACTGAAAAAACTTTAAAATTCTTCTTCTCCCGAATTGGTTGGCAGATTTTCAAATAATTTTGTAGAAATGTTCCTTGGATGACCCTCTATCAGATTCCTTCAAGCCGTGTTGATTGGTCGAACAACATGGCCGCCAGGGGGGGCGGGGCTATTTTGCCTTATATGGCTATAGTGAAAACTTAAAAAATCTTCTCCTCCAAAAGTGAAAGGCTGATTTTCAAATAATTTTGTAGAAATGTTCCTTGGGTGACCCTCTATCAGATTCCTTCAAGCCATGTTGATTGGTCGAAAAACATGGCCGCCAGGGGGGCGGGGCTATTTTGCCTTATATGGCTATAGTGCAAACTTAAAAAATCTTCTCCTCCAAAAGTGTCAGGCTGATTTTCAAATAATTTTGTAGAAATGTTCCTTGGGTGATCCTCTATCAGATTCCTTCAAGCCATGTTGATTGGTCAAAAAACATGGCCGCCAGGGGGGGGCGGGGCTATATTGCCTTATATGGCTATAGTGCAAACTTAAAAAATCTTCTCCTCCAAAAGTGTCAGGCTGATTTTCAAATAATTTTGTAGAAATGTTCCTTGGGTGATCCTCTATCAGATTCCTTCAAGCCATGTTGATTGGTCAAAAAACATGGCCGCCAGGGGGCGGGGCTATTTTGCCTTTTATGGCCAAAGTGAAAACTTAAAAAATCTTCAACATCTTCTCCTCCGTAACCAGTGGGTCAATTGGGATGAAACTTCACAGAAAGCATCCTCTTAATGACCTCACCAGAATTCCTTCAAATTTTAGGGATCCATGCAGAATTCTGGTTTCCATGGCAACGAAACGAAAAAAAAATCAAAATTCTTCTTCTCCCAAACTGGTTGGCAGATTTTCAAATAATTTTGTAGAAATGTTCCTTGGATGACCCTCTACCAGATTCCTTCAAGCCATGTTGATTGGTCAAAAAACACGGCCGCCAGGGGGGCGGGGCTATTTTGCCTTATATGGCTATAGTGAAAACTTAAAAAATCTTCTTCTCCAAAAGTGTCAGGCTGATTTTCAAATGATTTTGTAGAAATGTTCCTTGGGTGACCCTCTATCAGATTCCTTCAAGCCATGTTGATTGGTCGAAAAAAACATGGCCGCCAGGGGAGGGGGTGGGGGGCTATTTTGCCTTATATGGCTATAGTGCAAACTTAAAAAATCTTCTTCTCCAAAAGTGTTGGCCTGATTTTCAAATAATTTTGTAGAAATGTTCCTTGGATGACCCACTTTCAGATTCCTTCAAGCCATGTTGATTGGTCAAAAAACATGGCTGCCAGTAGGCAGGGCTATTTTGCATTATATGGCTAAAGTGAAAACTTAAAAAATCTTCTCCTCCAAAAGTATCTGGACGATTTTCAAATAATTTTGTAGAAATGTTCCTAGGGTGACCCTCTATCAGATTCCTTCAAGCCAAGTTGATTGGTCGGAAACTATGGCTGCCAGGGGGCGAGGCTTATATAGCTAAAGTGAAAAAAAAATAAAAAATCAGGTGAGCGATTCAAGGGCCATCATGGCCCTCTTGTTTTAAAATTGCCATTTCATTCTTGTCCAGGGCGTCCACATTTCTTGTCCGGCCTTTATCTCACAACCCCTTGGCCACATTTCTATGAAACTTCACAGGAGTCATCGGTACAACGTCTAGTTGCGCATATTACGAGGGCGTTTAATTTGACCTACTTTTGGATGAGTTATTGCCCTTTCTTAAAATTGCCATTTCATTCTTGTCCGGCCTTCATCTCACAACCCCTTTGCCACATTTCTATGAAACTTCACAGGAGTCATCGGTACAACGTCTAGTTGTGCAAATTACGAGGGCGTTTAATTTGACCTACTTTTGGATGAGTTATTGTCCTTTTTAGCTCACCTGTGCACGAAGTGCTCAGGGTGAGTTATTGTGATCGCCCTATGTCCGTCGTCCGTCGTCCGTCAACATTTTCTCCTCTGTAACCGGTGGGTCAACTGGGATGAAACTTCACAGAAAGCATCCTCTCAATGTCCTTACCAGAATTCCTTAAAATTTTTGGGATCCATGCAGAATTCTGGTTTCCATGGCAACGAAATGAAAAAAACTTCAAAATTCTTAAAAAATCTTCTCCTCCGAAAGTGTCAGGCCGATTTTCAAATTATTTTGTAGAAATGATCCTTGGGTGA
Source organism: Serripes groenlandicus (assembly GCA_031761405.1). NCBI lineage: Eukaryota > Metazoa > Mollusca > Bivalvia > Cardiida > Cardiidae > Serripes > Serripes groenlandicus. The sequence continues at coordinate 11,602,429 of JASEVX010000017.1, forward strand.
CCCTCTATCAGATTCCTTCAAGCCATGTTGATTGGTCGAAAAACATGGCCGCCAGGGGGGGGGGGGGCTATTTTGCCTTATATGGCTATAGTGCAAACTTAAAAAATCTTCTCCTCCAAAAGTGTCAGGCCGATTTTCAAATAATTTTGTAGAAATGTTCCTTGGGTGACCCTCTATCAGATTCCTTCAAGCCATGTTGATTGGTTGAAAAACATGGCCGCCAGGGGGCGGGGCTATTTTGCCTTTAATGGTTATAGTGAAAACTTAAAAAATCTTCAACATCTTCTCCTCAGTGACCAGTGGGTCAATTGGGATGAAACTTCACAGAAAGCATCCTCTCAATGACCTCACCAGAATTTCTTCAAATTATTGGGATCCATGCAGAATTCTGGTTTCCATGGCAACGAAACGAAAAAAACTTCAAAATTCTTCTCCTCCCAAATTAGTTGGCAGATTTTGAACTTATTTTGTAGAAATGTTCCTTCGGTGACTCTCTATCAGATTCCTTGAAGCCATGTTGATTGGTCGAAAAACATGGCCGCCAGGGGGGCGGGGCTTTTTTGCCTTATACGGCTATAGTGAAAACTTAAAAAATCTTCTCCTCCAAAAGTGTCAGGCTGATTTTCAAATAATTTTGTAGAAATGTTCCTTGGATGACCCTCTATCAGATTCCTTAAAGCCATGTTGATTGGTCAAAAATTATGGCCGCCAGGGGGGGCGGGGCTATTTTGCCTTATATAGCTATAGTGCAAACTTAAAAAATCTTCTTCTCCAAAAGTGTCAGGCCGATTTTCAAATAATTTTGTAGAAATGTTCCTTGGATGACCCTCTATCAGATTCCTTCAAGCCATGTTGATTGGTCGAAAAACATGGCCACAAGGGGTCGGGGCTATTTTGCCTTTTATGGCTATAGTGAAAACTTAAAAAATCTTCTCCTCCAAAAGTGTCAGGCCGATTTTCAAATAATTTTGTAGAAATGTTCCTAGGGTGACCCTCTATCAGATTCCTTCAAGCCAAGTCGATTGGTCGGAAACTATGTCCGCGAGATGGCGGGGCTTATATAGCTAAAGTGAAAAAAAAATCAGGTGAGCGATTCCAGGGCCATCATGGCCCTCTTGTTTTAAAATTGCCATTTCATTCTTGTCCGGCCTTCATCTCACAACCCCTTTGCCACATTTCTATGAAACTTCACAGGAGTCATCGGTACAACGTCTAGTTGCGCATATTACTAGGGCGTTTAATTTGACCTAATTTTGGTTGAGTTATTGCCCTTTTTAGCTCACCTGTGCACGAAGTGCTCAGGGTGAGTTATTGTGATCGCCCTATGTCCGTTGTCCGTCGTCCGTCGTCCGTCAACATTTTCTCCTCTGTAACCGGTGGGTCAACTGGGATGAAACTTCACAGAAAGCATCCTCGCAATGTCCTCATCAGAATTCCTTAAAATTGTTGGGATCCATGCAGAATTCTGGTTTCCATGGCAACGAAATGAAAAAAACTTCAAAATTCTTAAAAGTCTTCGCCTCCCAAAGTGTCAGGCCGATTTTCAAATTATTTTGTAGAAATGATCCTTGGGTGACCCTCTATCAGATTCCTTCAAGCCATGTTGATTGGTCGAAAAACATGGCCCCCAGGGGGGGGGGGGGCTATTTTGCCAATATGGCTATAGTGCAAACTTAAAAAATCTTCTCCTCCAAAAGTGTCAGGCCGATTTTCAAATAATTTTGTAGAAATGTTTCTTGGGTGACCCTCTATCAGATTCCTTCAAGCCATGTTGATTGGTCGAAAAACATGGCCGCCAGGGGGGGGGGGGGGGGGGGGCGGGGCTATTTTGCCTTATTAGGCTATAGTGCAAACTTAAAAAATCTTCTCCTCCAAAAGTGTCAGGCCGATTTTCAAATAATTTTATAGAAATGTTCCTTGGATGACCCTCTATCAGATTCCTTCAAGCCATGTTGATTGGTTAAAAAACATGGCCGCCAGGGGGCGGGGCTATTTTGCCTTTTATGGCTATAGTGAAAACTTAAAAAATCTTCTCCTCCAAAAGTGTCAGGCCGATTTTCAAATAATTTTGTAGAAATGTTCCTAGGGTAACCCTCTATCAGATTCCTTCAAGCCAAGTTGATTGGTTGGAAACTATGCCCGCCAGATGGCGGGGCTTATATAGCTAAAGTGAAAAAAAAAATCAGGTGAGCGATTCCAGGGCCATCATGGCCCTCTTGTTTTAAATTGCCATTTCATTCTTGTCCGGCCTTCATCTCACAACCCCTTGGCCACATTTCTATGAAACTTCACAGGAGTCATCGGTACAACGTCTAGTTGCGCATATTACGAGGGCGTTTAATTTGACCTAATTTTGGTTGAGTTATTGCCCTTTTTTTAAAATTGCCATTTCATTCTTGTCCGGCCTTCATCTCACAACCCCTTTGCCACATTTCTATGAAACTTCACAGGAGTCATCGGTACAATGTCTTGTTGCGCATATTACGAGGGCGTTTAATTTGACCTACTTTTGGATGAGTTATTGCCCTTTTTTAAAATAAATCACTAACTGACAAAATACAGTCAGCCAGACAAATACCCCTTGGGGGAGACATATGTTTTTCCCAAAAACAACCTCTAGTTTTTTCTCAGATGGTCCTAATAGGCTTTCGTAAAAATGCCACTTCTTCCACCATGATGTGAAAGCACTCTGGGCATAGAAGTTTGAAATGTAGTAAAGCTAAGCAACTTGCATCGATGTTAGTGCCTAGATAAATGACAGTAAACGTGTTGCACGCTTCATTTTGCGGCGGAGGTCGAATATGAGATGACATTAATCACTCCCGGACAAGGTGTCCTTGTTTATGTTATATAGGTCTCCGCTCGGTGGTCTGCGAACGAATGGATCTAATTGTTAAAGTTAAAGGCTTTTTTACCCACCGTTGGAATAGTGGATGGAAATGTTTAAAACGTGCATCACCGATAGGACCTTGATGGTGAAGCGACAACTGTGTTTTACCGCTTACCACAGACATAATTGATATGTCGTCTGCTCCTATTACATGTTCCCAAACAATTGTAATAATACCGATTTAAGTATTGTTTTATTCATGTAATGTTTAAAACATTATCATTATTTGTAATATCCCATTTTGTCGCAATATTTTCAAAGGTCATCTGCTGCAAAGGCGTTTAAATGTCGTTTGCATCGAGTAATGGATTGTAACACTTTCTGCAAAACATTTGTGAATTTAGTAAAATGGTTGCATTACTAGTATTCGTGTTGAATACGATCGGCCATGGACAATTGAAACCTCAACCCATAGATTTGCACAATATGAAAAAAGTCATATCTCCTTTAATGTTGACCTTGCTTTTAAGCAGTGTATTATACACAGGTTGAAATCGGCGTTCTGGTTTCGGTTTGTGTCTACAATGATAAAACATGTAATAAAAAAACGTAATTCCAGTTTACAATTTGATTCGAAATAACCGCTGCTATATGTTGTAAATCAATTTGTGTATATCTCTAAAAACATATAGGTTTCAAAGAATTTTAATCATTAATTTAGAGCTAAAGTAAATATAAAATCTTGCCAAGAAAAGATATAGGTTGTTATAGGTGTATTCCGTCATGTTGCTGTTTATAAGAGAAAACTATCGACAGATTTTTGAGAAATTAAAGACCAAAACAAAATTGAACTTAAGTGATGGGTGTTTTTTTGCATCGAGATATAGGTCCCCTTTTTTCAATGGGCCGTATATCTTATACTAATATAGCAAGAACGATCAAAGTCATGTTTGCTTAATGTCTATTGTATGTTCTTTGATTGATTATATTTAAATGTTGTTTTAACAACTAAAATGACTTCTGTGACATCTCAAACATAGGCGAACTGAATACGGTCGCCTTAAGATACTTTCGCCTTAATGAATGGGGTTTTAGCACGGATATTCGCCTTAATGTAGTATCCATACGCGCATGCGTAGTAACTCAGGCAACAAGATGTAGTTTGCACATGCGCAATTCGTGACAACAGAGAGACGCCTATACTACTAATTACGTTCTGAACGCACTAGGGACGAGATGAGGACGTGGTTATAGCAAATTAAACTGTCTGTGAACAAGGGGATCGAGTGACGAAATAGTTAGAACGGATTTCGACGTACAAGGAACGAATTAGAACTAGTTTCGAACGAGTTTAAACTGACTATAGACGGGCTTGTACTTTTTGGAAACGGTATCCCCATGACGGTATCTCCATGAGGTGAAAGGCAATTTTTCCGACCTGAACTTAATATAAATACTGCACACGGGCTAAAGACGAGATAGACGTATCGAGAACTGTTGATGAATGAACTAGGGTCGCACTGTAGACATTGTCCGGCCAAAAGCTATACGTTCTAACAAGACCACAAACCGTTTTACGATTTTACTAGGACGGGTTCGAGAACTAATTTGGTGTGACTGAGGCATAATTTAATTAGTCGATACAAAAATGTAAACGCAAGTAGTTCACACCTTCTTTAATACATGAGCCATCCAGCGAGAAAACCAACATTGTGGACTCTCCGTAAAGTATCGACCCGGATCAGCTTAAGCATGCCGCGCAGGCTTACCCGGATGGACACTTTTCGACCTCCTTTAGATTTTCTCTTTCAGGAATCATTATTCAATTTCTGTATCCCTCTGAGACGGAATGTGTCGACCCGGATCAGTCTGCGCAGGCTGATCTTTGTCGATACATTACGCAAAGTCCACAATGTTGGTTTTCTCATTGGACGGCTCATATCAGATCGAGCTCGTCTCAACATCTAGAAGTGGCACATGTAGGTTTCAACCTCATTCCCGTTGCACAATTTATCTATTGATTGATTGAGGTTTAACACCGTTTCCAGCATTGTTTAACCAAATCACGATGACGATGGTAACTCTTGCCACGTCTTTGAAATGTACACAACGCTTAAACATCGCTTTGCATATGGATCTTGCTACGCATTGTTCAGAAATGTTGTTTATAAAGTCGTGTGAAGCATACTAAGAAACTGTTGTTAAATTTGTGCATACCAACATAATAGTCAACATCCATCCAGGGACGTATATCTTATCTAATATCCTGATCCATGTATAAAGCATGGGTATCCTACCGTACTTAAGTATTTAAAAGAATTTGCCAGCAGATAGATTGAGCTGGAAATCAACCGAAAGCATGGTCTAGATATAAATAGTGAGCTTTGCTCATGGAACCTTATTGACGCCGCGTGGAAGCGCGGCGTCAGTATGGAATAGGTTTTAATTTTGTACCATGGGGTGACGTAATCAAAAAGGGAGAAACCCACAGATATTATTGTAAAGAAAAACTCTGTAATATGTTTGAAAAAACAGCCTATATGGTTGAATAAATTGTATAAACTGATTTAAGAAACAACAAGATACAAAATATGTACATCTTTCACAGTTGTTACAAAACTTTAGATACATTTAAATTGTGTTTAATAACTGTTCCCCAACTAATTAGGCTAAGCTTTTTTTATGAGTTGATTTACGGAGTTCACTAGGCTACGCTGTTTTAATTGTTTGGTTTACAAATTTATTGAAAATCTTGTTAACACTCTGGAAGCCGCATTTTTGACTTGAGCATGTTGAAACTTTGTCAGAATGTTTGTCTTATGATATCTAGCCCAAGTTTGAATATAGGTCATGTCGGGTCAAAAACTAGGTCACTAGGCTAAATTGAAGGAAAATCTGGAAAACACTCTGGAAGGCATATTTTAAACTTGAGCATGTTGACACTTTGTCAGAAAGTTTGTCTCGATTATATTTAGGCCAAGTTTGAAACTGGGTCATGTCGGGTCAAAAACTAGGTCACTAGGCCAAATTTAATGAACATCTTGTTAACACTCTGGAAGCCGTATTTTTGGCTTGAACATGTTGAACATTTGTCAGAATGTTTGTCTTAGTGATATCTTGGCCGAGTTTGAATATAGATCATGTCGGGTCAAAAACTAGGTCAATAGGCCAAATTTAAAGAAAAGCTTGTTAACACTCTGGAAGCCGCATTGTTTACTTGAGCATGTTGAAACTTTCTCAGAAAGTTTGTCTTGATGATATCTAGGCCAAGTTTGATTATTGGTCATGTCTGGTAAAAAACTAGGTCACTAGGCCAAATGTAAGGAACATCTTGTTAACACTTTGGAAGCCACTTTTTTGGCTTGAGCATGATGAAACTATGTTGGAATGTTTGTCTTAGTAATATCTAGGCTAAGTTTAAATGTAGGTCATGACCGGTCAAAAACTAGGTCACTAGGCCAAATTTAAGGAAAGTCTTATTAACACTTTGGAAGCCACATTTTTGGGTTGAGCATGTTGAAACTTTCTCAGAATGTTTGTCTTAGTGATATCTAGGTAAAGTTCGAATATGGGTCACGTCAGGACAACTAGGTCACTAGGCTAAATTGCAGAACAATCTAGTTAACACTATAGAGATTGCATTTTTGACTTGAGCAGCTTGAAATTTTGTCAGAAAATTTGTCTAGATGATATTGCCATTGGCGCTGAAAGAGTAAAGTCTTATATAACCCATTCTCAGGTGAGCGATTCCAGGGCATCATGGCCCTCTTGTTTCCAATTTATTTCTGTTGTATTACTAAACTTAAAACGTTCCTCCCCATGCAGTTGTTAATTCAGACCATTGTATTCTTGCTATATGTTGACTATACATGAAAACTTTTTCTTTTAATTTCATAAATGCTTAATTTCGATATTAAATATCTTTAAACTTGTTAGAATTATTTGTATATTTTGTTTATATACTCTCGGTTTTTTTTTATCATACTTCTGCTCAACTGGAAGGAGAATCGACTTCCCTCTCTCCTTCCAAAGCTTGTGTCACACTTAACTTATAACTAGAGGCATTAACACTTAAGTTAATATCTGTTAATATTTCAGTATCTATGTTTTTTGTTTGTCTAATTGATCTAGTTAGAGCAGATTTAAAATTAAGAAACTTCAGCTTGTTTTGTTGCAGTCAATGTTAAGCAAACGGTAAAACAAATAGTTTGAAGACTTAACTCGTCAATTCACGACTAAATTTTACATGCTGAATATCATATAGATCGTAGCATATAAAGTATATACTCCACTCCCTACGTCAAAATGGACCCTTTTTGCTATTGATAACATTTTATTATAGACTATGGTATCCAGGTGAGCAATAAGGAACATCTCGGCCTTCTTGTTTAAGATAAAGGTACATTTGGCCTTCTTTACATCCTGTCCGTTTGCACAGGTTATTTAAATGTTTTGAACTGCATCTGCTTTCCTTTAAGTCATGCCTTAAAAGCATGCGCGGCGTCTTTGATGCTTAGCATCAAAATTCGTCTTGTATGTAATTTGTAACGAGTGTAGATTCGGAGCATCCTGTCCATCCGCCCAATCCGATCTGCATCTACTGTTAGTTCATAACTCACGTCCAACTCGAAAAAAACTTCTGATAATCCTAGTAAATTTCAACATCATGGATGCATATGAGTATCTGGAACTACACGTGTCACAGACACCCGGATGTGGGCGTTTTCTTAAGCACGACTCATTAGTTGCCGGGCAGAAGCCCGCGACTTCTATTTTTAATAGCTTTTCGGTAATGACAAGGGAGGAGAGTAATTATTAGAAAGAAAACAAATTTAAATGTTTCGAACATATTACAATTGTGATTGTTTAAAAACACTTAGTTATGACACATCTAAAATGAAATAAATGATACGATTTTTAAGTATTTGCAGTTTCTTTATTTTGACTCGCATTTATGTTTTTGTTTTTTGTCTTATTTACGAAGACAAATGAGTCCCTGCTAGACTTGCTGCAGACTGTTATGTGTCAATATCGAGATAAAAGTCACGTCGGATTCTACTTTTAGTAGCAACTTTAACTTACTGAATGTTATTTTCATGTTCAAAGAGGTGTCTTGATTTATGTAGAATTCATTTAATAATGTTAATCCATGAATATCTAAAATAGGAACTGTTTCTAAGTTAAATATGTTGATCAAGTGATTACCGAATACCGACTGCGTAGATAAATCTCCTTTGCAGAGAGCCGTTCTTTACAATCACTTACAAATAGTTAATTATAGGTGATTTAAAGTGTTTTTTTGGTTCGAAACAAATGACGAAAAGAACAAACTGAGATAAAACTGGTTTTTATATAAAAATTACTTTGAATGAACACTCTCTGCCTATAAAGAGAGAAAAACGACAATTATGCGAAGAAGAAACGAATCGGGTCTTTCGTACAAAATTATTTCGTCCTTGACAATTTTAAATTTGTCATTAGATTCCCTAGAGGCATTTTGCTTGCGATCTGCATATTGTTATGCATCAAATAACACAAGGGCGCTCACCATTATATCATTTTAAAACACACTCCCTGCCTATAAAGAGAGTGTAAAGAACGACAACTATGCAAAGAAGAAACGAATCGGGTCTTTCGTACAGAATTATTTCGTCCTTGATAAATTTAAATGTGTTATTATATTCCCCACACGCATTTTGCTTGCGATATGCATATTGACAAGATTACTCATTTCCTGTTTATGATCAATAATTAGTTGGCTGTGTATATGATCAACCTACTTTAGAATGGAGATTGATCATAAACAATGAAAGGCTTTAATTATATTTCAATTAAGGACATTTACTTCGTTGACAAAAAAAAGCGTATGATACATTTTCACTTGACCCCACACCTGATGTTCCAATATGCCCTTTAGTTGATAACTGGTTTGTTTTTTTCAACTACCATAATGTAAGTGTTATGCATAACTGCAGTATGGATTTCCGGCGACATTGATGCGTTGCATAAATTTTCTCTTGTAGTATTCTGTAATTCATACGCACCAGTTGAACGAACATTGGTAACCACATGTATTTGTGATTTCTCGCCCTTCCGCAACGCATTCAAATGTTATCCCTTAATCTTAATCGTTGTTTGTTCCCAATGATCACAATCAACCTACACTAAAGCTATAAATAAAATCCTTATTTGAGACTCTAACCCAATGTTGTGACGATTCATTTGAGTACCCACAACATAAGGTTTGCTTAAATAAAAAGAGCTGAATATCCCTTTTTATCTGGACCTCTGTAAGAGGCCCTTGATGGTCTTGTATCGCTCACATTAGATGTATCGCTGTTTCGAGTAAGTAGGTAAAAAATTCCTTTTTTCCTTTCTATTTTTAGCTCTGGTAGCCATCTGGTGAATAAAGGTTTGAACAATTTTGATAAATGGCCACTTAACTTGTTCCTTATTTTGAAATTGGGCCTACGGTTCAGAAGATGTGGTTTAAAGTGTCATTTCTATCCAGAGGGAAGAAAACTCATTCAAAAGTTCAAATCGATTTTTTTTAAAGTAAGAAGCTGAATGGGTTTGAGATTAACCACAAACATGTTACCCAAGAGCCCACACTCACAAATTATACTTTTCTCCAAGATTTTAAAAACGGAGCCGTTCATGATCATTTTCATTCCGGAATGTATCTAGTGCTTTTAAAGTAATATAAATGCTGTTTTTGGAAAGTCACAGACAACTAACATTATCTTGGTTCCATAGTTTTCTGTGACATATCTGAAATTACTTACGCAATAAGTAAATGTTTATTGTTTGGTGTTAAACTCCGCTTTCAACATGTTTTATGTTATATCACGTAGTTACCAGTGCTACTGGTCTATTTATCCTGACATCAGCCAGTCAGTCGTAATGCTAACCCTACAACCCTCAGCGCCACGGAAGGCAGCTTTACTATCAATTTTAATGTGGTATGACCCGGCAAGGGATCAAACCTGTGACCGCCCGCATCCAAGGTGGACGCTCTTCCACAACATCATCGAGGCGGTCAAGTAAATGTTTATCTAGTGCTAAACTAATTATGCTGTTTATTAGATGATTTACGGTATGTCACAAGAAAATACGATTCTCTTATTTCATAATAGTGAAGATCGGTATGTACTTATGCACTATGATCAGGGTCTTCACTATTAGGAAATAAGAGAATGTTAGTTTTCTGTGACATGCCTGAAATCATCTATATCCCATACACAGCATAAACACACTTATTGTGTATCTGTGCTTCAATGAGTTATTTTTATAACAGTTGACTTGTGTACACTTTATTCCTTGTAACAAGAGGTGTTGGAGGACAGCGCACTGAACTTTTTCGTGCTTGCCAATAAAACAAAACCTTAACAAAGTACTTTATCATATTATTTATAAGCAAAGTATTTTATAAGTCGAAAAAGGTCATAATTATTACGAAAACCGTAACTGAGTTATGTACTCTTGGCTGTTTGTGGAGGTAAAGATGGTTAATACATATTGTAAGTGTTCAACCTATATCTCTAAAGGTTTTGAAAAAAATGATTTGGTATGAATAAATCAAAAAAGGGCCATAATACTTACAAACACCTTGACAGAGTTATGTACTCTTGTCTGTTGATGGTAATAATGATGGTAAATAAGTAGTGTAAGTGTATAAGCTATATCTCGAATGGTCTTTTTAAAAAAAGTGGCGTGGTACGAAAAAACTTAACCTAAATTCTATGTCGAAAAAGGTATCATTCTTACAAAAACCTTATCAGAGTTATGTACTCTTGTCTGTTGATTGAAGTAATGATTGTGAACAAGTGTTGTCAGTTTCAAATCAATATCTCTAATGATAAAACAAAGTGAGTTGTTATGAAAAACATGAACAGACACACATTGACGGATAGTGAGAGATCACAATAGCTCACTCTAGGCACATTATGCGATGGCGAGCTAAGAATATGCAGCATGCAAAAATCAACTCCTTTCCTTATAAAGCTTGCGTAAATGTCAAGTCAATAATATTATTGCAATGTTTTGAAATATAAAATGAAAATCCGCCAAACACTTTCGGAGGAGAAGGTTTTTAAAGTTTCCACTATAGCCATATAAGACGAAACAGCCCCGCCCCCTGGCGGCCATATTTTTGTATCAATCAACATGGCCTGAAGGAATAGGGCGATCACAATAACTGACCTTGAGGACTTTGTGCTCAGGTGAGCTAAAAAGTCATTTAATCAAACAAAGGACACTTTTTGGCATGATTGAGAGAGTTCAAACCTATAACGTCATTTTTGTTGACTTAATCCTTTCCCACATTCAGATGTATTTGAAATGTATGTGTTACAAAAATAGAAATTACTTATAATGACCAGCTTCTTTATTTGCCAATGTTTTCAACTCAATATTTTAATAGTAATATTTTCATTTGAAGACATTTTTACCTTAATGATGTTAGTTGTATTTTGCAAATTTGTCGTATTTAGGAAAGGGTTTATAGTCCTACAAAATGCTTTGAAAGCATAACATAAGAGGCCCAAGAGGGTCAGTATCCCTCCACTGCCGTTAGGCAAAACATAAAACTACAAACAGCCCCGCCCCCTTGTGGCCATATGTTTTAAAGTTTAAACTTATTTAATTTACATCGATTGCGAAACAAGCTTTAATCTTATAATAATCACGCTCGATGTCATCTTCCTGGATACTTAACCAGTACTCGCGCCGTTTGTGTGGAAAAATCCCAAAGGTAGAACCCGCTCATCACGGGATTCGAACCCGGGACCTTTGGTACAAGAGGCCGACGCTCTACCTCTGTACCACTGTCTTCCATATTCCATATTTTTTTTACCAATCAGTATGGCTTGAAGGACATTCGTGGAGTGTCACCCAAGGAACATTTCTGCAAAATTATTTGAAAATCGGCGAAATAGTTTGGGAGGAGAAGATTTTTAAAGTTTTCACTAAAGTCAATATCAGGCTAATAGTCCCACCCCTCTGGCAGCCACATTGTAAGACCAATCAACATGTATTGGTGGAATCTGATAGAGAGTCACCCAAGGAATATTTCTACAATTTGTTGAATGAATATTTTCTTTGAGTCCGACGATATTTTAACTGGACATTTAACAAATCTTTTTAATGTAATATTCGATTCAGGTTATTTTCCACAACAATGGTCGGAGGGTTACATTATTCCCGTATTTAAGAAAGTAGATAAAACCTCACCTAATAATTACAGAGGAATAACATAAATGAGTAACTTAGGAAAGATACTTACAAGTATCTTAACCAATAGAATGAAACAGTTGTTTGAAAAATAAATTGTCTGATTCAAATATAATTTTACATAATTTTATTGAAATCTTTCTACATGATAAAATGAACTTTAATTGAAATGAACTTAAAATGAACTTTTCTTGGTTATTAGGAATGTTGGGAAAGAGCCATAGCCCATAACGCTATAATGGAAAATGACTTGATTCCATCTGACCTTATTAAGTTAACGGTTAATAATTGTGTATAAACAATGACCATCGTTTGCGTGAGAAGTACACACCTTTTTCCAAAATAAACATGAAACGTATATAAATATGCACATCTCTTAGTCAAGTTAAAGGACACTGTTTTATTTATAGTTTTGGCTTTTTGCAATACAGTAAAACGCTTTAGGGTTAAGGAGTAGTTCACACTCATAACTCCCACTTCGTGGGTCACAAGAACCGCACTTCCCTGGTACCGGTATAAAGGTCCATCTTTGTAACAAGTGGGAAAGATAAAGGAATAACCTTGTTGTCGCTAAACTCATCCCGGGACACTTTCGTCGTCCAGTACCAAACGTCAGAAAACTGCAATCATAAGAAGTTGTCAACGCAGATGAGTTGAAAATTGAATCATATTTAATAAAGGGATAATTGCAGTTGCTTCAAAAGCACGGTGAAACGCTCGTTTTGATTGGTTCAAAACCGATCACGTGACTAAAAGGAATTGCGTTTATTTTCCAATAACTGCAATGGCAATCATCGGTGGGTTATCTCCCCAATTCATATTTGTGGTGGCGCTTCGGTCAAGTAGGTCCTTGAACCGGTTGTCCTCGGATTTTATCGTAGTGGGCGTTCCCACTATTGTAAACATTGAACATTATGGAAATAAATGAACTAAATAATGCCTGAAACGACGTGTTGTGTTCCTAAATGCTCGCGAAAAGGGAGACATTTGTTTCCTAGTGATATTTCACGACGGAAAATGTGGGTGCACGCCATAAAAAGGGGAGAAACCAAATACGGAAGTTGGTCACCAAAGACGTATTCGTACATTTGTGAAAATCACTTCATACCAGACGACTACAACTCACTTACATATGCTGGTAAGAAAATTATTGCATTCGAAACATAAGTAGCTCTGTTATCCGAATTTGTATATTTCCTTCGTCATACAGTTTCGACAGTTTTAGTCAATGCGTTCCCAGTATACTTTTATGATAACTCGCACAGCAACTTGACATTCCCATTTCGACACTAGACGTCTACGTGTACTTCGAACAGATGATTATTATTTATAAGACCGGGTCGTGTTTCAAAATTATTTGATAAACGAATTCTTTTACAGACCACGTTTTATTTGATGCCACATTTATTTATATTGTTTCTTTCAATGGGTCCTCTCATGTGTTTTTCACATATGAATGAGTCTTAGGTTTTTTTCACATTTTAATGAGTCCTGGCAAAATCTAACGAGTCTAGTAGGACTCCGGATGCGCATCATGATTCATATTGAAACATTATGATAGTCTATCAATACTATTGTAAAAAGACTGACATTAAAACATTAAATCATGAAAAATGGATGTTCTGTCTGCGTACATAAATGCCTCGACCACAGGTTGAGTGGCCATGCAATGCAATCCCTTTCACACCTTTTTTCACTATGTATATAAGGGGAAAAGGCATGGCCACTCACTGATTACTTTTAAACCTAACAAGTATGGTGTGTGCCCTTTATTAATTGTTGAGAATACAGATGTGTTTTATGCCTTTCAGGTACTGATCGACAAAATAAGACACTGAAGAAGTCAGCTGTACCAAGAGTTTTTGCCTGGACTTGTTCTGAGACCGCCTTGAAAGCCCAGGTTCAAAAAAGTCGATGCAATGCCAGGGAATCAACAAGACGTAAAGTGTTCCAGGATATCACGAACACCTCTGCAGACTATGATGTGGGTCAAGAACATGCAGAGCCAGAATATATAGCTTACAAACTTGATCTTGTCAGTGATGATCTTGATGTCGGAGCTTGTGCAGAAGTGTTTACAGTCACAACAGAGAATACATTAGATGTAGAGGTCCACAGAGAGCCCATTATAATTCAATCTGTTGATGCATGTATGCAGACTCCTAAAGTGGCTGCTTACAGTATTCATAACTTTGAAAACGATTCAGCTGCTGTCCATTTCTACACAGGATTAGAAACATACATGAAATTTTTTCTTATCCTTAACACATTAGGTCCTGCAGCATTTCAGCTGAATTATGTTTATCATTCAGTCAGTAACGTCACTGTCCCTGACCAGTTGTTCCTTGTTTTGATGAAATTGAGAAGACACACAACTAACTTTGAATTATCTAGAATGTTTGGTATTGCAGAAAGTGTTGTTGCTAATGTCTTTTTAACATGGGTTTTATTTATGTACAGACAATGGAAAGAGCTTGACATTTGGCCTACTCAGAAATTAGTGAGATACTTTGCTCCTTCAGGCTTCAAGAGAAACTATCCGAACACTAGAGTGATCATAGATGGTACAGAATGCCCCATTAAAAAACCAAAGAACCCAAGTGCACAACAGACAACATTCTCAACTTATAAAAATAGAAACACTATTAAAGTCTTAGTTGGTGCTACTCCTGGGGGACTCGTTTCATATGTATCTGATGCATACGGTGGTTCAACAAGTGATCGGCAGATTGTTGAGCGCAGTGCCCTAACATCAATGTGCTCTCTGAATGACAGTATTATGGCGGACAAAGGGTTTAATGTTCAGGACATATTTGCGCCTTTCGATATTCACATCAACATACCGACATTCTTCAAAAAAAAGAACAGAATGAACAGTGAAACAGTTATTAGGGATAGAAAGATTTCTAGAAAACGAGTTCATATCGAAAGGATTATTGGACTTGCCAAAACATATCGTATTCTTGTCGAACCGATGACTGCCACAGAGACCAAACTGTCCTCAGAAATTGTTTTTATATGCTTCATGCTCTGTAACTTTAGAAACAGCATTGTTCCCCGCTATGCTTGAATCGAAGATGTAAACTAGTCAAAATGGGAGTGCATGTTATATTTGCATTGTGAATTCTATGATATTTCTTTGTGAGATTTTTTATTTGTAGAATGTCAGTCAGGGGTACAAACAACTGATAACCTTTCCATTTAAATCTTTAAAACAGAACTGACCACATAAAACATGAGTTTCATTTATCATTAATAATTGATTAAGTGAAACTCCTATGTTATGTGGATGTGGATAATCATACTTGTACCAGTTACCTGTCCATAGTTATGATAACAACAAATATTCATAATGTAAGTATGTTTAATTTGAAATAAACATTAAACAAAGCATCACAAAAATGATAACTAATAATGATTGAACAGTGCAACAAACAAGTTATTTACACAAGGCAAATATTTTGATACAAAATGTAGAAAGTATATTTACACTCAAATCAGTAGCAATAACCACAGAGGCAAGTATCTAAATGCAGAAGAATTTCTCCACAACTGTGTCTGACAGTCTGAGATCCTCATCATAAAATGACTGCAGTTTATCAAACTTAGAAGAAATAAGTTATTGTGCAATTTCCAATGGTAAATTAAAGTTGACAGCAAACTTTGTATAGCCATTTCAACTTATACATGAATCTTAAGCAGAAAACTTTTGAAAAACATTGTGGCAAAAGGAGAAATTGCTTGTTTCGAGCCATTTCTCCTTTTGTCACAAAGTTTTCAAAAGTTGTCTGCCACAATGTTTTCAACTTTTTCAGTCATTACACTTGCATTTATAGAGATTTTTCATGTGTTTGCATAGATGTTTTCGCAGTCGTCTGCTGCAGATTTGTTGTATGTGGGAAATGATAATCATTTTAAATTTTTGGCTTAAAAAAGACTGCATGACCAATTTTGTCAAGAATTGGAAAGCACTTTTAATGTTTCTCAAAAATGCCTTGTATATCATACATGTAAAAAAAAAGATTATTGTTTGAAGAGAATTAAGATATATTGCCTTTTAATTTAAAAAAGTCTCTGTAAATTTAGCACTATGAACCATTTCATCCAAATAATATCTGTCTTATTATCCAACCAACCCTATGTTGTTTGTACTCAAAAGGATGGAGATGATTCTTGTGAGTACCCACAACATAGGGTTAGCTGATAACATAAGGATTTCAGAACAAGCAAAACACTCCTTATCCAGAGTTCTGTTAATTTATTAAAAAATCTTATCATCAAAATTTAACTTAAATTTTGTTTTTCAGTTGGGTTTAAATAACAATGTTTACAACATTATTTCAGTTATATCACGGCAACAGCTCACTAATCCATCAAAATTTAAATAATAGTCATTCTCCAAATACTCAACATTCCTTATATCATAGATGATCTCAGTTGTAGTCATATGACTGCATGTACCTACTGTTTCATATTATTATGATCTCAAATATTTGTTTTAACCCTTTCCCGCATGATATAGATGCATTTTGATGCAACTGCAGCATGTTCTCCTTTTGCCTCAACATTCCTTATATCATAGATGATCTCAGTTGTAGTCATATGACTGCATGTACCTACTGTTTCATATTATTATGATCTCAAATATTTGTTTTAACCCTTTCCCGCATGATATAGACGCATTTTGATGCAACTGCAGCATGTTCTCCTTTTGCCACAATGTTTCCAACTTTTTTCAGTAATTATAGTTTATACCTACAATTATAGAGATTTTCCATGTTTTTTAGTAGACACTCTCAAAGTCGTCTGCTACAGATTTACTGTATGTGGGAAAGGAAAGGTTTTTTTGTTATACTTTACTGTTTCATTATTGTTTGAACCTGTAATCACATGCATATTATATGCCTTGATATGAATAAAATGTTCATCAAATAATGTATGGATGTTTAATTTTGATACATCAGGAATTGCTCAATTATTTGAAAGAAGTGATAACTCTTTAATTAGCCATGCCCCGGTAGCTCAGTCAGTAGGGAGGCAGGCAGGCTGTCCAGGGGTTTAGAGTTCAAACACAAGCTATGCCAACATTCTTTTCCAAATTTGATAGAAGTCAGTGACAAGCATCATTCGTTTTCAACAATGGGCTAAAAGCAGCCAGTTGCTTTGAAAGTCTGTTGTGTGGGATAATGGTGTGAGAAAGCCAGTTAACACATGAGCTGGGGAACTGGCGGCTTTGAAATGACTGAAACGTTGTTAAAAACGGCATTCAACCCCAATGGATGAACTCTTTATGATACAGACAATTTTTGACAACATCGGGATGTAATTGTACATAACAAGCCGGTTTCATGTACTTCCTTTTACACGATTTTTCCCCTCTATTAATCCTTTCCAAAATATGGCAAATCCTGCTGCAGAAGACTGAAAACATCTAGGCAAAACTATGGGAAATCTCTATAAATGTAAGACTAATAACTGAATTGAGTTGAAAACTTTGTTGCAAGAGGTGAAATTGCTAATTATGCCACAATCTTCAACTCAATTCAATTATTATACTTTTCATTTACAAAGACTAAACCATGTTGTTACCTAGATGTTTTTAAAGTCATCTGCTGTAGATTTGTTGTATGTTGAAAATGGTTAATACTGGCAAAAAAAAGGCATTTTCATCAGGAATTGCACAATCACTTGTAGTCTCTAAAAAGAAGAATTTGCTCAAATGATCACTCTCTACTTTTACCACAATGTTTTCACATTCATAATAAAGCTAACCCGAAACTTCCTTGTATCTAGATGTAACTTTTCATATTATTAAATGATTTTGATGCAGAAGGCTCTGAAATAATCATATCAGTCGTGTTCAATCATCACAGAGACAAATATCTAAAAGTCTTTGAAGAAGAATTTCTCCCCAACTGCCAGTCTGAAATGCTCGTCATAAAATGACTGCAGTTTATCCAACATGACTGAAATAAATTCATGTTCACACTCCACTCTAATACACTTAAAGTCGGTGATTGTGTATATGATAAAATCACAAAAACTTGCTTCTGTGCAAAACAACTGTCCTTGAACTTGATAGTAGTATGGATGCTTTTTACTAAGTGTCATCTTTCCATCAACCATTTTCAAGTAGGGAACTGTTACAGGGGAAATGTCTTTGTTTTTGGCACTGTAAGGGCATTTCACCTCACAAATGAGTTTGTCACTTATAACACCATCCGGGGAAGCACCCAAGAAAGGAAGTTTTTTGGACACAAATATTCCACAGGAATTTACTTTAAGTTTACTTTTTTGTTCATAAGCATGAATAGCCTCTTTTTCAAACTTGTGTCCATGTTTGATTGCATCGTTCGCTTTAATTGAACTCCCGTGTACCAATGCCCTTGCTAGGGTGTCCTTGTTAGTTCTAGCTGTAGCAACACAGATTCGATAAAAATTTGAGCTTTGAATTCTTTTCTCCCTCTCTTCAAACCATCTTTGGTTTTGACTTTGTCCTCTTGTACAAAATTCAATTGCAGAAATGTTGCTGTCGGTGACAGTCACAAGTTTATTGTCCCTGAGGAATTTTTGTTCATGAGTCTCTTTGAAATAGTCATGGTCTGCATTAAAAGCTCTTATATTTCCTGGATTGAAAGCTTGAACAATAGGTGTATCTGATATTCCCTTAAAATTGAGGCATACATTCCGGAAGTAGTCACTGTAGCCTTCCTTATTACGAAGATGTTCTGGTCTCGGATCATAGTCCTTAAAATCACACACACTGTCAGCTCCAGCAACCTTCAAATTCCTTGCTTTCAGTGGTGTACCTGTGTGTTTCTTTGCTTTATGAAAGGTTTGTAACTTTTCTGTGCATGAAGATTCAACTTTCAGTTCAAATGACTTTATAAATTTGCAACATGCCAATAACACAGTACGTATGTGCTTACAATGTCCTGTAGGCCCTTCCCCTGCACCACACTCACATTGTGCCTCATGTATAAAACCCTTTTTTTGTAGTGAAATGTCAACACGGTAAGTTATTTTCTTTTTCATCTCTGCTCTACAAGCACTATTTATAAAGTCAAATGTGTCGGTTAAAGAGAGGCGAAGATATAGCAAAAAATGTTCATCATACAAATCAACCACTTTGTCATCAAAGCTAACACCAAATTGATCCATATACTCATTCGCCTTTTCTACGTCTATGGGAGCCATCTTCATATCTGAATTTACGTCTTTGAAGCTTGTCACTGCAGGCACATTCATCCTAAATTCTGGCAGAAGGTCCTCTGGCTGATCAAAATTGTTATTCCTTTCATATGACTCTAGTCTGAAAAGTTGAAATAAAAAAAAGAATGTTATATCTTGTATGAATCTTATATTGTCATTTGTACTGATATGAAAATGATGACAACTTAATCGGTTTTACTGTAACCAAGATATTGTCAAAATATAAGTAAGTCTACATCAGGGTTCAAAATAAGCAGTAACAAATTTCCTACTTAAAATGGGAACTTGCTATAGATCTGCCTAAAGTCAGAAAAAACTTGCTAATTCAAAAAATGGGCCATTTTTATTTTCGCTCAATGTTTCTGTTTATGTAAGTGCATAATCAAATTTAATTACAAAATTGTGTTATTAGTTCAAACAAACTTATTATTTCGAAGGCTGTCAGAATCATAAAAATATACTGACTGAAAGTTCCCCACCCACTATTGTAACAGTCATAAACCGTTTTTGCACAGACAAATATTTCCTGCAGCTAATACCAATCCGCTTTGTTGAAAAGTTATAGTATTTATCGATAATTTATATACACCCGACAATTTAGATGCTTAAAAACAAATACCATTCAAACGAAAATTTGATCTGTCAGTGTCAACTCATAATGCATTTACGGCAATTTTTGGTAAACAACGTATTTAATAACAATACCTTTCAATCAGTTCTTTCTTTCTCCCTGCAAGCTTTGCATTGCGTCCCCTGAGCTCAGTCCGTAACTGAGCTAACGATAAACTACTGAATTTTGATGCCATTGTTCATAAATACCGAGATTAAAGTTGATGATATCGATTTTTGACAAGGGAAACGGTATCCAATGTAAACAAAGTGATGATTACGTTCCAATTACCCGAGAAGTTCCGATTGGGGACCAACTTGACCGCAACGCCACCTTGCGAACGTTTGATTAGTCAAGGGAAATTACTGACCGACTTCCCTCATTGATCACATGACCAGTTCACGGAACTACTTTCGGAAAATACCTTTAATTTCGACAGTTAACCGTAAACAATGCCACAAATAATAATGCAGAGGTAATATTCAGCTTAATTTTTTAAAAGTAATAATAAATAACACTTATGAGATATTATATCTATCACATAAAGTGACTTATGAGGCGTATTTCGATAAAAATGTACTTAACGTTTACAATATTTCTAGATGAAATTTACGGGTTTTGGCGCCAAAGCGACTAACGTATGACGTCAAAACGCTGACGTGACGTCATTTTCCTAGTATTAGGTAATTTTTTCCTAGAAATTGGTCATGTTATCGGCGTAAAGAACATAAAAAAGAGATCCCAATTTTCAATTTATATGTCCCTTTTCAAACAATTCTTTCGATGAAAAATAGCTGTTTTTTTCTTAAACTGCAATTATAAGGGTTTAATATATGTTTTGATACAGTTATAAGAGTATAACACGAAATAGCCAAATTACACAGCTGACATAATGCCCTTCGGGCATTATTTGCTGAGTAATTAGGCAATTTCGTGTTATACTCTTATAACTGTACCAAAACATACATTAAACCCTTTATTTAATGTATGTTTTGGTACAGTTATAAGAGTATAACACGAAATTGCCTAATTACTCAGCAAATAATGCCCGAAGGGCATTATGTCAGCTGTGTAATTTGGCTATTTCGTGTTATACTCTTATAACTGTACCAAAACATACATTAAACCCTTATAATTGCAGTTTAAGAAAAAAACAGCTATTTTTCATCGAAAGAATTGTTTGAAAAGGGACATTTAAATTGAAAATTGGGATCTCTTTTTTATGTTCTTTACGCGGATGAATAGGCATATTTATCACGTGATCATACTCATGCTGAAGGCGCGATTTCTCGATTGGAAAATTAAATTGTGATTTTAAAGCTGTTTTTATTCTTAAAACTACGCAAATTTGGATGTTATTAATATATTTCCTATTGAAGTTCACAACTTCTATAAATATATACGGATTCTTTCTCCGAGATTGGAATAAAGTGATACAATCATTGCTATTCAATATCCGGATGGTACCTGTAATTCGGATACATTGGAAATCGTGAGTGGTGAGATGTTTTCGGCGAGTGTCTCATTCGTTGGATATTTTTTGTTAATAAGGATACTGTCATACATAAAGGTAAGGTAACTTTATTTTGCATTGGTTTATCGCCAATTTCGGCTTTTCATATTCTTTCATGAGGCTAGAGGATATAGGGAAGGAGTAAACTGTTGTTTTCTGTCTTATGACTCGACCAAACCCAATGCTGTTGACAAGACCTACCCCAAACATGAGGCTAGAAGGTCACAGTCTGACGGAAGGATGTTAGAACATAAAAACGCCACTTATCTAGAGCTCTGTTTTTTTTAAAACAATTTCAATCTGTGATTTCTTTGGATAGAAAGAAGGATCATGAACAGACAGTTTTAAACAAAATATTTGAGAAGTGAGACAAATTCATGAAAGAATAATTTTGGAGTCATCTGTTTTTGTACGCTAGGCAGATATAATAATGTTGTGACAGTTAAACATTCGGTAGTAGCTCTAATTGTTGGCCTCATAAAGTTGAAAGCATTGATGATTTAAGTGGAATTTAATTACAAAAATCTCCATTTACCACAATGTTTCATGATTTTTAAATTTACATTTCTGGATGTCATATTAGTATCAGAGAAATACTTAAATTATAGAATGTGCTGAATACAAATGAAATAAATTGGATATAAATATTAAAAACATTGTTTTATAAGCATGCAGTATGTTATTAGTGCAGTGCTTTCTGAGAAACCTGTCTCTTTATTAACCCAACTCTTCAATAAAATGATAAAACAATGATGGTTAAATTATTTATTTGAATTTTATCCAATTAAAATTTGAAAACATGTGTAACGACATTATGTTACATAACACACACACAAAATGTAAACAAGAAAACAAGTTGTGGAAAAAAAACATTGTCCTCAGTGTTTAAAATAAGAAAACAAGAAAACAATGTAATAATATCAGTTATTATCTCATAACAAACATAAAATGATAAATGATTATCGTCTTTTACCTTCAAAATTAAAGGTTTTGTCTATACTTTTTCAGTTTTTGGGACTTGTTCAATTATTACATGAAATCAATCTATAGTGTAATTGAATATAAATATATTTTATAACATTGAAAACTTTTGAAACCCAGAGTGCGAAAGTCTTGACCTGAATTATTATTATTATTTGAAATAATAAAACTAAAAACCGAAATGCACTTCAAATGTATAGTTTACAGTGTAACAGAGGTTTATTTACATTAAACCACTATAACATAGTATTAGTATAAAGCCATACATACAGTGTTTTTGTTTTTTCCATTAAGAACTAAAGATATATAATAATTTCTTGAATTTAAATTACAAATCATGTGAAATTTAATATTGTAGAACTCTGTACATTGTTATTTGAAAACATTGTGAAAAAAGAAGCAATTTCTCTTTTTGCCACAATGTTTTCCACTTTTAGTCATAGGTTATAAATCCAGTCAATTATATTCTATTTCTATCTTTTGACAAAATATGTTCAACTTCAACTGCTGCAGTATAGTTGTATGGGGGAAAGGGTTAACAGTGCAAACATAAATAGGAACTTTAATATATAATGCATTTATATAAATAAACAGGACAAAGTATTTGAACAATTACCTAACTTATTTTGAGTCAAATGAAAAAGTGCAGTTATTAAATGTGCAATTTGAATTGGTGATGAATCCATTCATCATGGCATTCATAACTGTACGTGGGGATACTGCTGCGTTACTTACAGTACATTGCTGATTTTCCGGAATAGCTAATGTAGTATTTTCCGGAATAGCTAATATATTTACAGGAATAGCTACAGGTACCTGATTTTCTGGAAGAATTTCCTGATTTTCAGGAAGAATTTCCTGATTTTCAGGAAGAATTTCCTGATTTTTAGGAAGCGCTCCCTGATTTCTGTCTGTGAAAACATTCGATAAAATCCGACTCATGCTTTTTTTATGACTTGTACTGGGCCTGGCATATGGAATTAACGACATTTCTGTGGAGTGGTCAGACAGACTCATGATGTGTCGGGCAGGAACATTTTCGTCTGACATGGCAGACAATGCAGTTGCTCTCAGACAGTGAGCGGTAAAGCGATTTTCCAGACCTGCATTTCTGCATATGTCTGCCATGAAATTCGAAAATTGCCTCTTTCCGACTGGTTTAGTGTTGTACCACACATCATAGAGTTCTGGTGAAACCAACACTGCTTTATCTATATGGCAGAATAAATTACTTGCATTTGGATTTGTTTTTTTCAAAAATAACTTCAAACAGTGTACTGGACAATGTAGGCCCCCAGTACCATACATCCGCTTGTCCCCGTTTTCCTCTTTACTATTCATGTCCCCCTGATGGTTTTTCTGTTTAGTAACATGAATGACAGTTGCGTACTCTGATCCAGTCTCATCTTGAGTGAAAGCAAAACTGGTTGGGGTCAACTGTTCATGAAATTCAAGTCCCCTAGTTACAAACTGGATACTTAACTGTAACCAGACTTTTTGGCGTAATACTATTGGATTCAGCTTTTCAAGATATCTAAAAATTCTTGTCATATCTTCTCTACCAATAACTGCCTTGTGCGTTGTTGGCTTGGAAAGCCCCTGTCGACAGTCACTTTTCAATTTCCCGGCGAGCATATCATTGCACTTTTTAAATTTTGGGTTAGTAACAATGTTTAAATCTTCCCTTTTACAGTCTACCTGTATGTAACGATTTAAGGCTGAACGCAAGTTTTTTAGGCTGTTCCTATGATAGTTGGTGGCTTCATTGTTCTTGTCTGGCTTTGTTTGGGCCTCTGCATAAAACACAGCTAGATGGTCAGCTAGCTCCTCAGGTGCAATTGTGGCCAAGTTAATGAGTATGTCTTTCTCTTTGCTCCATTCTATGTAAAAGAAAAATGTAATGAATGACAGAAAGAATCATTTAAAACTTGTCCTTTTATGTATATTTTCCAAATCATTATTCTTCATATCCATCTATAAAGTAACAACATTTCTGATTGAAATAAAATATGCAGGGATATGAAGAATGTATAAATACTAAATTAAAAAATTCAACAGGATAGGGGTTAAGCCAAACATAGAGCGTGAAACTGTTCCAAAATAAATGGTGAAACTGTTCCAAAATAAATGTTATTTTATGTCATTTATAAGTCTATTTAGAGTTGAAAACTGTTAACAATGTCAGGAAAGGAGAAATAGACAGCACAACATCATTCAAATTGACCTGATGCTTCTTCATATTAGCCATATCGTTGAATGCATGCATTTTATAGGAATTTAATTTTGTTTAATGTTACTTTCAACAATTTTTCAACTATATATCAACAAGTTTCCTGGATACATTGTAAGTTACTGGTTCATTTATCCTTATACCATACCAAGGCAGATGCTAAACAACTACGCTGAGCTGCATAAAAGAAAATGGCAGACGAACAGTGGATGGTTACACAAGTGACAACATGCAACTGACCCAATTATGGAAGGGGCATAAGAAAATTAACTTCAATGGACAACATTAGAAGATATAGATTGAAATCATATTGTGTGTACTATATTGTTTATCAGTGACTAGTCTGTGCATTATATCAGAAAGTCCTGATGAGCGCATAGTATGGTTTCAAAAAAATCAGCAGACATCATATGAACCAGAAAAGCAGCCTTTGGATTTATCAATTTTCAATGAGTTATGCCCCTTTTTGGACTTAGAATATTTGTTTTCCGCACTTTTTTTCTACATGCTTTGATGTATTGAGCTGAAATTTTGTATATGGCTTTGTAATCATGTGTCACAGATCAAGTTCATATTTCCTGGCCCTTTTTGGACTTAGAATTCCTGACGGGCGTATTATGTACCGTTTGCGGTACTCTTGTTAGAATATTCTAAATATGAGAATACTATTCAAGACTTGGTTTGTAATATATGACAATAATGAATGCAACTCACCTGAAAATACATTGAAACCCCATTTAGAATTCTTTTTATTTGAAACCGAGAACCTCTGGTCTGCCAAATTTTCCAGCTCCCCTGTAGACATTACTTTAAATCTTTTAGAAGGATTAGTCTCCTCCTTATTTTCCATATGGTGTGGTTGTAAAGACAACATTTCTTCTAAAAATGGGTCGTCGAATAGGGCTGTATCTATATCGTCAAATTCATCGTCGGATCTTAGATAGCTTGACAGGTCGAACGTTCCCAGTGCTTCCATGTTGGGTTAAGCAAAGGATAACGCTGCAGACGGACAATATTGGAAGGATGGGAACATCTTTAATAATTGTGAAATAAACAAAATAAGTTGGCAATATTTGCTTTGGAAATGCATTTTATTCAAACGTGTAGGTAAAATAAGCATGTAACATTAAATAAAAAGAGTGAACAAAGTGTTTTGTGTTATGAACAGCGAAACTGAAAGGAAAGGATCTCTAATTCTAAAAATAGAAAGGTATTTTCCGAAAGTAGTTCCGTGAACTGGTCATGTGATCAATTGCAGTTATTGGAAAATAAACGCAATTCCTTTTAGTCACGTGATCGGTTTTGAACCAATCAAAACGAGCGATTCACCGTGCTTTTGAAGCAACTGCAATTATGGCAGGTTACAACCATGAACTTACGCGTCGTTTGTATTGTTCGCTTGATGAACGATCAGAAATCAAGGTTTCAGTACAAAAGAAAACGTATTTCAACCCAACCCTTATTATCATATAAAGAAAGAAGTAACATAGTTTATCCAAACAGTACTTTAAAGATAATGAATTCGATTACATTCGTATAATACAGAAAAAGTCTACATGTGTACTCGATTTGCATTTACTGTGGATTTAGACCAGCATTATTCATTTACACAGAAAGTTGCGGAATACATTTGAGAGGTACCGCGAGAAAACCAACAGTATGGCCTCTGCGTAATGTATCGACCCAGATCAGCCTTCGCAGTCCGTGCAGACTGATCCGGGCCGACACATTCCGGCGAAAAGCGTATGTCCAGGTTAGCCTGCGCGGCATGCTTAGGCTGATCCGGGTCGATACCTTACGCAGAGTCCACAGTGTTGGTTTTCTCGTGGGACGGCTTATTTGTACTCGGTTTGCATTACTGTGGATTTAGACCAGCCTATCCATTTATACGGAAAGTATGCGGAATACATTTCCTATAAAATATTTGGACTGAAAAACTCGATAAATTAAACACTTTATATCTACCTTTGAATTCGATGTGCATTAAAAGCTATATAAATTAAACGAATACAGACCTTTTCATATTGACGTGCGTATTAGCGAGAAGCTTTCCATTTTCATCTAAGAACCTCTCCGGTCGAAATACCCAAGGATCTCCCCAGACATTTTCGTCGTGGTGTATGAACCAAACGTTTGCTATCACCTATAGAGTAAACGCATTTCATTTGTTATGCAAGAGTAATCGACAAACGGTGACTTTCTTAAGCCTTCCCCTGATACAGACTATTTTCGACGCATTTACAGCTGACGACTTTATTTTATAAAAGAAATGTGGAAAATCTATGTGCTAAAATTCCAATTCCAATTTTTCAGATACTTTAATATACTTTAATTGTTTACCTGTATTCTAAAATCAGCATACTTTGAGTTGTAAGCGCCTTTTTTTCTGTGTGTTCTTCGTCATGGTTGAATTTACCAACAGTACAAATAGTAAAACAGGTATAATTCTGATCCTGGCATGTCTGATGTCTATTACTTATTGAGCAGACGTTGACATGCCAGGGTGTCAAACCTGTACCGTCAAAGAGAATATAAATTTACTGATGTCAACGGTTTTATGAACTTCTTTCATACTGAATTAATGCAAGCACTCTTGATTTTTGACAAGATTTTAAGAGACAATTTAAATGATGAAGACAAAGAGAGTATTCTGTATATTTGTACAGTCTTCTCTTTGCCTTCGTTTTTCTCAAATTGCGTGTAAGTCTGTTTATCAGCATTATTTCAAATTCAGTTTCCTGGCAGGAGAAGAAACCTGGCCACACAGGTTGAACACTGGAGTGATTAACTTGTACGTATGTATCAAAACAATATTCCAATTATCAGGCTATTTAACGGTTTGTCACAGATATTTTTTAAGATTATTTTATAACATTATATCAGGTAAATGGTAAAATATCTTGGTAGAAATGTAGTGAAAAACTTCAGCCAGGCTTCACCTGTGTTTTGTCTTGTATTTTGTACCCCTCAAACACCGTGTCCTGGGAGCACACATGGGGTAAAAGCACCGGTGCCGGTGTTGAGTAACGCATTGTTTCCATGAGTACGGCCTCGATATAGTCACACTTGTGTTTATCACTGACTGATGGCTTCCGTTCTGTGCCAATCACTCTTTCGAGTTCTTCTTGGATCTTTGTCTGGAGCTTTGGATGATTCGCGAGGCACAACAATGCGCTTGGCAAAACAGACCCTGTGGTTATAATTCCTGGCGGAAATACAGTGTATAAACGAGTTACGTTAGACGAAAATGAGGTTTGTTGCGTTTTAAATTCGGTATCACTAAATGGTGCATAGAGAAATTGAGCGTGATTGATATAAACTAAAACAGGTCTAGACATAATAATTATGATTTGTCAATTATCACAACAGGGGATATATTAGATGCACGACAGTAAATCCTCTTCCTTCTGAGATTGAACGTATGATGGTTGGTGGGAGTTTAAGGCTGTTTCAATGGTATTTCAGTTATATCAAGGCGACAAATTTACGTAAAACGTGCCTCCTAGTTTGTGCACAGCTGTATTTCATACAACATACTTCTCAGCAAACTTTCTACCTTCCCACATACAATTCAGCCTATAGGTAGAAAGTGAATGACGCTAATCATGATGACTAGCGCGAATGAATGAATGAGTGGTCGAGTCGAGGTTCGTACTCAACTCCCCTGAATTGATAGCCAGCGTCTTAACCGACATTAACATTCACTGTTTGCATATACCATCAGACACAAGTAAATACTCAAACTAAAGGCATCAAAGAAAAAGGTCAAGCACTGCTGAATCAATGAAAATATACTTTTAATCTTTGCATTTCGGAATAGTTTAATATTCCTTTCTGAAATCGTCTAGAAAGCGATCACTATTGTGTTAAACCCAATACGTTTACTATATTTTATGTCACGTGATATTATGATACCATGATCAGGGTCAATATTTAATGAATCATAATTTAATGCGACCGTAGGGCATCATTTGAACCGTTCCAAGAGAAAACCAATATTATGGATTCTTCTAAATGTATTGACCCAGATCAGCATGCGCAGTCCGCGCAGGATAATCCGGGCCGACACATTCCATTTCCGGGGGATATAGGTATTAGAGTAATGATTCCCGAAACAGAAAATCCAGAGGAAGCGAGAATTGTCTGTCCGGGTTAACCAGCGTGGCATGCTTAGGTCGATATTTTACGCAGTCTACAATGTTGGTTTACAGTACAACAAAAAACATCTATATTTGAGAAAGATAAGAATATCAAAATAGTATGAATGAGTCACTGGTGTCATGATAAACTGAACCAATATTGGAAGCAGCGTTAAAACACCATACAAACAAATAAGAGTAAGATCGAGAAATGCTGACTTCAACATGTGCTAATCATCCCCTCACATCGCCAAAACTATATTTCTTACCAGCCGTGAGTATGTCTAGTAGGTTTGCCTTAATAACTTCATCGGAGAGCAATGGTTCTTTCCCCTCTTCTAACTCTTTCTGTTGTTCTGCTAAATACCAGTCTATAAGGCCCCGAACAGTACCGGGGCTTCTTGATTCCTGTGTAAATGCAGAATGAAATTGTGTTACGTGTACCGAGACCTTCGCGGAGTTAAGCCACCGCAGGTCACCCATCCAGGTACTTACCGAGATGTACATTACTTAACTTTAAAAGTCAACCACTCTACATGTATTAATGTCAATATGACAATCATCCTCTACAACAAGGCGGTAGAAGTGGTACTTGTACCTATACCCCTTTCCCGTTACATGTCTCCCTCTTTTCTTTTGATGTCGACTAGAAGTTACACTATAAAAGCCGGTGTCTACAGCAAGGCTACAGTAGAGGTATTTGTAACTATACCCAATTCCCACTTGATTAGGATAATGTTCAGTGACCATCGGCACTCTGAACCCAAGTGTCAGGAGCAGAGCTTTAAGGAAAACACGCTTTCAATCATTTGCGATTATTGAAGATCTACACTGCCTTCTGTATCGCGTTCGCTATTCCACAGATATATGAAGATCTGCAGTGCGTTCGCGATTGCGCAGATATATGTTGGTCTGCACTGTTGGCCAATTAGTCACTGGTATTAAAGGAATATCTGACATACAATATGAATTTGGATCCAGAATCATGGAGAGGTAGGCCGTAGAGATATCCATGTGCATTTGTGTATTATAAGAACCTGAGGCTTCTTTACCCAAAATGTCCAAAATATACTTTCTGTAGTCATGTGAGGAATATTTATAGATAAATTATTAATTCCATTCACGGGATATGGACTTAGATCATCAGCCATTACTCCTACACGGCCTCTGTTCAGGATCGTCAATATTTGAAGCTGTAAATTTATTAATTCAACGCTTTAACAACAGAAAAGATGTCCATTTCCCGATTTCCTTTATTTTAGAATGAGAACATTAGGCATACTGTCATTCAGGTATTCAGGATGAAAAACTAATGCATTATCACATTATAATTACATCACATAGCTAGTCAACAAATCCAACATGTACGACACATTTTTACTTACCTTAACTTTGTGAAACATTTTCTCGAGTATTTTCTCTCTTTTTAACATGACAGTGTCAAATTCCCTTTTGTATAAAGGTGTATGTCGTAGAAAGGGGAACTTTCGTAAAATCATGTCATTGACCGGGCTTGCAAGATAGTCTTGGTGCGAAACGAAATCGAAATAATCCTTTTTATCCTCCTCTGTTGAAACATCTCCAGTCATCTGAAACACACATTAGTCGCGTTTGGCTGAAAAGTGTCTGATTGATTCTACGAACAGGGTGGATTCAAGTGAGTTTATCTACGAACAGGGTGGATTCAAGTGAGTTTATCTACGAACAGGGTGGATTCAAGTGAGTTTATCTGCGAACAGGGTGGATTCAAGTGAGTTTTTCTACGGACAGGGTGGATTCAAGTGAGTTTATCTACGAACAGGGGGGATTCAAATGAGTTTTTCTATGAACAGGGTGGATTCAAGTGAGTTTTTCTACGAACAGTGTGGATTCAAGTGAGTTTATCTATGAACAGGGGGGATTCAAGTGAGTTTTTCTATGAACAGGGTGGATTCAAGTGAGTTTTTCTACGAACGGTGTGGATTCAAGTGAGTTTATATCCGAACAGGGTGGTTTCAAGTGAGTTTATCTACAAACAGGGTGGATTCAAGTGAGTTTATCTATGAACAGGGTGAATTCAAGTGAGTTTTTCTACGAACAGGGTGGATTCAAGTGAGTTTTTCTACAAACAGGGTGGATTCAAGTGAGTTTATCTACGAACAGCGTGGATTCAAGTGAGTTTAACTACGAACAGGGTGGATTCAAGAGAGTTTTTCTACGAACAGGGTTGATTCAAGTGAGTTTTTCTACGAACAGGGTGGTTTCAAGTGAGTTCATCTACGAACAGGGTGGATTCAAGTGAGTTTATCTATGAACAGGATGTATTCAAGTGAGTTTATCTACGAACAGTGGGGATTCAAGTGAGTTTATCTACGCACACGGTGGATTCAATATGTTATCTACATGGACATTATCACAGTCGACCTACCTTTATTGAGCCAATTTACATCGATTGAGCAACAACATTTCAAGTTATATTAAATCACACGCGATGTCTGCTTCATGGAAACCTAACAAGTCATCCTGCCATTTGTGTGGAAAATAAACAAAGGCAGAACCCGCTCATCACGGGATTCGAACCTGAGACAATTGGCACAAGTGGTCAATACTCTCCAACTGTACCACTGCATTCCACACACCGGTCATAGATGTTACTTCTACAGAAACAAAACCAAAATCCGTTTTGTATGAATTCCATTCAACTTGCAGCCGCATTTTGACGTACTTTCAGCAGACGACTATTGAGAACATTGTGACAAAAGGATGAAATGCTCATAGTGAGTATGGTCTCTCTTTGCTACAATGATCTCTGTTGAATGATTATACTTCAAGGAAGGAATATTTCCGACTGTTTTACCTATTGTTTTAACCGAAGTCGTTCTGCGCTGCTGATAAGTATGTGGAAAAGGTGTAGTGGCTTGTCGTTTAAACAACCAATTTCCTTTGATATTAACCCTTTCCCTCATATAGACGCTTTATGATGCCTTTGCAGCAGACGGCTTTTTGGTAATTATACAGCAGACGACTTTGAACATATTTTTGTCAAAAAATAGAAAATCTCTTTAATTGAATGGAAAACCTATGACTAAAAGTGGAAACAATTGTGGCAAAAGAAGAAATTGCTTGTTTTGAGCAGTTTCTTCTTTTGTCACTATGTTTTCAAAAGGCTGCAGAGGCGTCAAAAAGCGTCTATATGAAGGAAAGGGGCTGATAATTTTACAATTTTATATGTCTAGGTTATCAATTAGTACACACTCACATAGGGAGAATGTATGTGCCATTTTCAAGACATTGGAGCCAAACTGGAGCCAGACTATTTTTTCTTAAAAACCTAAATTATGTGTACTTTGGGAAATACTGGTACCCTCATTTATTATGCTATCTTCTCTAGTCACATGTCATAATCTATCCAGTATAAAATGTATCATAAAGATTGGCTTGGCCATGATTCATTAGATTCCCATTTGGAATGAATCATGATATCAAACCACATGCATTGTCTTTCAGTGCTTTTATTCTAAAGACCAGTAAATAAACCATTGTGTAGTAGGTTGTATTATCAACACACATTTAGTGCACTGAACTTTTACAATGATAACTTTTAAAACAAATAAGAAGGAGTGTAGGTAATACTTTCTTAAATGACATTTCCGATTTTCAGAAAGAAGGAAATGCACGAAAACCCATTACAATATGTATTTTCTCCTTCAGTCTTCATTATTTTTTTATCTTCTTAAAAAGAATTTAACTAAAATGGACAAAAATGTAATTTAGATTTATAGGTAAGTCTTTTTTGACAGCTAACTGTGAATCTGGTAGATCTTTATGGTAAAAAATCGGCAATTAAAAAAGAATGTCCTATAGTTTCGTGTAAACAAAAACACAATCTTTGAACAATTAAATTAATATAGGGACATTCTTTAATCATATCCTAGTTTTAATTAAGTTGTTTATTGAAATTATTTTCCCCTAAGCTGCTTGAACTGAAAAATAGTATTGACTGTCAAATCGGGGAGGGGGTACATATTCTCGATAGTGATTGGCCTAAATCTCGAAGTATGACGGTCACATGACCTACTCTTATTTATCGCCTACAGCGATGGTGGTTTGATAACGGCTTGTGTATAATACTGGGAGGGACCCTTTATCTCTGCCAACAGCCATGGGTGTGTAATTAAATTCCTTAAATTTATTCTTTTTTTTTAAGGAGTATCGTTTTGGGAATTAAGCTGTAGCGGCAATTTGAAGTCGTAGTTGATGTAAATAGGTGGGCGCCATCAATTTGCGCTTAATGTTATTTGCTTGCGCCACTCTTTCACTAGTACAGTGTTCGCCCCTTAATCAGTAATGCCTTGTTATTACAACACCATAGATGTACAATCATGTTTCACAAATCAAGAACCATTAGTTCCGTTAGTGCAGCAGGATGAGGGTTGATATACGTTTTATTGTACTCACCAGTATTGACATCACGTTACATACCGATCCCTTAGCTAGTTCTACTACTTCAAACCCTTGTTCCCCCGAGTTCTCTATCTCTTCCATTACTCGTTGGATTTCAGTTTTCATAATATTTTCAAAGCGTGCAATACCATCACCATATACGTGAAGTCCTTTCGACAAAGCCTTTCTCAGGTCTCCATGCAGCTTTCCCGGGTTTCTCAACGTAATACTTTTTCCTTTACATACATGGTCATCGATAAAAAATGAAGGTCTGTCGTTGAATACTTGCTTAAACCCATCCGAACAAAACGCTTTGTTCACTACGTCTGCGGAGTTCAACAACATATTTGTAGTTCCGAATATCTTCATTTCATAAATACGACCATACTGGCGAGCTAACTCTGACAATTGCATGTGTATCTGACCTGGTTTTATTAGTAAAGCGGAACCTACAATCGGATAGGCGTTTGGTCCCGGAAGTCCTGATTTTCGTTGATCTGATGTGAAGTATCTATACAGTAATAACAGTCCGAGAATGATGATAACTGCCGTTGTAAACCACTCCATCGTGTGTTTGTTACTAAAAGCAAATAGTTTAACATTTGATTTATGTTTACACGGTAATAACAAAAAGAATGTCATAGATCCGAGATTTCTTAATCCACGCCCAACCTCATACTTCACAAAACAAACCGACAAGCAATGGTTAAAAACTACCCGGTTCTCATGCATCACATGGCTTTGGTTTGTGATGCAGAAACCACGTTCGAGTGTACCGGATAGAACATATCGAATGTTTTGATTGGCTAAAATACTGCATCTTATTTGCATAATAAGTTATCGGCTCTATCAATTTTGACATGAAAGCCGGCTACATACGGATACTTTACTGACAGCTTGAGAATTGTCTGCTCTGATCTCAACACCATTTGGGCAAGTGCATGAGAACAAGGTACAAGTAAGAATTTCTAAATGAACAGTGAAGGTAAATACCATCTGGTCCATCTGCTCAGTCTTATCAAAACCTCAACACGTTGACAGAATCTTCTAACAAGCGTGGGTAAGTAATATGTGAACAGTGTAGATCTGGATCTAAACTGTTTACACAAGCCAGCTTGGAGAGTTTTACCACGCACGGATGCACTAAGAGTGAGGACGTGGGATTGTATCAATAAATTGAATTGTATTGTGAACGCCCTCATACAAGATTATAGATACTTCACCTTTAATGCCAGTTGGTTTAACGATACAGTAGGTCCATTGGTGATCACACTATCTCGATAAAGGGGTATAAATCATCGTAAGTGTTTTGTTTCATGTACATTCGGTTACGGGGGTACCTTATGCATTTTAGACAAGGGTTACTTTTATTACGACTGTCTACGTTCTACTTAACCCTTTCCAACCTGCAGACACATGTCAACGCATCTACAGCAGTCGACTTTTGAAAACATTGTGGCAGAAGGAGAACTTGTTTATCAGATTTAACTTGATTCAATTTAATTTAACTCTCAATTTAATTTTTTTTCCAAATGTCTGCTGCAGATTTGTTGTATGTGGGAAACGATAACACTTTTGCAGATTAAAAGATACGACGAATTTAAAAACCTATATAAAAAGACTATACTGTCTATACTGACTATGTTGTCAGTAAATTAACCTCATAACACTCAAACCCCCTTCTTTCACCCCCCCCCCCCCCCCCCGACCTCTAATCTACAATGTACATAGTTTAACCCATTCCAACATATAGACGATTTCTGACGCCCTTGCAGCAGACGGGTTTTTGAAAACTTGTCCACAAAAGAAGAAATTGCTTAAAACGAGCATGTTTTTCAACTGTATTGAATTATTGTACTTTCATTTAAAGGGAGTTTTAAAAAAAAAATCTAGTATGTTTTTAAAGTCGTTTGCTGGATATTTGCTGTATGTGCGAAAGGGTTAAGAGAATGCAAAATTTAACTCAACGTCTGGTAACGATCAAACAGGTATGCTTAAAATAATGAATATTATCTGTGTGATATATACAAAAGGTCAGATTACTATATATGAGCCGTTCCGCGAGAAACCCAACATTATGGACTCTGCATAAAGTATCGATCCGGATCAGCCTAAGCATGCCCCGCAGGCTAATCCGGGCATACACTTTTCGTCTCCTGTGGAATTTCTGTGTCAGGAATCATTACTCAATATATCTATACCACTGAGACGGAACGTGTAGGCCCGGATTACTGCGCAGGCTGATCTGGGTCGATACATTACGCAGAGACCATAATGTTGGTTTTCTCGTGGAAAGGCTCATATTAGATATACTATGAAAACTGACTTTGTTATGCATTGACACGGAAAACACTTACCTTATATGAAGTTGTTGTTGTTTATCCAGTATGCACCCTATACAATACACTGTGGGATTAGTCCGTCCTCTGATATAGCCTTAAATTACCAGACAAACTTTTGTTGAAATTTGAGAATTTGCTCAAAACGAGCCACATCTATTTTCACACAATGTTTTAAACTCTGAATCAAAAGTGCATTTCCATATTTCCAGATATCATTTTATAATAATTATTTCAAACTACTGCAATCGCAATATCCTATTACCCAAAGGGTCGATGTGATGACCGTTTTATATGTGTAAGGGGAGGTCGCTATTTGCACACCGTTTGGGTCTAGTTATGACCAGACAAGTCTGGTGTCAATCAAATACTTAGCTCCGCCCTAAAGTCTTTCTTGCTTAGCACCTTGTAATTATTTAAATTCGTTATGTCTAAACGTTGGACGATGACATCCTAAATTGAATGTTTTATCATTAATCCCGCCTATACCAGCCTTTACTCCGCCCCTTGACCCGACTGCATTGTACAATAAGACTTAAACGTTGTGTAAGTAGCGATTTCCGTCAAATATAACTGTGTGTATACACAATGTCATATGTATTTTTCGAATAGCATCGGTAATCACAAGTACAATAATGTGGTCTTCATTCAGCAGCATAATACATGTAGAACCATGAGTTAAGATAATTTAGCCGTCCCGCGAGAGAAAACCAACATTATGGCTTCTGCGTAATGTATCGACTCAGATCAGCCTGCGCAGTACGCGCAGACTGATCCGAGTCGACAAATTCCGTCTCAGGGGGATAGAGGTATAGAGTAATGATTCCTGAAACAGAAATCCACAGGAGGCGAAAAGTGTCTATCCGTGTAAGCCTGCGCGGCATGCTTAGGCTGATCCGGGTCGATACTTTACGCAGAGTCCACAATGTTGGTTTTCTTGCGGGACGGCTCATATTAGTATCCGAATATTGCTTTTAAAGGCAATGTTAAACCTTTCCAACATACAGACGTCTCCTCGGAAGGGAAATGAGCAATTTCTCCATTGCCACGTGTTTTGTTATGATGGTATACTTAATCCTGGATAAATATACGTTGAGTTTAATTATGTTTATTCCTAGCACCTGGGCGGAAGTATTTTCTAATAATCCTGCTTTGTGGTTATATATAGACTAGCAATAGAACATCTCCCTTCGTTTAAAAAGAACATGTTATAAAATTAACGACACATATAACATTACAATATGCGATTCCAAATTAAAACTTTTATCAATAAAATCACATGTTCACAATAGTCTGAAAATTTACTCTGTGGCAAGTCTTTGTTGAATGAACAGTTCTTTTCTGCGCTGTTGTTTACATATATATACTGTAGATAGTCAAGTTTACTTTTTCCAGTTATTAGTCGCCGGGTAGAAGCCCGCGACTTCTATTTTTAACAGCTTTTTCGGAAATGACATGGGAGGAGAAATTATTATTAGAAAAAAAGAAATTTAAATGTCTTGAACCAGGGGGAGTGTATTAAATTAATACACTCACCCTGCTTGAACATATTACAATTGCGTTTGTTTAAAAACACTAAGTTATGACACATCTAAAATGAAATAAATATTCCGATGTTTTAAGTATGTGCAGTTTCTTTATTTTGACTCGCATTTATGTTTCTTTTGTTTTATTTACGAAGACAAAACAGTCCCTATATATTAGCTATCAAAACGCGATAACTACAAACCTTTACGTCGCACAGTCTAATGTGTTTACATACGCGCACCTGCTAGCAGCAGACTGTTATGTGTCAATATCGAGATAAAAATCAAAGTACTGAAAGTACTAGTAACGAATTATTTTGAAAAATTTGATTAGGTTTTTTGTTTGTTTTAAACTTGATTTAAAACTTAGTAGTTTTTTAGCTCGACTATTCGAAGAATATGAGAGCTATTACAGTCACTTGTGCGTCGGCGTTGGCGTTTGCGTTGCAACTTTGGTTAAAGTTGTGCATGCAAGGTGTTTTCTCACAAACCACAGATGCTATTGCTTTGAAACTTCACACACTTATTGGACATCATCAAATGACCTTGCAGGTCAAGTCCCAATACTCTATATTAGATTTTGACACAATGATGCACTTAGAAATTCTGGTTAAAGTTTTGCGTGCAACTACATTAAGAGTCCATATCTCTGTATTTACTTTATGATTGCATTGTAACTTTATACAACGCTTCCCAACCATCACATCTATGTATATTATCAAGTAAGATAACTCTATCCTGCATTTACTGCAAATTAAAGCCCTTTTATAACTTAGTAATTCTGGTTAAAGTTTTGTGTGCAACAAGATTAAAAGTCCATATCCAAGTAATTACTTGAAGCATTGCATTGAAACTTTATACAACCCTTCCCAACCATCACACCTATATACACAATCAAGTTAGATAACTCTTTCCCGCATATAATGTAAATTCTGGTTAAAAGTTTGCGTGCAACAACATTAAGAGTTCATATCCTAGTATCTACTTGATGCATTGCATATACACTTTATACAACCCTTCTTTACCATCACACCTATATAAACAATCAAGTAAGATAACTCTTTCCAGCATATAATGCAAATTTTGGCCCTTTTTTTACTTAGAAATTCTTGTTAAAGTTTTGCGTGCAACAACATTAAGAGTTCATATCTACTTGATGCATTGCATTGAAACTTTATACAACCCTTCCTTACCATCACACCTATATAAACAATCAAGTTTGATAACTCTTTCAAGCATATAATGCAAATTCTGGCCCTTTTTTTTCACTTAAAAATTCTGGTTGAAGTTTTGCATGCAAGGTACGTTCATGGATATATCTCAGTAACCACTAATGATATAGCCTTGAAACTTCCTACATGTCTTCCGGTGTGTCAGATAGTCAAGTTAGCTAACTCTTGTATGAATTAAGTACAAATTATGCCCTTGTTTGACTTTTAAAATTTGGTTAAAGTTTTGCATGCATAGCACGATCATGCACATATCTCAGTAACCACTCAGGGATTGATTTAAAGCTTCAATATAGCCTTTAAAGATATCAAAAAATAAGATAAGGTAACTCCTGACTGAATTTATTATAAATTATGGCCCTTTGTGAAGTTATAATTTTGGGTTGAAGTTTTGCATGCTAGGCCTTTTCTCACAATCGCCAGATGCTATTCAAACAAGATTTATCCATTTTGATTTATAGTTTTATACTATCAAGCCACTATCTCAGTAACAACTGTTGTGTATATTATCAAATGGCCAAATAGTCGAGCATGCTGTCTTGCGGACAGCTCTTGTTAGACAATCTAGTCTAGTTCATGATTATAAATAATCTATGTCCATATATATTTTAAAAGACACATCTTCATCATTGACAGGTGTTTGGGGCAGACTTTCTTAATGGGTGATTATTTGCTAATAGTTTCATGTTAATAGTCAAAATGTCTTAAGATTTTAATTACTGAGGAACTTGTATGTTGATCAATACATTGTGGCAAATGGAGAATAGCTCATCATGAGCTAGTTTTCCTTTGATAACATAATATTTTCATAAGTGGAAATGTTCAATATATACTGTTATATACTGGGTGCATACGGATAATTGTGAAAAATGTATGGGTAAAACAGGATTTATTTAAAAAAATAAACATGCATAATGTAGTAGCATAACGGGTAAAATATGCTAGCCGCACTGTTGCATACTATGTTTTTTTCATGATATTTCTTACTTTACCCTTTGAGTAATAATCACTTATAATCACAAAATCAAAATTTGAAAGCAATATAGAAAACATTGAGATCATCTAATTTTGCTTCATTTTTTTAAAGCTTGTTTCATGTTTTGTTAATTAACCCTTTCCAACATACAACACATCTGCAGCAGACGACTTTGAACATATATTTGCAAAAAAATATATAAACATCTCTATAAATGGAGGTATAATACATGGAAAAGGGGAAGGAAATATTATGGGAAAATTGGAATTGTTTGCATTGAGCAAGTTCTACTTCAGTCAAAATGTGTTCTAAAGATGTCTGCAGCAATGTCATCAGAAAGCCTTTACAAATGCATCTGATGACAAACATGTTGCAGATGGTAACAAAAATAGAAAATGACAAGCATACTTAACCCTTTCCCACAAATAGACGCTTTTCTTGATAAAACAAGCATTTTGACGCGCATCTTTGCCCGAATGGCTGATAAATATTAATGAATGGTCTATAATTAGAACATCGTTTTCAAGTTGGAAACGGAGACAAAACGGTGAGATTTCCCTGTGTGCGTTGAAGTGTTATTTGTCATTTTATTTTTCTTCTATCATATTAAGGAAACAAATAGAAATGCACAACGATACTTCCACAAATCTGTTGGCATCTCTGTGATACAGAGCTCCAGATAATTACTTTGGTCAAATATGTTTCAGTCCCTAAAATAATTATTAAAGAGTGTATCACTACAGGAAGCCCATCACCCCAAAATAAGGAAGGTCAACATGTTTTTAACGTATGTATTATGCTCCTAACCTTAAATAGGCATTCCACTGCCTATGTATCCATGTAACAGTAAATTAAAAACTCTTAACAATATACACTTGCTGTATATCCATGAACACAAAAGAGTAAATTTAAAAGAGAGAAATGCTCTTCATAATGACAACATGTTGATGATACTGCAGCAGGAAGCATCATTAGAAAGTGAAAAATTGCTCAATATAAGCATTTGTTCCCTTTACTGCATTATTTTGAATTTACAATTTACTTTAATAAACATTTTATTCATGTTTATAAATCTTGTTTAATTACCTCCCTTTAACTACTTAAGTATAAAATGCATTTCAAGACACAATAAGTTACTTTCCAATCATGTTTATAAATCTGGTTTAATTACCTCCCTTTAACTACTTAAGTATACAATGCATTTTTCAAGACAAAATAAGTTACTTTCTAGACTCATATGAAATGGATTTTATGTATGTAAGTATCTCAAAAGGCTTATGTTTGATCGCCTCGTAGTGGGAATATTGTGATTTGTCTACGTCCCTGGTTTTGGGGGTCTATTCCATATGCAACGTCATTACATAATGAAATCAATTGTTTGTACAACTTCAAATTTGTCAAAAATGCTTGCTTTACTAAAGGTAATTTTTAATGTTTTAACAACTCTATTCTTACTGAATACACCTACAGACCCTTCCGATGGGTTAATGTCAGGTCTCCAGAATGATTCATTGGTATGCGAATTAAATATTAAATAATATTGGCAAATCACTTAATCTTGATGAACTTTATCATTTGAGGGACACATTGTGAATTACTAGGGAAGAAAAGACAAAATACATAACTTCGTCAGTCAAAACTGGGCCACTAATACGTATTAGTGGTCCCAGTTCAAAATCAACCACGGGAACTCCCGTATCCAAAGATAGATTGTTTTGGGGGACACTTTTTCATGATGTTTTCTTTTAATTGGCTGTTGTCTCTTTACTACACCATCGAGTAAATGATTAAAAATGTATTCTGCTATTCAAAGACCTAACAACACACATGTGTTATTAGGTCTTTGTGCTATTGCAGAACTCGGCAGTTCTTCCATTTTGATATAGTTTAATAACGAACCAGGTTTAATTGGTTATGCAGACGGATACTTTCGCCCGCGAACAGACATTATTTGTGTATCAATTCCGAAGCGTGTGAACTCGTTGTTCCGTAAAAACTGCACATACCGGTGAAGTGTCAAATTATACCAAGGTGAATTACATACGGTGTTAGGGTAATTTATTCGACCACGATTATATTTAACGATCGGGATTTCTCTGGAAATACGTCACTTTCATTTTGTCTTACGAATAAAACGACGCACAGAAAATATTATACATTCGTTATTCCGGGTTTAAATGCGTGATACGACGAACAGCAAATATTTTCATTCGTTTTTCCTGCATTTCAATGCGTGATCATGTATTCACGCACCTTATCTTGAACTCTGCAGGTACATTGCTCTACAGCGTTGGGTCGAAGGTCAGGTTTGCTAGCGTTACATAATGAGCATCTGTTAACTACGTCACTCACTAGTCAATAGGCTTACAACTCGAAATTCATACATGTACAGACACATGAAATATATGCCTTTATTATCCATTTGATATTCTCTTGAGAATTGATTCTCTGTGTTGATTCGATAGTTTAAATATGACTTCACTTCATTGAAATAACACATCGAAGTGATGCAATATCGGAACAAATACTAGGACTATTTTCAGCAAAGGTGTAGTTTAACGGAACGCGGAATTGTAAAGGTCAAATCTCAGAGCGATCGCGTTAACTCATATATTTTTGAGAAAAATAATTCGTTAATCACGTCGAATTCTCCTTTAAATAGCAATTTTAACTTACTGAATGTTATTTTCATGTTCAAAGAGATGTCTTGATTTTTGAAGAATGCATTTTATAATGTTTATCCATGTATATCTTAAAATATGAACTGTTTCTAAGCTAAAATAGCTCGCATACTCGCGAATTGCGAGTGCAAATTTCAAATTGCGAGGCAAGATTTCAAGCACCAGCAAATTTTTGCGAGTGAAAATTTTGGGCCGAATAATATGCATTTCTAATCGTCGATCTTTTACAGGGTTATTTCTTTGACAAATCGCGGTGAATACAGTTAATCTTCGAGATTTATCGAGTGGCTGGGAGTATACTTTCAGTTTTGCAATATGAGCGGAAGTTTAGAATCGAAACATGTCTCGTGCGCATGCGTATTCAACGAACCCAATATTGATGACGTTTACCGCATACATTTGGGCTTTCGGAAGTCTAAAATTAGTTTTAATTTACATATCGCAAATACGATTGGCGTATATTTTTGGTTTCCCCAAGTTGTATTCACTACGGAAATAGAAGAAATGTTTTTGCACTTAAGGCACACCCTCTACATGATAAAGTGGGCTGTGACCTATCCAAAAAAATCATTTCCGTGTGTATATGTTTACACTTGAGACCACACAAAAACATTGATACCATAGAACTCTTCAAATTGAAGAGCATATGCAAAATAACAAAGTCACAGATTTAGGTCAGTCACTGAAACAGGACAGTGTACGATTTATATATCCACATTTATATTAGTTTTCAAAACATCCGATCCTAGCAGGAAAATAATTTAAAATGATTCCAAGCAGGAATCGAGAATCATACTCTAGATTCCTGTTTCCAATTAAAAGACAATAGCTCATTAGTTTTCATGAATTACTTTTCTTCATTTGGTTTAACCAGGGACGTAGATATCTTATCTACGTCCTTGGTTTAACTCAAGGTTCACAGTGTACAGTGCTGTTTCTTGCTGTAGAACAATATTCGGCATATTTTCTGTATGTCATGTTTTTCATTTGTGGGCAGCAAAAAGCGTCTGTTTCTACGATAGATTGCACCGTTCTGTGTTTTTACAGAATATGATCTGTTCTCGTGTTTATCAAGAATAACAGCTGGTAACCATTTACCTTTCATTTGAACTCTAACTGATTGACCTGTTTTGAGGGATTTCAAGGGCTTAGCTGTTTTATCATAGGTGTTTTTTTTAATCAAGCGAGAGTTAGATAATTTGATTCGGATTTCTTTGGAATCAACAACTTTCGGGTTAAGGTGTTTATGTGTTGTAGGCAATATTGATCTTAAACGCCTACTCATGAGTAATTGAGACGGGGAGTACCCACATTCCAAAGGGGTATTTCTATACTCAAGAATAGCCAAGTAAGGATCTTTATTATCACTTATGGTTTTGCAAATACGTTTGACCATTTTTACTGTGACCTCTGAAAAACCATTTGATTACGCGTAGAGAGAACTAACAAGGGTATCACTACGTGTAGCTACGGACAACTACGTTGAACTACGTGTGAACTACGGTCAAGTAGGGTCAAATACGGTCAACTACGGTCATCTACGTTCAAACTACAGTCACAATAGGGTCTTGGCATCCAAGCTCATCGAAGAGATATTTTGAACATGTTGACATTTGTTGTGCTAACTACGGCCAAATCATGGGTTTCTTAAAGTTCAAACTACATTTATAACTACGTTGAACTACATTTAACTTCGTCTAACTACGTTCAACTCAGTCCACTACGATCATCCCCCACTACGGTCAACTACGTGCGTGATCGTAAGATGTGACCACGGTCTTAAATTGTGTGCACACGGAGAGGACGTAGTATCATTTGCTTACGAACTTCATAGACGGGCTCGGACGGGTTTGATCGGGAATGGTGCTCAAGATTTTTGAACCTGCTCAACATTTCCGGGCGACCGTCCCGTCCTCCAATTAGACGGAGTGACAACGTACTTAAAACGAGATCGACGTACAACGAAAGGAATTGACGTACTTATATCGTACTAGGGATGTGCTATAACGGTGTGGGTCAGGCTTTAATTGGCATTACGTTAGCACACCGATCCGGTCTGTTTGTAACACGTTCATTCCCTTCACAGACAGTCCCAACTCGACCGCATTGCGTCTTTAGCGCGTCGTTATTCCGTCTAAATAAGATCAGAACACAATAACAAGTTCTTAACAAGTTTGCAACAGGTTTCTACAAGGTTCTAAAAG
The DNA here is from genome assembly GCA_031761405.1 of Serripes groenlandicus. NCBI lineage: Eukaryota > Metazoa > Mollusca > Bivalvia > Cardiida > Cardiidae > Serripes > Serripes groenlandicus. The sequence goes on from JASEVX010000017.1 coordinate 11,646,552, forward strand.
TTCGCAGTAGGTTCTCAATAAGCTCTACTCGTTGAGAGTACGTTTATTCCGTTATCATGTAGTTCTTAAAACGTCCACCCCGTATGCAGTACAATCAGACAAGGTTTAGGTTAATAGGGACCGTTTTCTCACTGGTTCATCATCTGGGAACAATATATCTACAGTTTACATCTGTCCCTGACTTCAAGATTTTAAAAATATATGCCCAGAAACATGGATAACCTTGCAGCTCTTAACATGTTGAATGTTGGTTTCATTGATGTTTTGTTGAAGCAGAGCAATAAAACAATGAGATGGTGGAGCAAGACAAAAGAATTAGAAGACCAAGACTCAAGGACAGGCTCAATGACTTGGGGTTGATCTGGTCGGGCTTCAGTTGAACAGGACTTTTGGTAGTGACTACTTTAACACGTTTGTCTGGCTCCTCTCTGTCTTGAAAACATGTTGTTCGCAATGATGCAATGATCCCAACGATGATCACAATGATACACTGATTACTATGCCTTCACAACTGTTGTAGACTTGATATTTATAGCTTGAATCGGCGAACGAGAATGAGAAACGTATTGGGTTTTTATAACCGTGATTACAATTACTTTCTGAACGCACTAGGGACGAGATGAGGACGTGGTTATAACAAATTAAAGTGTCTGTGAACGAGAGGAGGGGATCGAGTAACGAAATAGTTAGAACGGATTTCGACGTATAAGGAACTAATTAGAACTAGTTTCGAACGAGTTTAAACTGACTATAGACGGGCTTGGACTACTTGGAAACGGTATCCCCATGAGGTGAAAGGCATTTTTTCCGACCTGAACTTAATATAAATACTGAACACGAGCTAAAGACGAGATAGACGTATCGAGAACTGTTGATGAACTAACTAGGGTCGCATTGTAGACATTGTCCGGCCAAAGCTATACGTTCTAACAAGACCACAACCCGTTTTACGATTTTACTAGGACGGGTTTGGACGTTTTGAGAACTAGTTTGGTGTGACTGAGGCATTATAGTCGATAACAAAATGTAAACGCACGTAGTTCACACCTTCTTTAGTAAATGTACGTTGAAACTACATTTGAGCCGGTCCGCGAGAAACCCAACATTATGGTATCTGCGTAATGTATCGACCAGATCAGCCTGCGCAGACTGATCCGGACCGACTCATTCCGTCTCAGGGGGATGGAGGTATAGCGTAGTCATTCGCGAAACGGAAAATTCACAGGGGGGCGAAATATATCTGTCCGGGTAAGCCCGCGCGGCATGCTTAGTCTGATCCTGGTCGATACTTTACGCAGAGGCCATAATGTTGGTTTTCTCGCGGGACGGCTCAATTATCAGATCGAGATCGTCTCAACATCGGGAGTGATTATACACATGTAGGTTTCAACACAATTTATCTATTGATTAATTTGTCAACATTGTTTACCCTTATCACGGCGACAACAAGTTCTCCGATCAATGTGTGTCTTGACTTTCTCACACTAGTACTCCACACAAGCCTTTTTAAGCAACTTTTCCACAAAGACTATTAGCCCATTTGTGTAAGACGAATGATGCTTGTCTCTTTGACCTTTAACAAACGCCAGAAAGAATAATAGCCGAGTTAGGGTTCGAACACACAAATCCAAGATTGCACAATGAAATCGAGACTAGGATACCATCAGTGGTTATTAATGTTTTTGTAGAACTCAAATTCTTGTTCAAGATAAGCGTATCACCGTATATGCCCATTTGAATTGTAGGCTACATATTCATGTATGTGATAAGTGCAGCTGTTTTCAAGACACATGGTTAGATACAAGGAAAATCGGGCCACAATACCCTTGATATCTCTTTCTGAAAAGACAAGCTGGTTCTGTTACATTCTTTAATGACATCGATAAGTCAGTCAGGCTTTGTTTCTTGGAAAGGGCCAGTACTTGACTTCTAGAAGAATGGTCCATGAACCACATACAGACGCCTCTGCAGTAGACGAGTTTTAAAAGCATTGCGGCACCTTTGCCACCTTTTTATTCAACTGAAATGTATGATTATATATAAATATAATTATTTAAAAGGATTCTACATTTTGCCCTGATGTTCAAAAAGACGTTTGCTTCAGATTTGTTCTATGTTGGAAAGGGTTAAAGAACCTCCGAAATTTCCAGTATCCAGATCACTGGATTGACAGTCCAGCGTGTTTTAACAAGAGGGCCAAGATGGCCCTAAATCGATCACCGGAATGACAGTTAATTAGAAACAAATATTTAACTGCAAATATCTGTGAAAATTTGATCAGGAGTTCAAATGAAACTGCAATGAGTGGACACTCAGTTAAAGAAATAGTTTATCAGTAAAAGCCATTTGTATCTTGAAATCTATCAAGAACTTTAATAAGAATGGAATTATACAGTTTTATCAGTTTGCACCTTTCCTATTGCCGCTTTGCTGCCCTGTTTGTCAACGAAATCAACAAAAGTTCTACACACAGAATGTAAGTCTTTGAACAATTTTGAAAGAGAACCATTAAAGGAACATTCCTGTGAAGTAACGTTGAAATTGGTCGAGTGGACTGGTAGGAGTTGCCATGTGTAGCTAAAAGTTCAATTTACCCCTTTTGTGATGATTTTGTTATCAATCAATGCGGCTTGAACAAATACAGTAGAGGATCACTGAAGTAAGATTTCTATTCAATTTTCTTAATATCCGACAAGGACTAAAAAAAATGGAATTTCCAGATTTTGTCATTTTGTCCCTTTTCTGATGCCTCCTGAATGCCATGTTTTTCAACAAAACAGTATGCCTTGAACAATCTTTGTAGAAGGTCACCCAAAGAACATTTCTACCAAACTAAATTGGAATCTGACATGCAGATTCAGAGGAGAAGATTTTTAAAGTTTGGACATTTTGCCCCCTTTCTGATGCCGCAGCAACCCAAGATCTAAATGGAATTTAAATTTTTGAACAATTTTGAAAGAGGGCCACCAATGGAACATTCCTGTGAAGTTTGGATGAAATTGGTCCTGTGGTTTATGTTTAAATTTAAAAGGTAACGACGAACGACGATGGACGACAGACGACGGACGACAAACAAAAAGTGATCAGAATAGCTAACCTTGAGCCTTTGGCTCTAGGTGATCTAAAATCACTGCAGCACCGGGTAACTCTTGCCACGTCTAAGAAATGTACACAAAGACTAAACATCGATTTGCAGGTGGATCTTGCTACCCATTGGTCGGAAATGTTGTTTATAAAGTCGTGTAAAGCATACTGAGAAAGAAAATTGTGCATTTAAACATAAGGGTCCACATCTATCTTATCTACTATCCTGATCAATGTATAAAGCATGGGTATTCTACCGTACTTTAGGATTTAAAAGAATGTGCCAGCAGCTTCTTAATTTGCCAAGAGGGTCAGTATCCCTCCACTGCCATTAGGCAAAAAATAAAACTCCAAACAGCCCCGCCCCCTGGTGGCCATATTTTTTGACCAATCAGTATGGCTTGAATGACTCTCGTAGAGTGTCACCCATGGAACATTCGCAAAATTATTTGAAAATCGGCGAAATAGTTTGGGAGGAGATTTTTTTTAAAGTGTTCACTAAAGCCAATATCAGGCTAATAGTCCCACTCCTCTGGCAGCCATATTTTAAGACCACTCAACATAGATTAGTGTAATCTGATAGAGAGTCACCCAAGGAATATTTCTACAATTTGTTGAATGATTATTTTCTTTGAGTCCGACGATATTTTAACTGGACATTTAACAGATTTTTTTAATTTAATGTAATATTCGATTCAGGTTATTTTCCACAACAATGGTCGGAGGGTTACATTATTCCCGTATTTAAGAAAGTAGATAAAACCTAACCTAATACTTACAGAGGAATAACATAAATGAGTAACTTAGGAAAGATACTTACAAGTATCTTAACCAATAGAATGGAATGTTTGAAAAAAAAAAATAACTTATTGTCAGATGCAAATTTCATTTTACATAATTTTATTGAAATCTTTCTACATGATAAAATGAACTTTAATTGAATATAGGTTTCTTGGTTTTTAGGAATGTTGGAAAAGAGCCATAGCCCATAACGCTATAATGGTCGCCTATCGAAAATTAATTGCTTCCATCTGACCTTATTAAGTTAACGGTTAATAATTGTGAATAAACAATGACCATCGTTTGCGTAAAGGTACACACCTTTTTTTCCAAAATAAAAATGAAACGTATGTAAATATGCACATCTTTAAGTCAAGTTAAAGGATACTGTTTCATTTATAGTTTTGGCTTTTTGCAATACAGTAAAACGCTTATGGTTTACAGAGGAGTTCACACTCATAACTCCCACTTCGTGGATCACAAGAACCGCACTTCCCTGGTACCGGTATAAAGGTCCATCTTTGTAACAGGTGGGAAAGATACAGGAATAATCTTGTTGTCGCTAAACTCATCCCGGGACACTTTCGTCGTCCAGTACCAAACGTCAGAAAACTGCAATCATAAGAAGTTTCGACGCAGATGAGTTGAACATTGAATCATATTTAAGGGAGGTTACAACCATGGACTTACACCTCGTTTTTATTGTTCGCTTGATGAACGATCAGAAAGCAAGATTTCAGTACAAAAAAAACGTGGGACGACTTATGTGTACTCGGTTTGCATTACTGCGGATTTAGACCAGCCTATCCATTTACACGGAAAGTTGCGGAATATTTCATATAAAAGATTAGGACTTACAAATTCGATAAATCAAACACTTTATATCTGCCTTTAAATTCTCTTTCTCTGTGACACGGTTAGCTTTCTCTAACTGCACTGTACATTTTGACAGGCGCAATTAACTTGTCAATAAAGTTGGACATCTGACCAATAATTAATGGACTAACTTCCCTAAGGCAGTTTGCTGTTAGTATTTATAGGACTGAGATCTAATGAACCTCAGTCACTTCTGTGGCCGTGTAGCTGGAGACATGTTCTTATGAGAGAACAGAGAGTGGCCGGTTTTGGACCATGTGCATCTCGTAATAAACAAGTTGAAATGTATTATGAGTTGTTACTTTGTTACATAACACCGTATTTGGCGCCGAAGACCTAGGACCTGGAAAAGTACTACACTATACATTATGAAGGCACGGGTGAGTGAATCATTTTTACACTTTGAAGATTTGTTTCAGACTGACATATGGCAGGTGGTGAATTGGCATTGTCTTTTCAGAAATTACCAGAACAACTAACAAATTATAGTTTAAATGAATTGTTAAAAATTGGATTAAATCTATTGAAAAATGTGCATTAATAAATAACTTAAATGAACTTAAGACACCTCTTTTGGCATGCAAATATAGTACATGTCACGTTTCTGATTACATCTTGCGACCTTTGACTATACCTCCTGTACCAAATTGGCAGCAATTAAAGACAGCACTATGTGAACGTTTTTCAGAGATAACAGACAGTCATATTCAGTTTTCAAAGTTAAGCAATATTACGCAATTCGAATCAGAAAACATCCAAGCATTTGCAGAAAGGATTTTGAGTCTGTGTGAAGAATCTTACAAGGGTTTTGAACAACATACTGCTTTAATTAATCACCAAACTTTATGTATTTTTATTAATGGTTTATATAATGATAATTTGAGACAGACCTTGATCAGAGCCAATCCAGTTAAATTTCAGCAAGCTGTAGATTTAGCTTCACAAGAAATATCAATTCGAAAACGCTGTGAACTTAGAAATAGGGATTTTCAGTCTTCGCGTACTTCTAATAATGAACATGAAAATGTGGAAATTGACCATTTACGCCGCGGAAGTTTTTGCAGGACATGAATATAATCATTGTAGGAAAAGGCGTGGACAAATAAATTCAGTCAAGTACAAATTTGATAGGCAACATACTAATTTCAACTATAAAAGACAAAACACACATATTCAGTGTTGGTTTTGTGGGCGTGCCGGACATATACGTGCAAGATGTGTCGAATATTTACGGTTAAACCTTTTACAACCTCTTGTTCCAAAATATCGGAAACCTCTTGTTTGTCTCGGAGCCTCAGACACAAGAAAAATAGAAAATAATGCATTCAATTCTCATTAAGATAACAAAGAAATACCAAATTCGTGTGTTTTCAAGATAGGTAATATCCCTCTGAGATTTCTGATCGATACGGGAGCTTCCTTCTCTCTAATTCATAAACGCATTTTAAAATCCTTCAAGTCAGTTAACTTAGAAAAATCTTCAATTTCATTACAATCTGCTTCTGGCGATGCAATAAAGGTGTTAGGTACAGCTAATTTAGAAGTCAAAATTAATTCACTAATGATCAACCATTCCTTCATTATAATTGATAATCTTTCTAGAAATGCTATTATAGGCTAGGATTTCTTATCTGCAAATTCCTGTCGAATATATTTTGATTTAAATTGCATTAAAATTAAAGATACTTATGTCTCTATGCAAGATGATCGTTGTATAGCCTCTATTGCGCGACTAACCAAAACAGTACAATTAAAACCTATGACTACATACAAATTGCCAGGAAAACTAAAACAAAATCCCAGTATTTCTAATGAAGTAACTTATGAAATTTTAAGTATAGAAAATTGTTACCTTGATGCAGAACCACATCTAAACCTTTCAAATGCTTTAGTGATACTTACTAATTACCGTAGAGTACCAATTATAATATCAAACCTGTCAAACAAAACTGTAAAACTTCGTCGAGGTTGTGTTATTGGTAAATTGGATCAAATAGATAAAGAATATGACATTTCATCGATTGATCGGCCGCAAGTACCGCAGAGTTCATCGCAAAGTATCTCTTCAGTCGATTCCGTCAATGAACATGTTAATGTTCCAAATATACATAAAGACAGGTTAAATACATTAATTTCAAGTTATTATGATGTATTTTCAAAAGATGAATTTTATCTAGGTAGGTATCCATATGGCTCTGTTGCTATAGAGACCAAAACAGATCAAGTGATTATGAAAAAACCTTATCGAATTTCATTCAGCGAAAGAGAAAATTTTAAACCGTGTATTTTGGTGAACAAAAAAGATGGTACCAAGCGTCTTGTAATCGATTTAAGAAAAGAAAAAATATTAAGACTACAGCTTATCAACTTCCTCGTATCGAAGACATTTTAGCTTCCTTAAATGGAGCAAAATATTTTACTTGTCTAGATCTTTCAAATTCATACCACCAAATACCAATCAAAGAAGAAGATCAGAAAAAAATATACATTTTCCACTCCATTTGGATTTTTTGAGTGGACAGTTCTACCGCAAGGTTTAAATATTTCAGCGGGAAAGTTCCAATCAATCATGTCCTCTGTTATAAAAGGATGTGAAGAATTTTCGGTTGTTTATTTGGACGATTTCCTTATATACTCTAAGACTCTAGAAGAATATTTTAGTCATATAGAAGAAATATTTAGGCGACTGCGAGCTAATTGTCTTAAGCTAAAACTAAAAAAGTGTGAATTCATTAAAGATAAAACCAATTACCTTGGACATGAAATATCAGCAGAAAGTATTCGTCCTAAAGCTGAAATTAGCCTCCCATTGGTAAGATTAACTAAGAAGAATGTTAAATTCGAATGGTCTATTGAATGTCAAAACAGTTTTGAGGATTTGATCACTCAATTAGAAAAATTACCACTGTTACGTCACCCACACATAAATAAACCTTACATAATATATACAGACGCAAGTGATTATGCCAAAGGCGCCGTCTTGATGCAAAATTTAACAGGTAAAAAGGGAGACGAACTACCAATACTTTTTCTTAGTCATGCCCTATCTAGAACTCAAAAGAAATATTCCACAATTCTTAAAGAGACTCTAGCAATCACCTATAGCTTTAAAAGACTTGACTGTTACTTGCAGGGATCAAAATTCGTAATTAAAACAGACCACAAACCTCTAACTTATTTGTTATCTTCAAATTTCGATAATAAACTTCTACAAAGATTTGCATTATAAATTTCCTTGTTATGACTTTTCAATTGAATACGTACCTGGAAAAACTAATGTAGTAACTGACTTTTTATCCAGACAAGTTAAAGGATCGACTTTTGATTCAGACACGGATATTATGACTGAACATAATAAAGGATCTACGATTAATGTTATTAATAGCCAAGCAAATAATCATGATGAATTAACAAAAGCATATGAAGCACCACAAACTATACCAGTTACTACCCCAGAAAATTTAGTCTCTATATAAAATAACAGAAATTAACAGAAATTAACAGAAATTAATAAAACGAGTGCGGACGCACTCTTTAACTAAATCTGAAAATAGGAGATTTGTTATGATTCAGGACATTTTACATTACTTGTCAGATAAAGATATTTACCCTTGCCCAAGAATATATGTTCCTAGTCAATTAAGAGAAATGGTTTTAATTGCATATCATAATAAAGGACACCCTGGTGTGAATAGGATGTTTAATGCCGTGCGAAAAGCATATTACTGGCCCAATCTCTGCAAGGATATTTACACATTTGTAAAGACATGCATAGCCTGTCAAACTGTAAATCTTAAAACCATAAAACCACCTTTACAAGATCAGATAATACCAAGCTACCCTTTTTCGAATATTTCATGTGATATCGTCGGACCGATGGCTCCCACAGCTTCGAAAGCCAAATATATGATAGTATTTATGGATGAACTTTCTGGTTATCCTGAAATAGTTGCATCACCAACTGCGACTTCAGCAGACGTTGTTAACGCATTTTTCGAAAAGATATTCTGGAAATACGGCTCTCCTTTATCAATACTGACAGACAACAGGTCCGTTTTCACCTCTAAAATGTTCAAAGATGTTATGCAGGATTTAAATATCAAACATCGTAGAACAGTCACATATAATCCCCAGGCTAACGGAAAATGAGCGTTCGCATAAAACTTTAAATGCCATTCTATGTAAGCTTACTAGGGATAATCCGATATTGTACTAGAACAAGCCCTCGCTGGCATCAGGTTTAATCCATCAGAATCGGCTGGACATAACCCATTTTTCATAGTATTTGGTCGAGACCCAGTACTACCTATTGATTCACTGTAGGAAAAAGGTTACCATATGTTGGCAAAGAATTCCATAAAGAATTACTACAAAGAAATCACGAAATTTACTGTGTAATGTATTCAAACAAATGACTAAATCAAGAAGAAGGCGTAACAGATATGCCAATAGGAAAGCCCAACAAGTAGAATTCAATGTAAATGATCCTGTCTATTACAAACATTTCCAACGCACTTCTAAGATATCTCCCCAATGGATTCCATACTATAGAGTTGTTGAATTTTATGGTTCAAAGCAATTTATACTTAAAAATCAATTAGATAACCAGATAATCAAATGCAATGTTGATCAAGTTAGAAAGGCAGAAATTGACGAGTGGACTCTTCTTTCCACTAAAACTATAAATCCAAGACCTATTCGAAATTGCAGATATGTTATTCCCCCTGAAATTGTTTCATGATAATACAGTTTCAGATAATCAAGATTTAATTCCAAAACGTAAAGTTAAAATGACAATAGTAATTGACAAACATAAGAATAGTTCTGAGTCCTCAACCAGTCAAGAGAGCGAAGATAATATTCCACTTCGTAAGTTACAAGCACATCTTAGGCGTTTAGAATATGAGCGTATTCACGGTACAGACGGACAAAATGAGAGTGATATGTCAGTTCTTAGTGGTCAATCAATCCAATTGAATATTTCCGATCAATTGTTTACGTTTGATGACAAGTCTTTGTCAGCTCCGTTAAGCGACATGGAGATTGACAGATGTTAGATTAAGATTTTTAGTAAGATATAGGTTTATACCTATTAATTAAGGTAAATCAGTTACCTAATGAGATGTTAAATATTATTAGCGTACTAGCTATATATAATATTGTGATGGTTATTCACAAGTAAAATGGAAACGCGGTTTTATAACAAGACTTACAGTTATACTTATGCGTAAATAAGAGTTAAATAAATAAATACATTCTTGCCTGTAATGGTTCCAAGAAAATGGTTGTGTACTAAATGCTATTGTAAGAATTTTACTTAATCTAGCATATGGAAGAAAATTCCAATCGTCTCTAGTATGAGAGAGAATCGAATTACAATTATAATGTAGGAAAGGTATACCTGTATTTAATATAATGGCCATTTGTTATCGTTTTTCAAGTTCGTTATTGGTTTAAGCGTGTTATTATTGATATATCATATTTAATGTTATCCGTTATAATGTCTATGACAAATTGCTTACTAATAGTATCCATTGACACTCATATTTATTCTTTTGCACATTGCTGAGGTATCACTATTAATTCATTCTGTTAATTCAAGAATAAGACATGCTATTACACCTTGCTAAGAGTCAGCTAAGAGCATTAATTCGAGTGTAAGATTCACTGCCACCTCGCAAAAGGCCGATGAAGCAGCCATTAAGATTGTTCCGGAGAAATTCCTCTTTGTCGGAAGAGTTCATCTAACCTAGAGAGCAATTCCATGATGTTTCCATTATACACATGTATTCAAAGGCACTACTACACAGACGATAATCATATGCCACTGACGAATAACATAATCTCAACAAAAAGGATATCATTTTCAACTTTGAGAAAATGACAATACTTCTATCTCCTTATACGCTGGACTTATACCTTGATACTAATTATTAGACTGTTATTACTACAAATCAACGGAATGAATAACATCACTTCGATCAACTATATCTAAACATGTTGTGTGGACTTCGTCATGAAAGGATACTACAACTACAACTGTTTTTGATACTACTTCTACTACTACTACTACAACTGCTGATGTTACTACTTCTACTGACGATTCGCCGTGAATAACTATAATTCCACATGAGTTCAAATTACTACGAAGTGCTAAGAAATACAAGACTGTTGGATCGATATTAATCATCGTACTGTTTGGAGAAATATTTATGTTGTTACCTTGTTGTATTGACTATTTCACGTTAATTTCTACATTATCATTTCCTACTTATTCAGTACAACTATGCTAATACGGTGATCATTTAATTGTTTCTTTTAAATTGCAAATATTTAACTCACTTGAATTTGTGAATGACTACTGTTTTCAAGTACTATACATGTTTGATAAATGTGTTATTTATCAACATAACCATTTATTAATTTCAAATACATGTATAATTATGTTCTTATTAAGGATCTTTCTGACGAATTTCTATGTAGAATTCTTTATATAAATAACATGGTGTGGTGTAAAGATGTAATCAACCAGCTTTCTCTGTGACACGGTTAGCTTTCTCTAACTGCACTGTACATTTTGACAGGCGCAATTAACCTGTCAATAAAGTTGGACATATGACCAATAATTAATGGACTAACTTCCCTAAGGCAGTAGGCTGTTAGTATTTATAGGACTGAGATCTAATGAACCTCAGTCACTTCTGTGGCCGTGTAGCTGGAGACATGTTCTTATGAGAGAACAGAGAGTGGCCGGTTTTGGGACATGTGCATCTCGTAATAAACAAGTTGAAATGTATTATGAGTTGTTACTTTGTTACACTATATAAATTCTACGAATACAGACCTTTTCATATTTACGTGTGTATTAGCGAGAAGTTTTCCATTTTCATCTAAGAACCTCTCCGGTCGAAATACCCAAGGATCTCCCCAGACATTTTCGTCGTGGTGTATGTACCAAACGTTTGCTATCACCTATAGAGTAAACGCATTTCACTTGTTATGCAAGATTAGTCTACAAACGATGACTTTCTTAAGCCTTCCCCTGATACAGACTATTTTCGACGCATTTACAGCTGGCGACTTTATTTTATAAAAGAAACACGGCAAAACTATGTGGCAAAATTCCAATTCCAATTTTTTAGATACTTTAATATATACTTTAATTGTTTACCTGTATTCTAAAAATCAGCATATTTTAAGTTGCAAGCGCCTTTGTTTCTGTGTGTTCTTCGTCATGATTGAATTTACAAAAAGTACAAATGGTAAAACAGGTATAATTCTGATCCTGGCATGTCAGATGTCTATTACATATTGAGCAGACGTTGACATGCCAGGGTATAAAATCTGTACCGTCAAAGAAAATATAAATGTACTGATGTCAACGGTTTTATGTACTTCTTTCATACTGAATTAATGCAAGCACTCTTGATTTTTGACAATATCTTAAGAGAGCAGTTTTCGCGAATGACGGAGACAAAGAGTATACTGCATATTTGGCATGTCAGATGCCTATTACATATTGAGCATACGTTGACATGCCAGGAGAATATAAATTTACTGATGTCAACAGTTTTATGAACTTCTTTCATACTGAATTAATGCAAGCACTCTTTATTTTTTACAAGATTTTAAGAGAGCAGTTTTCGCGAATGACGGAGACAAAGAGTATACTTTATATGTGTACAGTCTTCTCTTTGTCTTTGTTTTTCTCAAATTGCTAGTTAAGTCTGTTTATCAGCATTATTTCAAATTCAGTTTCCTGGTAGGAGAAGAAACCAGGTTGAATACTGGAGTAATTAATTTCTAAAAATATATCAAAATAAATAGTCCAATTATCAAGCTATTTAACGTTTTGTCACAGATATTTTTTAAGACTATTTAACTTTAGTCAGGCTTCACCTGTGTTTTGTCTTGTATTTTGTACCCCTCAAACACCGTGTCCTGGGAGCATACATGAGGTAAAAGCACCGGTGCCGGTGTTGAGTAACGCATTGTTTCCATGAGTACGGCCTCGATAAAGTCACACTTGTGTTTATCACAGACTGATGGCTCCCGTTCTGTGCCAATCACTTTTTCGAGTTCTTCTTGGATCTTTATCTGGTACTCTGGATGATTCGTAAGGCACAACAATGCGCTTGGCAAAACAGACGATGTGGTTAGAATTCCTGGCGGAAATACAGTGTATAAACGAGTTACGTTAGATGAAAATGAGGTTTGTTGCGTTTCCAATTCGGTATCACTAAATGGTGTATTGAGACATCAAGCGCGATTGATATAAACTAATACTGGTGATACAGATAGGTCTAGACATAATAATTATGATTGTCAATTATCTCAGCAGGGGATACATTGGATGCACGACAGTAAATCTCGTTCCTTCTGAGACTGAACGTATGATGGTTGGTGGGAGTTTAAGGCTGTTTTCAATGGTATTTCAGTTATATGAAAGCGACAAATTTACGTAAAAAGTGTTTCTTAGTTGTTTGCACAGCTGTATTTCATACAACATACTTCTCAGCAAACTATCCACCTTCCCAGATACAGTTCAGCCTATAGGTAGAAAACGAATGACGCTACTCACGATGACTAGCGCGAATGAATGAATGAATGGTCGAGCCGAGGTTCGCACTCAACTCCCCTGAATTGAAAGCCAGCGTCTTAACCGACATTAACATTCACTGTTCGCATATACCATCAGACACAAGTAAATACTCAAACTTACGGCATCAAAGAAAAAGGTCAGTCAAGGCAAGTCAAGCACTGCTGAATCAATGAAAATATACTTTTAATTCTTTGCATTTCGGAATAGTTTAATATTTCTTTCTGAAAGGGTCTAGAAATCGTCTAGAAAGCGATTACTATAGTGTTAAACCCAATACGTTTACTATATTTTATGTCAAGTGATTTTATGATACCATGATCAGGGTCAATATTCAATGGATCATAATTTAATGCGACCTTAGGGCATAATTTGAGCCGTTCCAAGAGAAAACCAACAGTATGGACTCTGCGTAGTGTATTGACTAAGATCAGCATGCGCAGTTCGCGCAGGCTAATCCGAGCCGACACATTCCGTCTCAGGGGGATATAGGTATAGAGTAATGATTCCTGAAACAGAAAGTCCACAGGAGGCGAGACGTGTCCGGGTTAGCCCGCGCGGCATGCTTAGGTCGATACTTTGTTGGTTTAAAGTATAACAAAAAACAATTATATAAGAGAGAGATAAGACTATCAAAATAGTATGAATGAGTCGATGGTGTCAGGATAAACTGAAAAAATGTTAGAATCAGCGTTAAAACAACATACAAACAAGCAAACAAATAAGAATAAGACCGAGAAATACTGACTTCAACATGTTCTATACATCGCCAACACTATATTTCTTACCAGCCACGAGTATGTCAAGTAGGTTTGCCTTAATCACTTCATCGGAGAGCAATGGTTCTTTTCCTTCTTCTATCTCTATCCGTTGTTCGGCTTAATACCAGTCTATAAGGCCCCGACCAGTACCGGGGCTTCTTTATTCCTGTGTGAATACAGAATGAAATAGTGTTACGTGTACCGAGACCTTCGCGGAGTTAAGCCACCGCAGGTCACCCATCCAGGTACTTGCCGAGATGTACATTACCTAACTTTAAAAGTCAACCACTCTACATGTACTAAGGTCAATATAAAAATCAGCCTCTACAACAAGGCAGTAAGAGTGGTAGTTGTACCTATACCCATTTCCCGTTACATGTGTCCCTCTTTTCTGTTGACGTCGACTAGAAGTTACACTATAAAAGCCGGTTTCTACAGCAATGCTACAGAAGAGGTATTTGTAACTATACCCCATTTCCCGTTACATGTGTCCCTCTTTTCTGTTGACGTCGACTAAAAGTTACACTGTAAATGCCGGTTTCTACAGCAAGGCTACAGTAGAGGTATTTGTAACTATACCCCCTTTCCCGTTACATGTCTCTCTCTTTTCTGTTGACGTCGACTAAATGCAGGTTTCTACAGCAAGGCTACAGTAGAGGTATGTGTAACTATACCCCATTTCCCGTTACATGTGTCCCTCTTTTCTGTTGACGTCGACTCTACAGCAAGGCTACAGTAGGGGTATTTGTAACTATACCCCATTTCCACTTGATTAGGATAATGTTCAGTGACCATCAACACTCTGAACCCAAATGTCAGGAGCAGAGCTTTGAGAAAAACCCGCTTTAAATCATTTGCGATTATTGAAGATCTACACTGCCTTCGCTATTGCACAGTTATATAAAGATCTGCAGTGCGTTCGCTATTACACACATATATGAAGATCTGCATCGCGTTTGCTATTCAAATGCATTACACATTATAATTACATCACATAACTAGGCAACAAATCCAACATGTTTGACACATTTTTACTTACCTTAACTTTGTAAAACATTTTCTCCAGTATTTTCTCTCTTTTTAACATTTATAAAGGTGTATGACGCATAAAGGGGAACTTTCGCAAAAGCATGTCATTGACCGGGCTTGCAAGATAGTCTTGGCTAGAAATGAAATCGAAATAATCCATTTTATCCTCCTCTGTTGCAACATCCCCAGTCAGCTGAAATAAACATGAGACGCAATTGGCGAAAAGGGGTCTGATTGAATCTACGAACAGGGTGGATTCAAGTGAGTTTATCTAATTGGTCATTCTCATCAGTCTTCACCGTCCAACTACCATTGTGCCATTGTTTAAACCTTTTTCAAATTTGCATCGATTGAGCAACAACCGCTCAAGTTATATTAATCACACTCGATGCCTGCTTCCTGGATACCTAACAAGTTATCCTGCCAGTTGTGTGGACAAAATCCCAAAGGCAGAACGCGCTCATCAAGGGATTCGAACCTCTGATAATTGGCAACAAGTGGCCAATACTCTACCACTGCATTCCACACAACGGTCATAGATGTTACTTCTACAGAAACAAAACAACCTTATGAATCCCATTCAACTTGCAGCCGCATTCTGACGTACCTCCATCAGACGACTATTGAGAACGTTGTGGCAAAAGGATGAAATGCTCATGGTGAGCATGGTCTCTCTTTGGTACAATGATTTACAACTTTATATGTCTAGACAGGGACGTCCCTGGTCTGGGTTATCAATTAGTACATGAGGGGGAATGTGTTCTCACCACCGGATTAACACCCGATACCTGCATACAAATTCAAGTGGCCTGACCTCAAACCTTTCCTGTATCCTTACAAATTAGTTGGAAGCAATATAACCCTGTTCCTATAACTATGAACTGACTATAAACATCACTACATACTGTAAAGATGTAATCCAATAGCTTTATCTGTGACACGGTTAGCTTTCTCTAACTGCACTGTATAGTTAACCTGTCCATAAAGTTGGACATCTGACCAATAATTAATGGACTAACTTACCTAAGGCAGTTATACATTCAGTATTTATAGCCACTGAAATCTTAGGAGAGTAGTCACTTCTGGTGGCCGGTGTCTGGGACATAGACGTATGAGAGAGCCATTGTTTGGCCGGTTTTGGGACATGTGCATCTCGTAATAAACAAGTTGAAATGTATTATGAGTTGTTACTTTGTTACATAACCCCGTATTTGGCGCCGATGACCTAGGACTTGGAGAAGTGCTACCTATACATTATGAAGAAGGCACGGGTGAGTGAATCATTTTTACACTTTGAAGATTTGTTTCAGTCTGACATATGGCAGGTTGTGAATTGGCATTTTCTATTCAAAAATTAACAGAACAACTAACAAATTATAGTTTAAATGAATTGTCAATTGAAATATCAGTTTCCGATGGAGATACATCAAAATTTGAGATACCACCAATTTTGGCATTCAGATATAGTACAGGTCACGTTTCTGATTACATTTTGCGAATTTTGACTATAACTCCTACACCAAATTGGCAACAATTAAAGACAGCACTATGTGAACGTTTTTCAGAGATAACAGACAGTCATATTCAGTTTTCAAAGTTAAGCAATATTACACAATTCGAATCAGAAAACATCCAAGCATTTGCAGAAATGATTTTGAGTCTGTGTGAAAAATCTTAAAAGGGTTTTGAACAACATACTGCTTTAATTAATCACCAAACTGTATGTATTTTCATTAATGGTTTATATAATGATAATTTGAGACAGACTTTGATCAGAGCCAATCCAATTAAATTTCAGCAAGCTGTATATTTAGCTTCACAAGAAATATCAATTCGAAAACGCTGTGAACTTAGAAATAAGGATTTTCAGTCCTCGCGTAACCATTTACGCCGCGGAAGTTTTTGCACTTTTTGTATGTTTCAGGACATGAATATAATCATTGTAGGAAAAGGCGTGGACAAATAAATTCAGTCAAGTACAAATTTGATAGGCAACATACTAATTTGAACTATAAAAGACAAAACCCACACATATTCAGTGTTGGTGTTGTGGGCGTGTCGGACATATACGTGCAAGATGTGTCGAATATTTACGGTTAAACCCTTTACACCCTTTTTTTCCAAAATATCGGAAACCTCGTGCTTGTCTCGGAGTCTCAGACACAAGAAAAATAGGAAATAATGCATTTAATTCTCATTCAGATAACAAAGAAATACCAAATTCTTGTGTTTTCAAGATAGGTAATATCCCTCTGATATTTCTGATCGATACGGGAGCGTCCTTCTCTTTAATTCATAAACGCATTTTTAAATCCTTAAAGCAGTCAGTTAACTTAGAAAAATCTTCAATTTCATTACAATCTGCCTCTGGCGATGCAATAAAGGTGTTAGGTACAGCTAATTTAGATGTCAAAATTAATTCACTAACGATCAACCATACCTTCATTATAGTTGATAATCTTTCTAGAAATGATATTATAGGCAAGGATTTCTTATCTGCAAATTCCTGTCGAATATATTTTGATTTAAATTGCATTAAAATCAATCTGACTAAAGCACACGATCTGACCAAATGTAAGATCTAATGGCGATCCATTCGAATTCATCTTCTTGTTTTATCGGATTTCCAATTCGCTATTTTTAGATCCACCAAGCTATTTTATTTGAAGCAATCAGAGGACTCGTTTCAACAAACGTTTGGCTTAACCTTCAAAATAGGGTCAATTGACGAAGTTTAGCAAATTTAAAATAAACCATTTTAAAACCAGAGCAAAGAACACTTTTCGATGCTGTATGGTCAGGGAAAGACTGTTTCAGTGTTTTGCCTCATTTCCGCATTTGTAGCCATGATGCGGTCGTCATAAGAACTATACATACGTGTAAATCACTATGCGAAAATTGGGATCCAATGCTAAATATAGATTTATTTGGTAAATATAGACTTTTACCTTCACTTTCAAAAACGTGAAATCAAGGTTCTGATTGGCAGGCGGAAAGGTCGTCTGAACGTGACCCTCTATCAGTTGTCTTCAGATCCTATGCGTAGCGTTAATAGGAGATGATTTTAATGAGATTGCATTAAAATTAAAGATACTTATGTCTCTATGCAAGATGATCGTTGTATAGCCTCTATTGTGCGACTTACCAAAACAGTACAATTAAAACCTATGACTACATACAAATTGCCAGGAAAACTAAAACAAAATTCCAGTATTTCTAATGAAGGAAATTATGAAAATTCAAGTATAGAGAATTGCTACCTTAATACAGAATCACATATAAAGCTTTCAAATGATTTAGTGACAGTTACTAATTACCGTAGAGTATCAATTATAATATCAAACTTGTCAAACAAAATTGTAAAACTTCGTCGAGCGTGTGTTATGGGTAAATTACATCAAATAGATAAGGAATATGACATTTCATTGATTGATCGGCCGCAAGTACCGCATAGTTCATCGCAAAATATCTCTTCAGTCGAGTTCGTCAATGAAAATGTTAATGTTCCAAATATACATAAAGACAGGTTAAATACATTAATTTTAAGTTATAATGATGTATTTTCAAAAAATGAATTTGATCTAGGAAGGTATCCATATGGCTCTGTTGCTATAGAGACCAAAACAGATCAAGTGATTAGGCAAAGACCTTATCGAATTCCATTCAGCGAAATAGAACATTTTAAACAAAAAATTAATAATATGCTCAAAGCAAATATCATACGTCATTCACACTCAGAATTCAATAATCCGTGTATTTTGGTGAACAAAAAAGATGGTACCAAGCGTCTTGTAATCGATTTCAGAAAAACAAACCTAATTATTAAGACTACAGCTTATCCACTGCCTCGTATCGAAGACATTTTAGCGTCCTTAAATGGAGCAAAATATTTTACTTGTCTAGATCTTTCGAATTCGTATCACCAAATACCAATCAAACAAGAAGATCAGGGGAAAACTTCATTTTCCACTCCATTTGGATTTTTTGAGTGGACAGTTCTACCACAAGGTTTAAATATTTCAGCGGGAAAGTTCCAATCAATCATGTCCTCTGTTATAAAAGGATGTGAAGAATGTTCGGTTGTTTATTTGGACGATTTCCTTTTTCTAGAAGAACATTTTAGTCATATAGAAGAAACATTTAGGCGAATGAGAGCTAATTAATCTAGCATATGGAAGAAAATTCCAATCGTCTCTAGTATGAGAGAGAATTGAATTACAATTATAATGTAGGAAAGGTATACCTGTATATAATATAATGTCCATTTGTTATCGTTTTTCAAGTTCGTTATTGGTTTAAGCGTGTTATTATTGATATATCATATTTAATTGTATCCGTTATAATGTCTATGACAAATTGCTTACTACTAGTATTAATTGACACTCATATTTATTCTTTTGCACATTGCTGAGGTATCACTATTAATTCATTCTGTTAATTCAAGAATAAGACATGCTATTACACCTTGCTAAGAGTCAGCTAAGAGCACTAATTCGAGTGTAAGATTCACTGCCACCTCGCAGAAGGCCGATGAAGCAGCCATTAAGATTGTTCTGGAGAAATTCCCTTTTGTCGGAAGAGTTCATCTAACCTAGTGATCCATTCCATGATGTTTCCATTATACACATGTATTCAAAGGCACTACTACACAGACAATAAACATATGCCACTGACGAATAACATAGTCTCAACAAAAAAGATATCATTTTCAACTTTTAGACAATGACCATACTTCTATCTCCTTATACGCTGGACTTATACCTTGATACTACCTATTAGACTGTTATTACTACTAATCAACGGAATGAATAACATCACTTCAATCAACTATATCTAAACATATTGTGTGGACTTCGTCATAAAAGGATACTACACTACAACAACTACTACTACTACTGATACTACTACTACTACAACGACTGATCTGCTACTTCTACAGACGATTCGCCGTAAATAACTATAATTCCACATGAGTTCAAATTACTCTGGATTCTACGAATTGATAAAAAATACAAGACTGTTGGATCGATATTAATCATCGTACTTTTTTGAGAAATATTTATATTGTTACCTTGTTGTATTGACTATTTCACGTTCCTTTCTACATTATTATTTCCTACTTATTCAGTACAACTATGTTAATACGGTGTTCATTTAATTCTTTCTTTTAAATTGCAAATATTCAATTCACTTGAATTTGTGAATGACTACTGTTTTCAAGTACTATACATGTTTGATAAATTTGTTATTTATCAACATAACCATTTATTAATTCCAAATACATGTATATGTTCTTATTAAGGATTGGTCGTCACTGCAAGGTCTTAGATCTTTCTAACGAATTTCTATGTAGAATTCTTTATATAATAAACATGGAAAGGTGTAAAGATGTAATCAAATAGCTTTCTCAGTGACACGGTTAGCATTCTCTAACTGAACTGTATATTTTGACAGGCGCAATTAACCTGTCCATAAAGTTGGACATCTGACCAATAATTAATGGACTAACTTCCCTAAGGCAGTTATAAATTTAGTATTTATAGCCACTGAAATATTAGGAGAGTAGTCACTTCTGGTGGCCGTTGACTTGGACATAGAAGTTTGAGAAAGCCACAGTTTGGCCGGTTTTGGGACTCGTTATAAACAAGTTGAAATGTATTACGAGTTGTAACTTTGTTACAATACCGTTTGCGACTATAAACATCACTATATAACCGTTTGCGACTATATACATCACTACATATCGTTTGCGACAAAAACATCACTACATATCGTTTTATTGTACTCACCAATATTGACATCACGTTACATACCGATCCCTTAGCTAGTTCTACTACTTCAAACCCTTGTTCCCCCGAGTGCTCTATCTCTTCTATTACTCGTTGGATTTCAGTTTTCATAATATTTTCAAATCGTGCAATACCATCACCATATACGTGAAGTCCTTTCGACAAAGCCTTTCTCAGGTCTCCATGCATCTTTCCCGGGTTTCTCAACGTAATATTTTTACGTTTACTTACAAGGTCAGCGATAAATATTGTAGGTCTGTATTTGAATACTTGCTTAAACCCTTCCCCACAAAACGCTTTATTCACTACGTCTGCGGAGTTCAACAACATATTTGTAGTTCCGAATATCTTCATTTCATAAATACGACCATACTGGCGAGCTAACTCTGACAATTGCATGTGTATCTGACCTGGTTTTAATAGTAAAGCGGAACCTACAATCGGATAGGCGTATGGTCCCGGAAGTCCTGATTTTCGTTGACCTGACGTGAAGTATGCATACAGTAATAACAGTCCGAGAATAATGAGAACTGCTGTTGTAAACCACTCCATCGTGTGTTTGTTACTGAAAGCAAATAGTTTAACATTTGTTTTATGTTTATACGGTAATAACAAAGAGAATGTCATAGATCCGAGATTTCTTAATCCACGCCCAGTGTCATGCTTCACAAACAAACCGACAAGTAATGGTTAAAAACTACCCGGTTCTCATGCATCACCTGGCTTTGGTTTGTGATGCAGAAACCACGTTCGAGTGTACCGGATAGAACTTATCGAATGTTTTGATTGGCTAAAATACTGCAATTTATTTGCATAATAAGTTATCGGCTCTATCAATTTTCACATGAACACCGGCTACATACGGATACTTTACTGACAGCTTGAGAATTGTCTGCTCTGATCTCAACACCATTTGGACAAGTGCATGAGAAAAAGGTACAAGTTTGAATTTCTGAACAGTGCAGGTCTACATCATCTGGTCCACCTGCCCAGTCTTATCAAAACCTACACACGTTGACAGAATCTTCTAACAAGCGTGGATAAGTAATATGTGAACAGTGTAGATCTGGATCTAAACTGTTTACGAAAGCCAGCTTGGACAGTTTTCCCATACACGGGCTCATTCAAGTTAGAACACAGTCAGTTACCATAAAATGAACAATATTTGCCTAACAGTGAGAACGAGAGTTGAATTGTATGGTGAACGCCCTCATACAAGATTAAAAATACTTCATCCCCGGTGCCAGTTGGTTTAACAATAGGTCCATTGGTGTTCACTACTTCGATAATGGGGTAAAGAAAAGAGTATTGACAGCTAATTGTGTTTTGTTTCATGTACATTCGATTATGGACCTTTTCCCTCATACGACAATTCTGCAGCAGACGACTTTGAACGTATTTTGTTAAAACATAGAAAATCTCCATACGTGAATGGATAACCTATGATAAAAAGTGGAAAACATTGTGGCAAAAGGGGAAATTGCACGTTTTGTGCAATTTCTTCTTTTATTACTATGTTTTCAAAAAGCCGTCTGCTGCAGAGGTGTCAGAAAGCGTCTATATGAGGGAAAGGGTTAAAGGCTATATACTCATGTACGTATGTGATAAGTGCAGCTGTTTTCAAGACGCGTGGTAAGATACAAGGGAACCCTTGATAGCTCTTTCTGGAAAGACCAGCTGGTTCATTTACATGCTGTATGTATGGCATCGATACACGTCAGACAGGCTTTTTTCTCGGA
The DNA here is from genome assembly GCA_031761405.1 of Serripes groenlandicus. NCBI lineage: Eukaryota > Metazoa > Mollusca > Bivalvia > Cardiida > Cardiidae > Serripes > Serripes groenlandicus. The sequence continues at coordinate 11,669,209 of JASEVX010000017.1, forward strand.
AAGGGGCCAGTACGTGATTTCTAGAAGAATGGGCCATGATTTAACCCACATACAGACGCCTCTGCAGCAGACGAGTTTTAAAAGCATTGCGTCAAAAGGAGAAATTGCTCATAATTTGCAACCTTTTTATTCAACTGAAATTGGTGATGATATATAAGTGTAATTATTTAAAAAGATTCTCTATTTTGCCAAGATGGTTTTAAAGTCGTTTGCTTCATATGTGTTGCATGTGGGATAGGGTTAAATCATCTCAGAAATGTCCCGAGTATCCAGATCTCTGCAGCACCGGGTAAACTCTTGCCACGTCAAGAAATGTACACAAAGATTTAACATCGATTTGCAGATGGATCTTGCTACCCATTGATCGGAAATGTTGTTTATAAAGTCTTGTAAAGCACACTAAGAAAATGTTGTTAAATTGTGCATTTCAACATAAGGGTCAACATCCATGCAGGGACGTATATCTTATCCACCATCCTGATCCATGTATATAGCATGGATATCCTACCGTACTTAAGTACTAAAGAAACGATGTAAACCAGCAGCTAGATTGAGCTGAAAAGCAACCGAGATCATGGTCTAGATATAGACAGTGAGTTTTGCTCAAGGAACACTAACCTAAAACTCGGAAGAAACTTCCGATAATTTAAGTTAATTTCAATAACATGGATGCATATGGTCAAAGGGAAGCAATTCATTTTACATAGGCGACCATTATAGCATTATGGGTTAGGGTTCTTTCCCAGCAATCAAAATAAGCCACAAACCTGTATTAAATTAAAGTCCAATCTTATATCTACCATAAAAGCACCAAAAACTTAAAGGTTAACGTTCCCTTTTTTTTAGCTATGACGTCAAATCATAGGTCACCATTATCCCGCACTGAAATTTGCTTTAAATTTCAGAAAATACAGGATGTTCTAAACATGGCTCTGAATGTGTCAATATAGTCAAAAGTAAACCAGGGTTTGGTTACAAATCACTTACAGGCAAATATAGTTTTCGAAAAACACTTTCAACTTTCAGCTAAATCATTATTGTCCAATGGGAGACAATTTCAGTCTTATATATTTATTCGAAATTGTCTGCAGCCGACTTTGAAAACATCTGAGCTAAAATATGGAAAATCCTTATTGCGCGGGTGCATATATTCGTTGTGTTTAGAACTACCACTGGTGCAATGCACTTGCACATGCGCCGTGTTAATCGCGAATGCGCCGTATTTTACAGTCGGCTCTCGGATATTTCCATAGCAGTTCGTCACTAGACTGGTTCTCGTTCGAGTTTGCAATAGAAGATTAAGATCAGTGAACCAGTCTATTTATATGCAAGTAGTTTTTTTTATAATTAAGATGTAAATTAAAACCACAGTGTAACGTGTACCGGCGTTAAGCCATCGCGGGTCACCCATTCAGGCACTAACCGTGATGAACGTTGCTTAACTTTACGAAAAGGTCAACCACTCTACCAACATCGCTATAAAAGCTGGCTGTAAAAGTGATATGTATACCTATATCTCGTTACCGTTACATTTCTCCCTCTTTTCTCTTGACTTCGACCCGAAGTCACACAACTGAACACAAGCAGTATACCAGAGCGGAGTATATGTAACATCACTGGGAACCACCGGGGGTTTAATAACAGGAAAATAGGTGATTCGGTCACGTTATATTACACATGTGAAATATAAAGAAATACGTAATGGGTATATTAGATCGGATACAACCATTGTCATGTGGTAAAAATGTATTTATATGTCTCTGGCTATACAAGAATGAAAACTTTTGTTGAAGATTTTAAAATATTTAATCTTTGCTCGTTCCCAATGATCCCAATTAACCTGCACTAAAGCTATAAACAAGAGGGCCTTGAGGCCCTGGAATCGCTCACCTGAGAATGGGCTATTTAAGACTTAATTCTTTCAGCGTCAATGGCAATATCATCAAGACAAACTTTCTGACAAATGTCAAGCTGCTCAAGTAAAAAATGCAAACCTCTATAGTGTTAACTAGATTGTTCTACAATTTGGCCTAGTGACCTAGTTGTTGCTTTCAGAGTGTTAACAAGATTTTCCTTAAATTTGGCCTAGTGACCTAGTATTTGACTGGACATGATTCATATTTGACCTTGGACTAGATATCATCAAGACAAACTTTCTGAAAAAGTTTCAACATGCTCAAGGTTAAAATCTGGCTTCCAGAGTGTTAACAAGATTTTCCTTCAATTTGGCCTAGTGACCTAGTGTTCGGACAGACATGACCTATATTCGAACTTGGCCTAGATATCACTAAGACAAACATTCTGACAAAGTTTCAACATGCTCAAGCCAAAAATGCGGCTTCCAGAGTGTTAACAAGATTTTCATTAAATTTGGCCTAGTCTAGTTTTTGACCTTGGTCTAGATTTGATGGAGATATATGTTCTGATAAACTTTCATGAAGATTGGATGCAAAATGTTGCCTCTAGAGTATTAACAAGCAAATGTTGACCTAGTTTTTGACCCAGCATGACCCATATTCGAACTTGGCCTAGATATCATTCAGCTAAACATTCTGACCAAATTTCAAGCTGCTGTAGCAAAACATGCGGCTTCTACAGAGTTAACAAGATTTTCCCTCAATTTGGGCTAGTGACCTAGTTTCTGACCCAATATGACCCATATTTAAACTTGACCTACATATCATCAAGACAAACATTCTGATAAAGTTTCAACATGCTCAAGTTGAAAATGTGGCATCTAGAGTGTTAACAATATTACCCTTCAATTTGGCCTAGTGACCTAGTTTTTGACCCGGCATGACCCGTATTCGAACTGGACGTAGATATCATTCAGCTCAACATTCTGACTAAATTTCAAGCTGTTGAAGCAAAATATGCAGCTTCTACAGTGTTAACAAGATTTCCCTTCAATTTGGCCTAGTGACCTAGTTTTTTTGACCCAGCATGACCCATATTCGAACTTGGCCTAGATATCATTCAGCTCAACATTCTGACTAAATTTCAAGCTGCTGAAGCAGTGTTAACAAGATTTCCCTTCAATATTCGAACTTGACCTAGATATTTTAAAGACAAACATTCTGATAAAGTTTCAACATGCTCAAGTTGAAAATGTGGCCTCCAGAGTGTTAACAAGATTTCGCTTCAATTTGACCTAGTGACCTCGTTTTTGACCTCATATGGCCCAGTTTCGAACTTGTCCAAGATTTGATGGAGATGAATGTTCTGATACACTTTCATGAAGATTGGATGCAAAATGTAGCCTGTAGAGTGTTAAAAAGCTGAAATGTTGACAATGCACAACGGACGGACGCCAGACAAAATGTGATCACAATAGCTCACCTTGCACTTCGTGCATAGGTGAGCTAAAAAACAAGTAGCATTCAAATGATAAAAGGGTAAACCTGTTAGACAAGGAATTTAATAACATGTCACTCAAAGGTTACTTTCTGTCAAATTATTTCAATATTGAACAGGTAGTTTCCGATGATTTTTACACAGGTAGGTATCTAAGGTTCGTTGAGTGCCATGACATCAAGGTACCTGGTATAATGTTACCCAAGGAAAATGTTTGTGAAACTATTTGGACAACACGATGGAAGTCCGATGGGCACTAAATGGTCGCAATAGATCACCTGGATTATTTTGTGCTCAGGCATGCTAAACTAATTGCATAGTCTTTACTACAACATATACAACATCATGTAAATTGTTTGTGAAACTATTTGGACAACACGATGAGAGTTGGATGAACACTAAATGGTCGCAATAGATCACCTGGATTATTTTGTGCTCAGGCATGCTAAACTAATTGCATAGTCTTTACTACAACATACATTGTATACAACATCATGTAAAATCGTTCATTTTAACTTTGTCTCATTTAAACCAGGGACGTAGATGTCTACGTCCCTGTTTAAACCAAAGGGATTCAGCACATACACACATATTATAGATAACAAGAGCATGCAGTGGAACGCAGTCATGTGTCTCGTGGGAAACTGGCTGGAAAAACAGACAATGGGGAAAAAATCACTAAGTGTCTCTCTGTTTTACAGTCAGGCAACACACACGACTCTAACTCTTTCCCACATACAACAATTCTGCAGCAGACGACCTTGAAAACATAGTGACAAAAACCTAAAGAAATCTCCTTAAAAGATAGCTTAATTGTTAAATAAAGTTGAAAACATTGTGGACAAAGGAGAAATTGCTCATCATGAGCAATTTCACCTTTGGCCACAATGAGGTTTTTTATAAGTCGTCTGCTGCTTTTGCGTAAAAATATGTCTGCAGGTGGGAAAGGGATAATCTAACACAAACTGTTTCACACTACCCTAACTCTGGTCATAAGGCCTTTGCCAGAGAATTTCAATTTGCAGATTCGGTCAGTACTCATTAGATTGGAACCTGTTATTGAATTAGACTTATGTTTAACCCTTTCCAAGATACAGCAAATCTGCAGCAGACGACTTTGAAAACATACCCAAAATCTTTTTGAAAACTACCCTTAACCCTTACCCTCATATAGACGCTTTCTGACGCCTCTGCAGCAGACAGCTTTTTGAAAACATAGTGACAAAAGAAGAAATTGCTCAAAACAAGCAATTTCTCCTTTTGCCACAATGTTTTCCACTTTTAGTCATAGGTTATCCATTCAATTGTAGAGATTTTCTATTTTTTGACAAAATATGTTCAAAGTCGTCTGCTGCAGAATTGTCATATGAGGGAACAGGTTAAGTGAAAGAACAATAATTTAATAGAGTTGAAAACATGGTGACAAAAGGAGAAATTGCTTGTTTTGAGCAATTTCTTCTTTTGACGCCATGTTTCCAAAAGGCTGTCTGCTGCAGAGGTGTCTGAAAGTGTCTATATGAGGGAAATGGTTAACAAATTTTGTTCTTGAGCTGAATCCCTGTGATTTAAACTGAAAGTAAACATGTATAAAACAAGCATTCAACTACATGTAAATATTAGTGTTTGTCAACTTTTTATAAAAACACATATAATCATTATAGCTTTAATTATTTCATTTATTCAAATTAATGGCGAGGCCATTTATTTTCAATTGCAACTTACACAAAGCTTCATTAACAATATATAATCCTTGTATTTTGTGTCTTATCACAGTTGAAAAATACATCAACATAATTATAGGTTTTTTATAAAAAATAAACACAAGTCAACACATCACTTACCCAACATCAGATCAAGTTTGTAAATTTGTTCATACATGTATATTTATATTACTATAATAACATTAACTTTTTTGTATTATGGAATCAGTCCAGTGGTCTCAGAGGAGAAGATTGCAACAAAGACACATAACATGAACTATCCCCTGGTTTTTAACTTGTCTGCCGCAGATTTGATGGAAATGTTTTTTATTATAATCATAACCAAGATAAAAAACATCTAGGCATAAATATAGTAACCTTAAATAAATGATAGTATTATCATTGAACACAGTTGAAAACATTGTGGCACAGGGAGAAATTGGCCATCATGAGCAATTCCTCATTTTGCAACATTGTTTTCAGACGTTGTATGCTACAGATGCGTCAAAATGTGTCTGTAAGTCAGAAATGGTTAACAGGTGCTTCCATAATTATGGAAATGTCTTTTCTTAGAATTAATAAAGAATAACTAAATAATATTTACTATTAAGATTAATATAATCAGGCCTAACTTGGTCTATGTTGTTCTCAAATGGATGAGTTCAGGCAAAACAGGTGTAACAACATTTTGAAAAAGTAGCTGTTACAACAGTTTTGTGCAAAGCTCTTAACCCTTTCCCTCATACAGCAATTCTGCAGCAGATGACTTTGAATGTATTTTGTCAAAAAATAGAAAATCTCCTTAATTGAATGGATAACCTATGACAAAAAGTGGAAAACATTGTGGCAAAAGGAGAAATTGCATGTTTTGTGCAATTTCTTCTTTTGACACTATGTTTTCAAAAAGCCGTCTGCTGCAGAGGCGTCAGAAAGCGTCTATATGAGGTAATGGGTTAACATGCTAATTAAGACTTTCTCACATACATCACATCTGCGGCAGGAAACTTTTAAAACATCTAGGGCAAAATATGATAATTCTGAGTAAATGAAAGTTTAATTATTGAATAAAGTTGAGAACATTCTGGCAATAGGAGAAATTGTTGATCATGGGCATTTTCTCCTTTTGTAGTAGTGTTTTAAGAAGTTCTTCTGCTACCGCTGCACCAATATGGGTCTATACGTTGAAAAGGGTTAGATCTGTGCGTAGATGGCTGAGAAAATATTGTTTAAAGTCATATTTAGCTGAGTAAAGGATAGCAGGTTTGTTAACATATTATTGACTTTGTCACAAAACACTATTGCGTGTAAATCCGGTATTAAAGTTTACATCATGTAGCTGATATCAGTATGTATTTGAGAAGAAGAAAATATTCTCCTATTTAAAAATATTCAAATGAACACATTTGTTGCCTACCAATAACCAGTTACATATAACTATTAACCCTTTCCAACATAAAACAAATCTGCAGCAGACAACTTTGAAAACATTTATTTAATAATATGGAAACTCTCTTCAAATTGAAGAACAATTACTGAATAAAGTTAAACAAAATTGCCAAAATGAGAAATTGCTCATTATGAGCAATTTCTCCTTTTTTCACAATGTTCTTAAAAGTTGTCTGCTGCAGAGGCATCAAAAGACAACAGTAAGTGGGAAAGGGTTGAGACAATGTATGCCTGGTGGACAAACAACAAAGTTAGCCCTTAGCACCAAGGCAGGCAACACAAAACACTAGATAAGAGGGAAGAGAACAGCTCTTTTCCCCACAATATTTCTCTTACTATTGAACCAAATCCTATGATGTGGCTACTCAAAAGAACCGTCTCACCGAGACGAATCTTTTGAGTACCCACAAGATAGGGTTTGAATGTGAAATAAGGATTTTAGAACATAGAACATAGAAAATGCCCCTTATCTAGAGCTCTGAAAAACACAGATATAAATGACAACAGGATTAGATAAATACTAGAATTTTTGACAGAAAAGGGGCAATAACTCTGATATCAAAATATTTGGATTATCCCCCTTTTGTGAACCAATCACACACATTGATATAAACAATTGTCAGAAGTTTCAATGTTATCCTTTGAATAGAAAAAAAGTTATTTGAAAACGTGACGAAAAAGTGTGACAGACAGACAGACAAAAAAAAAAGGAATCCCTAAGTGCCTACCATGCTACGCAGGTGACACAAAAACTCTTTTTGTATATTTACAATTACATATACATATCATATATCACTAACAACTTAAGGACTAGAAAGTCTACATCAACTACTTTATTAACATGATGATTGTGTAAATAGAGATTATCCATTTCATTGCAAGTCTATAACATCAACCCATGACCTGATCTAAGACCTGCGTTATAGAGGATTATTGTTTAACCCTTTCCCACATACAACAATTCTGCAGCAGATGACATTTGAAATATTAGGTAAAATTTGGAAACTCTCTGTAAGGGAAACTTAAGTTACTGAAAAGAGTTCAAAACATTGTGGCAAAAGGAGCAGTTGGTTGTTTTGAGCAATTTCTCCTTTTGCCATAATGTTTTCAAAAGTCTCTGGAGAGTAGTCAGAAAGCGTCTGTATGTGGAAAAGGGTTTATACAGAGAGAGGCATTAAAGGTCAATACATGTATAGCTTTTTGGTGTTCACTTTGGGAAATATATCTTAATGAAACATCTTAACAAACAAGGTCCTGTTTTTACAAGTGTAATCAGAAGAAATTATCGCTTTATAAGAAATTAACCCTTTCCCGCATATAGACGCTTTCTGACGCCTTTGCAGCAGACAACTTTTAAAAAACATTGCAACAAAAGGAGAAATTGCTCAAAACAAGCAATTTCTCCTTTTGTCACTATGTTTTCAAAAAATCGTCTGCTGCAGAGGCATCAGAAAGCGTCTTTAAGAGGGAAAAGAGTTAAGAAATACTTAAAGCCACTTCAGTAAAAGCCACAGTCTCTAAATAAAATATATATCTAACATGACTACATCAAACCTTATCTAAAAAGACATGAAGGCAGAACATCTTTGAATATCATAAAATAATTTAACATTTTCAAACAAAAGACTTCAACATTAAAGTATAATTATTGAATTTATTTATAAAGTTGAAAACATTGCGGCAACAGGAGAATTCTCCTTTTGCCACAATGTCATCCGAGTCATCTGCTGCATCTGTATCCACATAAATTTGTCTGAATGTGAGAACGGTTCAATAGGTGTGGTTAAAGCTCATCATTCAGTCTTGGTTTCTTCTTTTCTTTCTTGTTTGTTTTCGTCTTGGTATGTTTACAGTCACACTTTGAGTTATACTCATCTGGTTGATTCACCAGCTCCCACGTGTCATCGGGCGGTGAAGGTTTAGACTTTAATTTAGTGGAATATTTCTGAAATATATCGTATACATTTAATTAACCCTTTCCCTCATAAAGACACTTTCTGACGCCTCTGCAGCAGACAGCCTTTTGAAAGCATTGTGACAAAAGTAGAAATTGCTCAAAACAAGCAATTTCTCCTTTTGCCACAATATTTTCAACTCTTTTCAGTAATTATACCTACATTTTTAGAGCTTTTACATATTTTTGCCAACTTGTAGTTTTCAAAGTCATCTGCTGCAGATTTGTTGTATGAGGGAAAGGGTTAAACATTCTATACAATCAGAACACTCAGCAATCCCCATCCTTCAAATTGATTTATTTATATGGTGTATCTTCCCTGTTGCTATCTTACTTTTTTGTAGTTGCTGAGAAATAGCCCAGACAAAAGTTTCCTGTCATATTATATAGAAAGTAAAAGGGTTATAAGTCATTTAAAAACTAGAACTATCACTGAAGATGATAAATACCCCCTAAACAGCACCTTGACCTACACCATGACTTAATAAGTAAAAGGGCCATAATTCTGTAAAATATCATGCAATTGTAACCCCTTTAGGATATGCACATCTCCTCTTGGTATAGAAGCTTCATGTAAAATTTTATTGAATTCCATTCAGTGGTTTGTAAGAAATAGGCCGGACAAAATATGGCTTCCGACCGACCGACAGCCCGACACATGCAGTGACTCATATATACCCCCTCTTCTTCGAAGGGGGTATAATCATCGAACCAGAACATGGTGATAATAATATGCACCTCTTCTCTTTTAAGTGAACCTTTCCATAAAGTTGCATTGAATTCAAGTACGTAATTGCTGAGAAATAGCACAGGAAATTGCAACAAGAGCACCATGTACGGCACAGATGCTCGACTGATAGAAAACAGAAAAAAAGCGGAGCTGAACAAAAAACCTTAACCAGACAATAGCTCTTGTTTTTTCAAAAGTCGAGCTAAAAAGGAATTTTCCTGATGATATTATATAGAATTTAAAAGGCTAATAAATCTGTGAAACAAGAGCTGTCTGTAATACAGTGCTCTTGACTATTCCACCGCTTTTAATGTACTGAGATATTGACTCTAATGTAGTTGCTACAAAACACAATTCTATTTTTATTTTTTTAGATTTTCCATATTTTTGCCTAGATGTTTTCAAAGTCGTCTGCATCAGAGTTGTTGTATATGGTAGAGGATTCAGACATGATGATAAATATTTATATGAAATAATCCTTGATTATTAATACATGTTTAATTCTTTTTCCACATATAGACGCTTTCTGACGCCTCTGCAGCAGAAGACTTTTGAAAACATTGTGACAAATATGCAAATTGTGCTCAAAACAAGCAATTTCATCTTTTGCCACACTGTTTTCAACTCTTTTATATGATTTAGCTATCAATTATGGACATTTTTCACACTTGTAACAATATGTTTTCAAAGTTGTCTGCTGCAGATAGTTTGTATTTATAAAAGGGTTAAGTTATTCTAAAAAAGTTCTTACATCAAATAGTTTAACATGGTAGCAGTATATATCAGCTGGTAACAAATTTTCCATCACAAAATTTCGGCCATTCTTACTGATCTCCCTAACCTGAAAATATGAAGCACAGAATATATTAACTTGTCTCAATATATTATTGATTGATTGGGACTTAACACCGTTTTCAACAATTTTTCAGTCATATCTCGGCAGCCAGTTTACCTACTCAAGTGTTTCCTAGCGTTCTCACAACAGTTCTTCACATAACATACTTTCCAAGCAACTGGCTGCTTTTCCACATAGACTGTTAGCCAATTGGTGAAAGACGAATGACGCTTGTCACAGTGACTTTTGTCAAAAGTTGGATAGAATGTTTGCCGAACTGGGATTCAAACTCACAACCTCTGGATTGTCGTTCAAAGTCGTCTGCTGCAGATTTGTTGTATGTGGGAAAGGGTTAAACTCTATGTTGTGGGGACTCAAAATAATCGTCTCACTGAGATGATTCTTTTGAGTACCCCCAGCATAGGGTTTAGTTGAGTCATAAGAGAGATATGTATGGGAAAAGACCTGTTTACTCCCCTTATCTAGTCCTCTATTGTAACACATTGTGTAGGTCATTTATTGTTATGCTACATTCAACAAATCTGCATCAGACGCCTTTGAACGACAATCCAGAGGTTGTGAGTTTGAATCCCAGTTCGGCAAACATTCTATCCAACTTTTGACAAAAGTCACTGTGACAAGCGAAAAAAATAGAGGTGTGTGAAGTTCGTAGCTCAACCAAACAAGAGCACCGCGTACGGCACAGAAGCTCGACTGATAGGGAGAAAAAACAAGAGGGCCAAGATGGCCCTAAATCGATCACCTAATTAATAGTAAATTAGTAGCAAATATTTAACTGCAAATATCTGGAAATTTTTATCAGGGAGTGCAAATGAAACTGAAAGGAGTGGACACTTCTCAAGAAACAGCTTATCAGTAAAGGCCATTTATATCTTGAAATCTAACAAGAACTTTAATAAGAATGGAATTATAAAGTTTTTGTCATTTTGCACCTTTCCTGATGCCGCCTTGCTGCCCTTTTTTTCAACGAAATCAATATGGCTTCAACAGTTTATTTAGAGGGTCACTTAAGAAACATTTCTACCAAATTATCTTGCAATCGCACAAGTAGATTATGTAGAAAAAGGATTTTAAAATTTGGGTATTTTTCTCACTTTCTGATGCCGCAGCAACCAAAGTTCTCAATGGAATTTAAATCTTTGAACAATTTTGAAAGAGGACCACCAAAGGAACATTCTTGTGATATTTTGTGGAAATTGGTCTATTGGAATGGTAGGAGTTGGTTGTCATTTGTAGCTAAAAGTTCAATTTACCCTTTTTGTGATGACGCCTGGTTGATATGATTGTGTAACCAATCAAAACGGCTTAAACAAATTAAAAAGAGGATCATTACAGTAAGATTCGTATTATATTTTCTTAAAATCAGACAAACACTTTCATAAAAATGGAATTTTCAAATTTTGTCAATTTGCCCCTTTTCTGATGCCGCCTGACTGCCATGTTTTTCGACCAATCAGTATGGCTTGAACAATTTTAATAGAGGGTCACCCAAGGAACATTTCTACCAAATTATATTTGAATCTGACAGGCAGATTCGGAGGAGAAGATTTTTAAAGTTTGGACATTTTGTCCCCTTTCTGATGCCGCAGCAACCAAAGTTCTCATTGGAATTTTAATCTTTGAACAATTTTGAAAGAGGACCACCAAAGGAACATTCCTGTGATGTTTTGTGGTAATTGGTCTATTGGAATGGTAGGAGATGGTTGTCATTTGTAGCTAAAAGTTCAATTTACCCCTTTTGTGATGACGCCTGGTTGCTATGATTGTGTAAACAATCAAAACGGCTTAAAGAAATTAAAAAGAGGATCATTACAGTAAGATTCATATTATATTTTCTTTAAATCAGACAAGCATTTGCATAAAAATGGAATTTTCAAATTTTGTCATTTTGCCCCTTTTTTGATGCCGCCTGACTGCCATGTTTTTCGACCAATCAGTATGGCTTGAACAATTTTTATAGAGGGTCACCCAATGAACATTTCTACCAAATTATATTTGAATCTGACAGGCAGATTCGGAGGAGAAGATTTTTAAAGTTTGGACCTTTTGCCCCCTTTCTGATGCCGCAGCAACCAAAGTTCTCAATGGAATTTAAATCTTTGAACAACTTTGAAAGAGGCCAACCAGAGGAACAGTCCTGTGATGTTTCACGGAAATTGTCCTTGGAGTTTGGGAGGAGATGATGTTTAAAGCTAAAAGTTAACGCCGGACGGACGGACGACGGACGACGGACAAAAAGTGATAGGAATAGCTCACCTGAGCCTTCGGCTCTGGTGATCTAAAAAAGAGCTAAACAAAAAACCATAACCGGATGACCACGCCACCGCCGACGACGCCAGGGTCATGACAATAGCTCTCGTTTTTTCAAAAGTCGAGCTAAAATGTAGTTGGCTGACCTGGGTCTTAGATAGTAGCTCAACCACTTAGAAAACATTGCAAATTGGTTGATCTGGGTTGTAGATCATAGCTCAACCACTTAGAAAACATTGCAAATTGGTTGATCTGGGTCGTAGATCGTAGCTCAACCACTTAAAAAACATTGCGAATTGGCTGACCTGGGTCGTAGATCGTAGCTCAACCACTAGAAAAACATTGCGAATTGGCTGATCTGGGTCGTAGATTGTAGCTCAATCAATGAAAAAACATTGCAAATTGGTTCATCTGGGTCGTAGATCGTAGCTCAACCACTTGAAAAACATTGCGAATTGGCTGATCTGGGTCGTAGATCATAGCTCAACCAATGAAAAAACATTGTGATTTGGCTGACCTGGGTCGTAGATCGTATCTCAACCACTAGAAAAACATTGCGAATTGGCTGACCTGGGTCGTAGATCAACCACTTAGAAAACATTGCGTATTGGTTGATCTGGGTCGTAGATCGTAGCTCAACCAATAGAAATACATTGTTTTGGCTGACCTGGGTAGTAGATCGTAGCTCAACCACTAGAAAAAACATTGCAAATTGGTTGATCTGGATCGTAGATCGTAGCTCAACCACGTAAAAAACATTGCGAATTGGCTGACCTGGGTCGTAGCTCAACCACTAGAAAAAACATTGCAAATTTGTTGATCTTGGTCGTAGATCGTAGAACATTTCGATAATTTGACCTCTCGATAACTCAATTTTTTTTTAACTCAAACTTTTCGATAATTCAACCTCTCGATAATTTTTAAATCAAACTTTTTGATAATTCGACCTCTTGGTAATTCAACCTCTCCATAACTCAAACTTTTCGATAAATCGACCTCTCGATAATTCAACTTCTCAATAACTCGAATTATTTTTAACTCAAACTTTTTGATAATTCGACCTCTTGATAATTCGACCTCTACATAACTCAGAACTTTTCGATAACATTTCAATAATTCGACTTCTCGATAACTCGAATTTGTTTTAAGTCGAACTTTTCGATAATTCGACCTCTCGATAATTCGACTTCTCGATAACTCGGAACTTTTTTTATAACTCAAAACTTTTCGATAATTCGACCTCTCGATAATAGTTTATTAAGTAGTACATGTTAGGACCTATTTTTTGACAGCGAAAAAACTATTTCTTTTTGTGTTTCATTATGTGATAATGTTTTATCAAACTCATCCAAGAAATGTGTTATTAAGAGGCTCGCTTAATAACAAATTTCTTAAACTTGTTTAATAAAACTTTATATGAATTGACAACTCATGTCAGATTCTATATATATCAGAGGACAGATAAGGAGGAGTAAAATGGTCTTTTTCCATCAATATCTTTCTTAGGACAAAATATAACCCTATGTTGTGGGTACTCAAAATATGATTCTTTTGTGTACCCACAAAATAGGGTTTGATGGTCAAATATGGATTTGGGGATGTGAAATACTCTTCTTATCTACAACTATGTTTATTAGCAAATATAAATGCTTAAATTAACAATAGTGCTGCGGAGCAAACGCCAACGCTTAGGGGCAGTTTTGAATATTTATTAAAGCCCTAGTTAGGTGACTTGGTATAGACATGTTTATGGTTCCTAGGAACATGTTTACCAAGTTTCATTTAAAATGTTGAGCGGTTTTTTATTTATGAGGTAAGGTTAAAGTTTTGTGACGACACAGACAGCAATGCAAAGGGTATCACAATTTGTTTCTTCGAAAAACAGACCAGCTAAAAAAAACTTTATCACAAGATACGCAAGTCCTACTGTACCTTTTCATCATTCTTGCTGGCCCATTCTATTTTCTCTAGGAGATCGCTCAGGTCTCTTTTAAAAGGCACATAATGGACATAGGGTTCCAAATCTTTGTAGAAATGTTCGTAATAATGAGAGTCTTGTTTGAACACAACAGCGTCCCCCGCTATAAGATATGGAAACCTATAGGCTGCTACCGTTCCATCTATGTTCAGCTGATATTTGTACTGCAAAAATAGTAAATGATTATACCACAGAGCTCTAGATAGGGGGCGTTTTGCATGTTCTAAAATCCTTATTTGACCCACTAACCCTATGTTGTGGGTACTCAAAAGAATCGTCTCAGTGAGACGATTCTTTCGAGTACCCACAACATAGGGTTTGCTATAATAATAAAAGAGAAATTGTTGGAAAAGAGCTGAATACCCCTCCTTATCTGGAACTCTGATTATATCTTTCCAACATACAACAAATCTGCAGTAGAAGACTTTGAAAACATCTAGGAATTACTATGGAAAATCGCTATATTATTAAATGAAAATATTATTTTTGAATGGAGTTGAAGATGCATCTATATGTGGGAAAGGGTTAAAGGAAAACAAAATCAAAATTGGTGTCTTGAAATGACAAGAATGAAGAATTATTGCATATTAGTTTTGGCATAAAAAAAAGTGTTTTGTTTGTTTGATGTTTAATGTTTAGTCCTAATATTACTAGGCGGGATAAAAATAGGTTCTTTGGCCTGAAGAAGGTTGGCCTTTGTGTCTTACTATTTGTAGTAAGTTATTTTTAAAAAGGGCTTTATAAAAAATAGGCAGATAGTATAAGTCTGCATAATTACCATTCATAATTTCATCATTTAACCCTTTCCCTCATAAAGAAGCTTTCTTACGCCTCTGCAGCAGGCGACTTTTTGAAACAAAAGTGACAAAAGAACAAATTTCCCTAACCCTTACCCTAGGTTTTCAACCGTTTTCAATAATGATACCTTCATTTATAGGGATTTTCCATGTTTTTGCCTAGATGTTTTCAATGTCGTCTGCTGCAGATTTGATGTATGTGGGAAAGGGTTAAAAAATGTGGGTTGTTATATAATATTATTGTCCAGCAACAAAACCAATCATTGTGTTGACAAGGAGACAATTATTTGTAAATAAAACTATTTATTGCCTTGAAATTGATATATTAACTCTTTCCCTCATATAGACGCTTTCTGACGCCTCTGCAGCAGACAGCTTTTTGAAAACATAGTGACCAAACAAGAAATTGCTCAAAACGAGCAATTTCTCCTTTTGCCACAATGTTTTCCACTTTTAGTCATAGGTTATCCATTCAGTTAAAGAGATTTTCCATTTTTTGACAAAATATGTTCAAAGTCGTCTGCTGCAGAATTGTTGTATGAGGGAAAGGCATGTTGACCACATCTGATGCAGATGACTTCTTCAAACATGGAGGGAAAGGAAGAAAACAGCTCATGATGACCAATTTCCCCTTCTGCCACAATGTTTCAAACAGTACTCATTAATTTTATTTTAATTTAAAGAGTGTTTTCTATATTTGTGCTTAGATGTTTTTAAACTCGTCTGTTGTATTCATGAATTGCCGAGCCCCTGTAGCTCAGTCGGTAACGACACGGGCTGTCAATCCAGGGGTTGTGAGTTTGAATCCAAGCTCGGCCAACTTTTTTTCGGACATTTGAGAAAAGTCAATGCGACATGCGTCATTCGTCTTCCACCAATGGGCTAAGTCTATGTGGAAAAGCAGCCAGTTGCTTGGGAAGATTGTTGATATAACTGAGAAATTGAAAAAAACGGCATTAAACCCCAATCAATCAATTGTATTTATGAAAGGGTTATGACTTGAAGCTAAAGAGAGATAAGTGGAACAAGATCAAACATAATGAGATACAGATACCTCAAATGAATGTTTTTTTGGTAATAAATCATGTACTGATAGATTACCAAAGAGGGTGGAGCTTTAATATTTATTAACCCTTTCCCTCATATAGACGCTTTCTGACGCCTCTGCAGCAGACGGATTTTTGAAAACATAGTGACAAAAGAAGAAATTGCACAAAACGTGTAATTTCTCCTTTTGCCACAATGTTTTCCACTTTTTGTCATAGGTTATCCATTCAATTATGGAGATTTTCTATGTTTTGACAAAATATGTTCAAAGGCGTCTGCTGCAGAATTGTCGTATGAGGGAAAGGGTTAAGGAATAGAGGTTTGCTATTATTGAATCTAGAAATAATGAATATGTCATTAAATATACAGACCTTCACTATCATGATGATGTGTCCCCTGCAGTTTATGGGGATCATAAAATACAATGTTACACCCATTAAGAACACATATATTGTGATTTATTATGGATGCAGTAAGGGTAGTAAAACCACGGACATTATGATACATCACTATTTGATCCGTTTAATTCGAATTGACTGATTTATATAAATTTTTGGATCGGTCAAGACTCAAGGGTTAATTTTGAAATAACTTAATAATCTTTTTACATGATGGCCTTATATCCCTCAACTAATTTAACCCTTTCCCTCATACGGCAATTCTGCAGCAGACGACTTTGAACGTATTTTGTCAAAACATAGAAAATCTCCATAATTGAATGGATAACCTATGACAAAAAGTGGAAAACATTGTGGCAAAAGGAGAAATTGCACATTTTGTGCAATATCTTCTTTTGTCACTATGTTTTCAAAAAGCTGTCTGCTGCAGAGGCGTCAGAAACGTCTATATGAGGGAAAGGGTTAATAGAACTTCAATAGTTTTCAATGATTTTTTTATTTTATGCTCTACGACAATTTTTTTAGGTTATACATGTATCCCATTCATGGTAAGTTACCAGTCCTACTGGTCCATTTAGCCCGACACCAGCCAGTCAATCATAATACTAACCCTGCAACCCTGAGTGCCAAGGAGGAAAGCCGTTACTTCCATTGTTAAAGTTCGATACCCGGTTGCGGCGACATTCTTTCGGGTGATGTTTTCCATTGCCTCTCACCTCTGATCTATGTGAGAAAGTAGTCAGTGGCTTCGAAAGAATGTTGTGTAAGTACTGGTGTGGGAAAGCCAGGAAAACATGGGTAGGTGCACTGACCGCCGTGATATGACCAAAGCTGTTGAAAGCGGCGTTAAACTCCAAACAAACAATCAAACAAAACTATTGTTAAAGTCTTTGGTCAGACCCGGCCGGGGATCGAACCTGTGACCTCCTTCACAGACACTTTACCACTACACCACTGACTTGGTCGATATTTTTAGGTCTTTACATATATGGAAAACGAAACAAGGATTAAATATACATACAAAAATACTGAGACAAATTAGTTACCTTAAAGAAATCATAGAAAGAAATGTGGTCCATAAGCTCCCCATATTTTTCTGGCTCATGTTTGAAGAAGAACATACGAGTCATTTTTGCGTCAACCAATTCTGTGTTTTTTCTGGACATCATAACTAGATCGAGTCTCTCTTGTCTGCTGTCCCGACCCCTCCAGAACCCTATTTCAGTCTTATTGTCCCAGGGTATTGGGCTGTTACCCATGACAGAGAATACATCTAATGATTGCCTGAAAGATATGAACACAAGTATTGTATATTTGTATATTATTATTATTATTATTATTATTTATTATTATTAGCCTGAAAGATATGAACACAAGTATTGTATATTATTATTATTATTATTATTATTATTATTATTATTATTATTTATTATTATTATTAGTCACAAAATTTAAATTGAAATACACATTTCCCGCAACCACTTTACCCTTTCCCTCATACGACGATTCTGAAGCAGACGACTTTGAACGTATTTTGTCAGATGGATAACCTATGACTAAAAGTGGAAAACATTGTGACAAAAGGAGAAATTGCACGTTCTGTGCAATTTCTTCTTTTGTCACTATGTTTTCAAAACGCCGTCTGCTTTAACCCTTTCCCTTATACGACAATTCTGCAGCAGATGACTTTGTCAAAACATAGAAAATCTCCATAATTGAATGGATAACCTATGACAAAAAGTGGAAAACATTGTGGCAAAAGGAGAAATTGCACGTTTTGTGCAATTTCTTCTTTTGTCACTATGTTTTCAAATAGCCGTCTGCTGCAGAGGCGTCAGAAAGCGTCTATATGAGGGAAAGGGTTAAGACACATTTTAATGCATCTGCAGCAGTAGACTTTTAAAAACATTGTGGCAAAAGGAGTATAAGCTCATAATGAGCATTTTTTTCCTTTTGCCACAATGTTTTCAACTTTATTCAATAATTGTTCTTTCATTTAGCAAGAGTTTCCATATTTTTGACTAAAAGTTATCTGCTGCAGATGTCTCTCATGTGGGAAATGGTATAAAAAGACACAGGTTTAAAAAGCTTCTAGCAGTATTTTTGACTACCTGTTATCAGGGTCTTTCAAATAGTAGTACTATTTGAAAGACCCTGCTGTTATACATAAAATTTAAAAGCATCAGGAATATTTTCACTTAAATGACCCAAATCATTTTTTGTAAAAAAAAAATTAAAAACTGAATAGATATTTTATTGAACTAAAACTTGGATATTTGAAAATATCAATGACTTGGGACACTCTGTGCTCGTTTAACCCTTTCCCTCATATAGAAGCTTTCTGACGCCTCTGCAGCAGACGGCTTTTTGAAAACATAGCGACAAAAGAAGAAATTGCTCAAAACGAGCAATTTCTCCTTTTGCCACAATAATTTCCACTTTTTGTCATAGGTTATCCATTAAATTATAGAGATTTTCTTTTCTTTGACAAAATATGTTCAAAGTCGTCTGCTTCTGAATTGTCGTATGAGGGGAAGGGTTAATCAGAGGCATATAAATACAGAGGTGCAGTTCACAGCGAATCTGCACTATATCAAGGGTTTGGCGACAAATTTGTCTTTGTTCTGCACATGCTCTGAAAAAATAACAAGCATCTGACAATCCTGATTACGGTCCTCAATCAAAATACCATGGATAATTTTGCCGATACATTATATAAGTGAATAATAGAATGAAGACTGTTATATAAAAAATATTAGCCAAGTCTTATTTATCAGACAGACAGACAGAACATTTTATCGTTGATGTATACAAAGTTCATTGTCTAAAAAACATACATATGCATACAATATACATGACAGGAAAATACAAACAAACATGATTTATTTGGAATTTATAGGATGATTGAATTAAACATGAATTCAGCATGAGAGTGATATAAACATGAATTTAACATGAGAATGATATAAATGTTGTGAGGATGAGCAATGTATAAATACGAGAGTGTTATTTGGAAGCAAAACACATTGAACAATTGTTCTTAAATTTAAATGGCGAAGTGGATAATGTACAACGGAAGAATCAATCATGAAGTAAACAATGAGCGAAGTATGAATTAAAGATTGAATGAGTGTACGAATTAATGATAAATCAAGTTGCTGTTTTCGAAGAAGAAATCATGATATGTCTTTATTTATAATTCATCGACAGTTAAATAAATGAAATGCAAGAAAAATATGCTATATATTTCATATAAGGCCCCCACCCCCCTGTAGATCTGTTATCTGATAAGAATATCACACGGAGAAAGCAAAATTGTCCATTCACCTTGTACCAAATAAAACTTTGAAGTCATCTATAGCACATTTACAAAACATAAAAATTCTGAAAAGAAATTCCACTATAGCAATAGAGGAAATCGAAATCTGAAATTTCTATGTAATTTGAATAATAAAGGTATTTTGATGTTTGAATTTTTACAATTTTGCCAAAATTAATTGACTGATATTTTTCCAATAGTTTGAGTTTTTACCCTTTCCCACATACAACAAATCTGCAGCAGACGACTTTGAAAACATACCCCTCATTTTCTGGAAAGTTGATTGATTGATTGATTGATTGATTGGAGTTTAACACTGTTTTTAACAATTTCTCAGTTATATCACGGCGGCCAGTTCATCTACTCATGCATTTCCTGGTTTTCTCACACCAGTACTCCACACAACAATCTTCCCAAGCAACTGGCTGCTTTTCCACATAGACTTAGCCCATTGGTGGAAGACGAATGACGCATGTCGCATTGACTTTTGTCAATCGTCGGAAAGAAAGTTGGCCGAGCGGGTATTCAAACTCACAATTTCTGGAAAGTAACTTTAAATGAAAGTACAATAATTGTATAGAGTTGGAAACATGGTGAAAAAAGGAGAATTTGCTCGATTTTATCAATTTATTCTTTTGTTGCCATGATTTCAACAAGCCGTCTGCTGCAGAGGCATCAGAAAGCGTCTATATGAGGGAAAGGGTTAAAACAAGAGGGAAAGTGTTTAATGCTAATGTTAGAATGGAAGATGCTTTAGAAAGTAACTAAGAACTTAATCCTCTTATCTATGCCCCTGTTTGTGTTGTTGACTGTATTTTAACCCTTTCCCACCTGCAGACACAATTTGATGCAATGATGAGCAATTACCCCTTTGGCCACAATGTTTTCAACTTTATTTAACTCTTTCCCTCATATAGACGATTTCTGACGCCTCTGCAGCAGACGGCTTTTTGAAAACATAGTGACAAAAGAAGAAATTGCTCAAAACAAGCAATTTCTCCTTGTGACACAATGTTTTCCACTTTTAGTCATAGGTTATCCATTCAATTATATAGATTTTCTATTTTTTGACAAAATAAGTTCAAAGTCGTCTGCTGCAGAATTGTCATATGAGGTAAAGGGTTAACAATCACGCTATCTTTTATGGAGATTTTTCAGGTTTTTGTCACCATGCTTTCAATGTCGTCTCCTTCACATTTGCTGTATGTGGGAAAGGGTTAAACAGGTCTGATTTGATTGGATTTTTAACCGAAATTTTTTTATACTAAACACCATCTTTTTGTTGAATTTTTGTAATAACAAAAGGGAAAAATTGCCATGTCTTGTCAATATAGTCATGTGGACTTCTGAATATTGCATTTGCTGTGTATCCATGAACACAAAAGAGTAAATTTAAAAGAGAGAAATGCTCATAATCCTGACAACATGTTGATGATACTGCAGCAGGAAGCATTATTAGAAAGTGCTCAATATTATATAAATATTGCATGGCTTCCAGTGTGACAGTACATATTGTCAACATGAGGAAAATACTGTTACCCGAGGCGAAGCCGAGGTTAACAGTATTTACCCGAATGTTGACAATATGTACTGTCACACTGGAAGCCATGCAATATTTATTTTATTATACCGAACAAAATTACACATTTATTCAATTTATTCTGTACTTTTGTAGGGGAGGTGAACATGGGTAGATCTACTACAATGTAACACACACATATGCATATACCGGTTAACAGTATACTGTTACATGGCACGCGCGTCTAAAAGATGACGTTATTGTTTGAAATGACGTCATGTACGTGCATAACCAACATTTTCACGAGCGTGCCATGTAACAGTATACTGTTAACCGGTCAAAAACGTACTGTTAGCATGAGACAGTAAGAAATTGCCCATGATGAGTATATGAGAATTTAACATTACAAAGTCACGTGAGGTATAATAAAAGCATTTGTTCCTTTTACTGCACTATTTTGAATTTACAATTTACTTTAATAAACATTTTATTCATGTTTATAAATCTTGTTTAATTACCTCCCTTAAACTACTTCAGTATACAACGCATTTCAAGACAAAATAAGTTACTTTCTAGACACGTTTATAAATCTTGTTTAATTACCTCTCGTTAACAGTAAACTACTTAAGTATACAATGCATTTCAAGACAAAATAAGTTACTTTCTAGACTCATATCAAATGGATTTTATGTCTGTTGGTATCTCAAAAGGCTAATGTTTGATCGCCTCATATTGTGAAATATTGTGATATGTTTTGACAGGGACGTAGATTTATCTACGTCCCTGGTATTGGGGGTCTATTCCATATGCAACATCATTATAAAATGAAATCAATTGTTTGCACAACTTCAAATTTGTCCAAAATGCTTGCTTTACTAAAGGTAATTTTTGATGTTTTTTAACCTATTGTCGCTTATCGGTGAAGAGAAAATACAAGTCAAAACGGGTCGACTGGATCGACATCTTGTGTGCTTACAAGATGGCTAGATCTTTTTTGAGGAACATACATTATTCCTATATAATAAGAATACGGCTTCTCTAAAACTCTATTAATAGCCTCGCTATTGGTCAGATCAGTATTATCAGATGAAGAGATTTTTTCAAAGATTTCTCTAGTCAAATAATGGAAAAAAGACCTTTACAGCCCTGCTTTTTGACTAAACAAAATGATTTAACAATTTGTGAAGATGGTGATTCAAGAAATATTTCTTTAATATTAATTTAACAAGAGGCCCATGAGGGCCTATGCTCTACTGGCATTGATCTGGGTTGTTTAAAAAGGAACCAATATGTCATCAATATTCAAATACCATCTAAGTTTGGTGAAGATCAGATAGTAAATGGAAGCTCTATTGTGTTCACAAACTGTATTATAGCAATTTTGACAATTTCAAGGGCCATAATCCAGCCATGCATGGGTAGATCTGGCCGTTTTTTAGAAATGAACCAAACTCTCATGAATATCTAACTACTGTATAAGTTGAGATACAATAAAAAATAAGGACTGTATCATGTTAACAAGCCCTATTATAGCAATTTTGACAATTTCAAGGGCCATAATTCAGTCATGCATGGGGCGGATCTGGCTTGTTATCAAAAGGAATCAAGCTCTCATGGATATCTAACTACTGTATAAGTTTGATTGAGATACAATAAAAAAAAAGAGACTGTATCGTGTTAACAAGCCCTATTATAGCAATTTTGACAATTCCAAGGGTTATAATCCAGTCATGCATGGGCAGATCTGGCTGGTTTTGGAAAGAAACTGAGTTCTCATGGATATCTAATTATTGTATAAGTTTGATTGAGATACAATAAAAAATCACGACTGTATCGTGTTAACAAGCTCTTTTATAGCAATTATGACCATTTCAAGGGCCATAATCCAGTCATGCATGGGCGGATCTGTGGCTGGTTTTCAAAAGGAACCGAGCTCTCATGGATATCTTACTACTTAACTGTATAAGTTTGGTTGAGATACAATCAAAAGTGAAGACTGTATCGTGTTAACAAGAAATTGTTTACGGACGGACGGACGCACGACGGACAAATCGCCACGACATAAGCCCTTCTGGCCTTTGGCCAGTAGAGCTAAAAACTGGACAGTAACACATTAAGAGGAAAATATTTATAAAAGAAAAAGAAAAGATGGTGTCTGATCTCAATAATAACAAATAAGCATAATAAGGTCCTATAGTGGGAGATATAAAAGATCTATGACTGCACAAACCTTCCCATTTACGCATCTCCCACTCAACAAGAGGTCAAGTACTGTTCCTTTCCAGAGAAAATAACCGTGCATGTATCGGTGCTATACACTGGGCACGTAAAAGAACCAAGGGGTCTTTTTCGAAAGAGCTAGGGTATCGCACCCGATCTCCCTTGTATCGAACTTTGTCTGCTCGCCAAATTGTTAATTCTGCACGGCGAGGGTACATAAAAACAAACAAACAAACAAACCTTCCCATCATTTCGAGAGTTGCCTCAGTTATGTCATAGGTGGGCATCACAATGTCCCTACTGTCATCTGAACCACACCACGAAAATATTGGAACAGGACTTTCTGAAACGCTCTTCTTCTCCAATGGCCAATCTCCCAGGTTAACAAAAAATTCTAAATCTGGTAAATGAACCTGTGAGAAAATAGTATATGCAAATTTAAATACTATGCAGTCAAACTTGTCTTAACCCTTTCCCACATACAACAATTCTGCAGCAGACGACTTTGGACACTCCCTTTAAATGAAAGTACAATTATTGAACAGAGTTGACAACATGGTGACAAAAGGAGAAATTGCTCAAAACAAGCAATTTCTCCTTTTGCCACAATTTTTTCCACTTTTAGTCATGGGTTATCTATTCAATTATAGAGGTTTTGTATCATTTGACAAGTTTTGTATCATTTGACAAGTTTTGTATCATTTGACAAAATATGTTCAAAATCGTCTGCTGCAAAATTGTCGTATGAAGGAAAGGGTTAACTCAGTCTGATTAATATCCCTTCTCTTAACTCTTCCCTCTTGCAGATGCATTCTGTAGCATCTGAAGAAACATTTCAAAGTCAGATTTGTTTAATGTGGGAAAGGGATATACCCTTTTGATAAAACAACAAATGTTCAGTGGCCAACTTTAAAAACATCTAGATAAAAACTAGAATGGAGTGCTATCTGGAGCATGTGTGTCACCTGCGGGGCCTTGTCAGAAAATTTTAATTTTTGACAGAAAAGGGGCAATAACTCTGATATAAAAAATATTTTGATTATCCCCCTTTTGTGAACCCATCACAAAGATTGATATAAACATTTGTCAGAAGTTTCAATCCAATCCTTTGAGTAGAAAAAAAGTAATTTGAATATTTGACAGAAAAGGGGCAATAACTCTGATATATTTTTTATTTTTTATTATCCCCCTTTTGTGAACCCATCATACACATTGATATAAACATTTGTCAGAAGTTTCAATCCAAACCTTTGAGTAGGAAAAAAAATTGAACATTTAAATTTTTGACAGAAAAGGGGCAATAACTCTTGATATAAAAATGTTTGGATTATCCCCCTTTTGAGAACCAATCACACACATTGATATAGACATTTGTCAAAAGTTTCAATGTAATCCTTTGAGTTGGAAAAAAGTTATTTGAAAACGTGACGAAAAAGTGTGAAGGACAGACAGAATGAATGAATGAATGTATATTGTTTTATGGCGCATCGACAGCTAAGGTCATTTAGCGCGCAATTAAATTTAATTATTCATGATCCCTGGGAAGGACAGACAGACAGACAGACAGACGGACAAAAAAAAGGAATCCCTAAGTGCCTACCATGCTCAAAGGTGACAAAAATATTGGAGATCATTGTAAATGAGAACATAATTTATGAATAGAGTGGAAAAACTTTGTGGTAAAATGAGTACCGTGTTAATTTGTTACCATCGAATGATGTCCTATGACCCAATAATACCCCTAACAACGTTTCAGAAAATTCAACCAAGAGTTGCCGAGTAATAGAAAATTGAAAAAGTGGCCACCGCCGTTTCCGAAAAAGTGACTACTATACATTGGTGGGCCAGACAAAAAGTTTTCCATGGCACACATGAGTTGCCAGCAATAATAAGATAATAAGTGACAAAATGGCTGGACAAAAGGAGAATTTGATAAATTTCTTCATTTGCCACAATTCGACAGCTGCAGATTTGTTGTATGTTGGAAAGGGTTAAATTGTTAATACAGCTTACAGATAAAAAAGTCCAATGACACAAGTAATAAAATATGTAAAATAGCATTTGATTACAACTAATATAATAATATGCATTATCACTTCAGTGACTTTGTGCACACATCCTCAATAAAAGGATATGAAGCGAGAAAAACTATTTTTATGCTAATAAAGCAGTTGAGCTGTGAAAAAAGCATTTAATTAGAAAGTGAAATATATTCACAGGATTGCAAGATTCCAATCTCATTTAAATCAGAAGAAATACTTTGCTGTACGTAAGTAATTACGTATTTAGGCTCGGACTACACAGCCTAAAAGTTCATCTGATATTGACCCTTAACCCTTTCCCTCATATAGACGTTTCTCATGCATTCTGCTCAACTGTACAAACAACATAAATTAAATCACATGCTCTGCATGATCTAGTATAGATTATAGCCTATCTCATCATAATCACCCCTTAACCCTTTCCCTCATACAACAATTCTGCAGCAGACGACTTTGAACTTATTTTGTCAAAACATAGAAAATCTCCATAGTTGAATAGATAACCTATGAGAAAAAGTAGAAAAGATTGTGGCAAAAGGAGAAATTGCACGTTTTGTGCAATTTCTTCTTTTGTCACTATGTTTTCAAAAAGCCGTCTGCTGCAGAGGCATCCAAAAGCGTTTATATGAGGGAAAGGGTTAAAGATATGGATTTTGACTACCCTGTGTTTTCAATCATGATATGGGTTTTGACTACATTGTACCCTGTATTTTCAACCATATGGGTTAATTTTGACTACTTATAATGTAATTTTTTAACTGTTATGTGTTTTGACCATATCAAGGGGATAATGAATGAGACATTTATAATTGACCAATGAATTTGATTACCCTATAGTTAATATCGCTGTTAACTCTCCGATTCCGATGTGATTGATTACATTTGAAAAGATCATACATGATCACAATAAGTTACAGCTAGCTAAAGGTTGACCATATCCTTGCTAGTGATAATTAACCCTTTCCCTCATACGACAATTCTGCAGCAGACGACTTTGAACGTATTTTGTCAAAACATAGAAAATCTCCATAATTGAATGGATAACCTATGACAAAAAGTGGAAAACATTGTGGCAAAAGGAGAAATTGTACGTTTTTCAATTTCTTCTTTTGTCACTATGTTTTCAAAAAGACGCTGCTGCAGAGGCGTCAGAAAGCGTCTACATGAGGAAAAGGGTTATGGACTATCAAGATTACAATGTGGAGTTGAGTGCCCAACAGTATACATTTGGTGTGACAGTGCGGATTCACTGACTGGCCTGGCTCTATACTGTTGGTACAGGCTTCATCAATGGTCGCTTGATTAATTGATTGGGGTTTAATGCCGTTTTTAACAATTTGTTTGTCATATCACAGCGGCCAGTTCCCGAACTCATATGTTTCCTGGTTTTCTCACACCAGTACCCACACAACATACTCTCCAAGCAACTGGCTGCTTTTCAACACAGACTGTTGGCCCATTGGTGAAAGATGAATGATGCTTGTCACAGTGACTTTTGTCAAACGTCTGAAAGAATGTTGTCCAAGCTGGGGTTCCCCTGGATTGAGCTACCGGGACTTGGCATTTACGGTCGCAATCTCGTCATACAAGTATTCAAGAAACATTTGAAGAATGGCTTATGACGAAACTCTGACCGTACAAATTGGCATCATCCTTTCCAACATACTACAAATTTGCAGTAGACGACTTTGAAAACACCTGGACAAAAATATTGAAACTACGTATAATTATTGAAAAGAGTTGAAAACATTGTAACAAACAGAGATATATTGCTCATGATAAGTAAATTTCTCAAATTCCTCACAATATTTTCAAAAATATTCTGCTTCAAAAGCGTCAAAATGTGTAAATAGGTAGAAAAGGGTCAATTTTCCCCAAAGAGTTTTTTTTTCTTTTCTGTAAGTCGTAGCTCACCGTATGGTTCAAGATGCATTTACCTAAGTAAGGGGTGTTCTGCATGTTCTAAAATCCTTATTTGACCTCCAAAACCTATGATGTGGGTACTCAAAAGAATCGTCTCAGTGAGACGATTCTTTTGAATACACACAACGTAGGTTTTTATGAGTGCGAACCGAGATATCATGAAAGAAAGACCCGTTTAATCCTCCTTATGTAGTCCTCTGATTTACAGATGATTAGACTTATCCCCTTGTAATCCCAGGATCAACCCACACATGTTACATTGTCACTTCATGCTAGATGAGCCACACAGGCCCACACTACAAGAAAAGTGATCTTCAAATATGTTAATCTTATTCCTGCTATATTCGTACATTAACCCTTTCCTTCATATAGACGCTTTCTGACGCCTCTGCAGCAGACGGCGTTTTGAAAACATAGTGACAAAAGAAGAAAAAACGTGCAATTTCTCCTTTTGCCACAATGTTTTCCACTTTTAGTCATAGGTTATCCATTCAATTATAGAGATTTTCTATGTTTTGACAGAATACGTTCAAAGTCATCTGCTGCAGAATTGTTGTATGAGGGAAAGGGTTAATAGATAATCAGATAGGATCTGTCTACACACAATAAAAGTTCATCTCATATTGACCCTTGTCTATTTTCATACCCTTTCCAACATACATACATTTTTTGATGCTAGAAGATATTGTGACAAAAAAGAGAAATTGCTCATAATTAGTAATTTCTCCTTTTGCCACAAAGTGTTCATCTGTATTCAATTATTTTATTTTCATTTTATAGAGAAATTTCACATTTTTGTCTTAATATTTTCAAAGTCCTGAAGGAATCTGATAGATGGTCATCCAAGAACTAATTCTATACAATTATTTGAATATGAGCAAATTGGTTTGGAAGGAGAATTTTTTTCATTATTAGAGATTTTCCATGTTTGCCTATATCAAAGTTGTCTGCTGGAGATTTGTTGTTTGTGGAAATGGGTAAAGCCCAGGAAATGGGTAAAGCCCATTAATAAATAAACAATTTTCAACATTGGCCATATTAAAAACATATGAATAGAACATTCTAGATTGAAATACATGAATACATGTACAATTTTGATTCAGAACATGTAGAAACTAGAACTATCACTGAAGATGACAAGAGAAAGTTGATGCAACGCATCAATGTCGCCGGAAATGCATACTGCAGTTATGCATAACACTAACATTATAGTAGTTGAATAAACAGTTATCAACTGAGGGGCATATTGGAACATCAGGGGCGGGGTCAAGTGAAAATGTATCATAACTTGCATTGTTTTGTCAACGAAGTGAATGATAATTGAAACCTTTCATTGTTTATGATCAATCTCCATTCCAAAGTAGGTTGACCATACACACAACCAACTAATTATTGATTATACACAGTAATGGAAATGAGTACTCTTGACAATCATTAGTCTTAGTATGTATACAGTGCTTTCATTAAGGAATAATTATAAGATTTGTGAATTCCACATACACTTACTTTTCAAGATGTTTGTCAGAATATTTGAATTCTATCATTTATCAATAAAACCACAAAACAGACAATTTAAGATTTTCATGCAATAGCACGTCATTGTATGTTTCCCCTATTAAAGTCAACATTGGACACCTTTGCAGCAATTTACTTTTAAAACAATGAGATAAGGGTTAAATCTCTGAAGACATGAGTTTTCTCTTTTTCTCAAAATGATATTAGCTTGGCATCCTAATTATATCATACCTTAACAAATGATAAAATGTAATCCAATATTTACAAATAAGACCACCTTCGAAATATAATATCAGCTAAACAGTTAAATCTCATTGAAATTGTTGTATAATTTAAACTTAATTTCGAACATAAAATGAGCCCTACAACATGTTAATTTATTGTAATTCTTTCCTTCCTTTTTTATAATGAAAATAACAAACTACTCATGTTTTAAAATTATATTATGATGAGCGCCCTTGTGTCAGTGATGCATAACAATATGCAGATCGGAAGCAATATGCCTTTAAGGAATTTAATGACACATTTAAAATTGTCAAGGACGAAATAATTTTGTACGAAAGACCCGATTCGTGACCTACATTCTTCTTCGCAGAGGTGTCGTTCTTGAAACTCTCTTTATAGGCAGAGAGTGTTCGTTCAAAGTCATTTTTCTATTAAAACCAGTTTTATCTCGGTTTGTTCTTTTCTTCATTTGTTTCGAACCAAATAAACATTTTAAATCACCTATAATTTACTATTTGTAAGTGAGTGTAAAGAGCGGCTCTCTGCAAAGGAGATTGATCTACGCAGTTGGTATTCGCTGGTCACGCGATCAACAGTTTTAGCTTAGAAACAGTTCATATTTTAGATGTATACATGGATAAACATTATAAAATGAATTCCTCACAAATCAAGACATCTCTTTGAACATGAAAATAACATTCAATAAGTTAAGATTGCTATTTTAAAGGAGAATTCGACGTGATTTTTACTTGATATTGACACATAACAGTCTGCTTGCTGCAAGTCTCGTGGGGACGGTTTTGTCTTCGTAAATAAAACCCAAAAAAAAGAGATGCGAGACAAAATAAAGAAACTACTAATACTTAAAACATCGGAATATTTATTTCATTTTAGATGTGTCATAACTTAGTGTTTTTAAACAAACGCAATTGTAATATGTTCAAGACATTTAAATTTGTTTTTTTCTAATAATAACTCCTCCTCCCATGTGATTTCCGAAAACCTATTAAAAATAGAAGTCGCGGGCTTCTGCCCGGCGACTAATAAATACCCCCTCCGACCGACAGACAGACAGACAGCCCGACACAGTGACTCCTATGAGATTTTCAATATGTTTGCCTACATAAAAGTTGGCTGCTGGAGATTTGTTGTATGTGGAAATGGGTAAAGCCCAGGAAATCGGTAAAGCCCATTACCAAATAAACAATCTTCAACATTGGCCATATTCAAAACATATGAATAGAACATTCTAGATTGAAATACATGAGTACATGAACAATCTTGAATAAGAACATGCAGAAAATATTGTTGAAAAATAGAGCACAATTATCTCCTTCATTTTCCTATGTACATAAGTTATATCAGAAAATGTTAACCAATTAAGCTTACCTTTCTAGTTAGGGAAAGTAAAATAGCATCACTAAACATTTTAAACCCAACATGTTCACCATAAGTCTTTCTGTATACCTGAAAATAAGAAATAACTAGAAGATTCTTTTTTAAAAGCTTATGTCTCCCCCATTTCAAAGTCATCTGCTAAAATGGCCAGTGGAAAACAGTGGTACAGAGGTTGTGCTTCGGCCTCTTATTCCAAAGGTCCCAGGTTCGAGTCCCGGGATCAGCTGGTTCTGACTTCTGGATTTTTCCACACTTAAACAGCGCGAGTCCTGGTTAAGTCTCCAGGAAGCAGACATTGAGCGTTTTTAATATAATTCAGCTTGTTTCGAAATTGATGTAAAATAAATAAGTTTATCCCTTTCCCTCATATAGACGCTTTCTAATGCCTCTGCAGCAGATGGCTTTTTGAAAACATAGTGACAAAAGGAGAAATTGCTCAAAATGAGCAATTTCTCCTTTTGCCACAATGTTTTCCACTTTTAGTAATAGGTTATCCATTCAATTATAGAGATTTTCTATTTTTTGACAAAATATATTCAAAGTCGTCTGCTGCAGAATTGTCGTATGATATGGAAAGGGTTAAACTAAATAGGCCAATCATCCCGTGAAGACTCATGAAGACTCGGGGCCGAGAGATTCTTCAGATGATCAGTGGAAACCAAATCTTATTCAACCCTTTCTATCTGCAGACTCACTTTGATGCATAACTGCAGCTGATAATTAACCTTTTGTCACAATGTTCCAATCATATTTAACAATTTTACTATTATTTACAGACATTTTACATTTGTTCAGTCTTTGTGTTTTCAAAGTTGTATGTTGGCAAGGTTTAATGGAATATCACCAATTATACTAAGAGTTTGGGATAGAATTGGGTTTGTTTTCAAATTAACTTTTATCCCGTTTATCCACATACAACAATTCTGCAGTAGATGACTTTGAAATCATCTAGGCAAAAATATGGAAAATCTTTTTAAATTCACAGACGTCAGAAACCATCTGTATTTGAGAAAGGGCTAATTCCTGTTAAATTTTAAGAATTTTCTATCTGGTTAGTCCTTAAACATTCATGGAGTAGATCAAGATCAGACGAAAAGAATGTGCAGGATGATCTTGGGACTTCATTGTTAACAAATACTGTTCAATCCTTACCCACACACAACAAATCTGCAGCAGACGACCTTGAAAGCATCTAGGCAAGAACATGGGAAATTCTCTATAAATGAAGGTATAATTACTGAAAAAGGTTGAGCACATTGTGGCAAAAGAAGAAATTGTTCATAGTGAGAAATTTCTTTTGTCATCAATGTTTCCAAAAGTCATATACAGACAAATACACAGAAGAAGGCGTCTGAAAACATTGTAACACAATAAGGAATGCTCAATTTCTCCATTTACTATAATTTTTTCTTTCATTTTTCAGAGAATTTCAACAATATTTGTCTAGAGGTTTTCAAAGTCACCTGTTTCAGATTTGTTGAATGTGGGAAAGAGTTTGAAAACATTGTAACAAATTGTTCTGATGCATTTTGATACAAATCAAAATTCAACTGCATGTGGAAAAGGGTTAAACCCTACACCGCTAATTATGTAACTTTATGAAAATTAATAGTATTCAAATTTTGTATGAAAGAGCTCGCACACAAGGTTGTAACTAAAATGGGTATTTTATTACCAAGGTTAATCACATAGTCATAAAGTCTTTATAACCATTAAATCATTTTTCTTTGTAAACAATGGAAATTTAGGTGCCATAGCACTAAATTTGCATTGTTTACAAAGGGTTCAAAATTGCCCCTAAACCAGGTTTTTTTCAAAATAGGTTTTTAGTTACAACCGTTTCACGCCAAGCCCTCGATATTATATAAAGTTACCTTATTATCTATGATTTTATAGTGACAGAGGCTATGCATCCCACGGTTACTAAATCGGCTAACTGTCTCCGCTGCACTCTTTTCCAAGTCCACACTGTCAAATATCCCGAGATCGGAATCTATTTGTCTGTAGGAAGCGGGACAGCCGAGGGATTTGTACCATTTCTTGATGTCTGGCTGAGGACAGACACATTTCTCTTGATAAGCATAACCTGGAATATTAAGTTAACATGTTGGCGAGTTTAGTTAAACCCTTTTCCCTCATACAACAATTCTGCAGCAGATGACTTTCAAGATATTTTGTCACAAAACAAAATAGAAAATCTCTATAATTGAATGGTTAACCTATAACTAAAAGTGGAAAACATTGTGGCAAAAGGAGAAATTGCTCATCTTGAGCAATTTCTTCTTTTGTCACAATGTTTACAAAAAGCTGTCTGCTGCAGAGGCGTCAGAAAGTGTCTATATGAGGGAAAGGGTTAAAAGCCTTTCCAACGTCAGACACCTCTGCGGCAGAAAGTTTCTGTCACAGTGTCCTTATAATAATTCTACATATATTAACCAATTCCCACATACATCCAATCTGCAGCAGACGACTTTCAAAACATCTAAAACAAATTGAAGGAATTTGGAAGAAGAGTGATGATTGAGTGGATGCTTCCTATGATTTAGTTTCATCCCAATCAGCCAGGTGTTTAGGGAGAAGTCTGAAGCAAAAAGTTTACAGATGGACGGACGGACGTACACATGACGGACAATTCGCAATGACATAAGCTCGACCGTTTTTCAGCCAGTCTGGAGCAAATAAGCAGGCTAGAATTGTGTAGCTTGTATTGTTACAATCTCCTGATCATAAGGTATATCGAAACTAGCAATTTTGAAGTGAATCTGCCAAACATAAACAATGTTATTATTACAAATTTAAACTCATTTTTAAATTAGCATGACAGACAAATGATTAACCCTTTCCCTCATACGACAAATCTGCAGCAGACGACTTTGAACATATTTTGTCAAAATATAGAAAATCTCTATAATTGAATGGATAACCTATGACTAAAAGAGGAAAACATTGTGGCAAAAGGAGAAATAGCTTGTTTTGAGCAATTTCTTCTTTTGTCACTATGTTTTCAAAAAGCTGTCTGCTGCAGAGGCATCAGAAAGCATCTATTTGAGTGACCACTCGCTAAGAGTCCCCTTTCCTAACAGGCAGGCAACATAACACAAGAGCACCGTGCAGCGAACGCCAATGCTTATCTGTCGAAAAAGGGGCATTACTGAATAATCATTTGAGCCAGAGTTATGTGACTTGGTCAAGACATGCAGAATGTTGAACAGTTTTTGAGTTATGAGGTAAGGTTAAAGTGTTGTGCAAATGCAGACACATACAACGACGCCAAGGCTATTACAATAGCCTTAAGTTTTAAGTTTTATCTTTGAAACAAGAGGCCCATGAGGGCCTATGCTCTACTGGCATTGATCTGGCTCGTTTCAAAAGGAACCTGAATATGTCATCAATATTCAAATACCATCTAAGTTTGGTGAAGATTAGATAGTAAATGGAAGCTCTATTGTGTTCACAAGCTGTATTATAGCAATTTTGACAATTTCAAGGGCCATAACCAACCATGCATGGATAGATCTGGCCGTTTTTTAGAAATGAACCAAACTCTCATGAATATCTAACTACTGTATAAGTTTGATCGAGATACAATCAAAAATAAGGACTGTATCATGTTAACAAGCCCTATTATAGCAATTTTGACAATTTCAAGGGCCATAATTCAGTCATGCATGGGGCGGATCTGGTTTTTGATTGTTTTCGATAGGAATCAAGCTCTCATGGATATCTAACTACTGTATAAGTTTGGTTGAGATACAATAAAAAAATAAAGACTGTATCGTGTTAACATTATTAGCTCTATTATAGCAATTTTGACCATTTCAAGGGCCATAATCCAGTCATGCATGGGCAGATCTGGCTGGTTTTCAAAAGGAACCGAGCTCTCATGGATATCTAACTACTGTATAAGTTTGGTTGAGATACAATCAAAAGTGAAGACTGTATCGTGTTAACAAGAAATTGTTTACGGACGGACGGACCAACGGACGGATGCACGATGGACGAATAGAGCTAAAAACAAACAAGCTGAAAATGGCAATTATAAGTGGCCTCTATTTTTTGTAGATATAGGTGGATTCAAATTATAACAAAACAACTGGCATGCCTGTGTCAGGACTATAACCCTTTCCCACATACAACAAATCTGCAACAGCACATGGGCAAATATGGAAAATCTCCCGATTAATGAAAATATTTTGGCAAATTTGGAGAAATTGTTCATTATGGGCAATGTCTCCTTTTGTCAGAATGTTTTTAAAAGTCATCTGCTGTGGATGCTGAAGGGTGTCTGCAGGTGGAAAAGGATTAACTTACTATGACAAGTGGTAATTTAAGAAAATAGCTGAACGACTGGCGAAAGTGAAGAATTTAAACGACATTCATTCAAACTTTAAATGCATAGCTCAGAACTATTTAATCATCCCTTGTAACTTTGGTGTCAAACAGCTATATACAATCAAATCTTTTAATGCATAAATGTAACTTGTAACTTGACAACATTAGAGCATCGGATAACGTTATATAGATAACATCACACTTAGCCCTGTTTACAGCATGGGTAATGATACGAGTTTGTTTACATTAGCCATGCACAGTTAACTATTTGGCGAGCAGCAGGATGGGATTATCCCTTTGTCACATATTAACATGAAAGGCAAAACAGCCCCACCCCCTAGCCAATATATTTATTAACCCTTTCCCACATACAACAAATCCGCAGCAGACATATTTGAAAACATCTTGGCAAAACTGTAAATAATCTCAATTAACCCTTTCCCTCATATAGACGCTTTCTGACGCCTCTGCAGCAAACAGCTTTTTGAAAACATAGTGACAAAAGAAGAAATTGCTCAAAACGAGCAATTTCTCCTTTTGCCACAATGTTTTCCACTTTTAGTCATAGGTTATCCATTCAATTATAGAGATTTTCTATTTTTTGACAAAATATGTTCAAGATCGTCTGCTGCAGAATTGTTGTATGAGGGAAAGGGTTAATGAGAGTTTATTGATTCAATAAAGTTGAAAACATGATTAAAAGTGGCAAAAGGTGAAATTGCTCATTATGAGCAAGTTCACCTTTCGTCACAATGATTTCATAAATCATCTGCTGCAGAGGCGTCAGAAAGTGTCTTCAGGTGGGAAAGGGGTTAATGGAACCTGATAAGATAACTAATTGGAAATCAGCAAGACACTTTCTGAGGTGAGTTCAAAATATTCTATAAAAGTTAGCAGAACTAGAACTATCACTGAAGATGATAAATACCCCCTAAACAACACCTATTTTCAGTTTCTTTATTTTGACTCGCATTTATGTTCTTTTGTTTTATTTACGAAGACAAAACAGTCCCTAATAGCTAGACTGGTATACTTTATTTTACACTATACTACATGTACTCAAAAGGCGATAACTACAAACCTTTACTTCGCAGTCTAATTTGTTTACATACGCGCACCTGCTTGAAACATAACTCGCGAATACCAACTGCGTAGATCAATCTCCTTTGCAGAGAGCCGTCTCTTTACATTCACTTACAAATAATAAATCGTAGGTTAATTTAAAATGTTTATTTGGTTCGAAACAAATGAAGAAAAGAACAAACCGAGATAAAACTAGTTTTAATAGAAAAATTACTTTGAACGAACACTCTCTGCCTATAAAGAGAGTTTCAAGAACGACACTTCTGCGAATAAGAAAGAATCGGGTCTTTCGTACAAAATTAGTTCATCCTTGACAATTTTAAAAGTGTCATTTAATTCCCTAAAGGCATATTGCTTCCGATCTGCATATTGTTATGCATCATTGACACAAGGGCGCTCATCATAATATAATTTTAAAACATGAGTAGTAAATTAACATGTTGTAGGGCTCCAGTTTATGTTCGAAATTAAGTTTAAATTATACAACAATTTCAATGAGATTTAACTGTTTAGTTGATATTATATTTCGAAGGTGGTCTAATTTATAAATATTCGACTACATTTCAACATTTGTTAAAGTATGATATAATTAGGATGCCAAGCTAATATCATTTTGAGAAAAAGAGAAAACTCATGTCTTCAGCGATTTAACCCTTAACTCATTGTTTTAAAAGTAGATTGCTGCAAAGGTGTCCACTGTTGACTTTAATAGAGGAAAGGTAAAATGACGTGCTTATCATTGCATGCAAATCCTAAATTGTCTGTTTTGTGGTTTTATTGAATTTATTGGAATTCACAAATCTTATAAGTATTCCTTAATGAAAGCACTGTATACATACTAAGACTAATGATTGGCAAGATTTCTCATTTCCATTACTGTTAATGATCAATAATTAGTTGGTTGTGTGTATGGTCAACCTACTTTGGAATGGAGATTGATCATAAACAATGAAAGGCTTTAATTATCATTCACTTCGTTGACAAAACAATGCAAGTTATGATACATTTTCACTTGACCCCACCCCTGATGTTCCAATATGCTCCTCAGTTGATAACTGTTCATTCAACTACTATAATGTTAGTGTTATGCATAACTGCACTATGGATATCCGGCGACATTGATGCGTTGCATCAACTTTCTCTTGTACCTTCATTTATAGAGATTTTTTCAGTAATTATACCTTCATTTATAAAGATTTTCCACATTTTGGTCTAGTCACTATTTCAAAATCATCTACAGCAGATTTGTTGTATGTGGAAAAGGGTTAATGTGGCAAAATGACAAGACTTTTGAAAAAATTATACTGGAGGCTAAGTATAGTTGTCATTTAAATATATATTGCAATCTTTTCCTCTGATTTATTAAATTTAAAATATTCCAAAGGAACGTACATACATTCATGAAAATATTGATTAAAATTGGCTCGGCAAGCTAAAAAGTCTAGAAACTTTTTTAAAGTATTGAGTGTATTCTGCATTTATTTGTGTGTTAATTTGCAAAAAAATATATAATCCAAGCAGAATATCTTTCATAAAGTTTGATAACATAATTGATTAACCAATCCTTTTTCTTAACTCTTTCCCAAATACAAACACTTTCTGACGCCTTTGCAGCAAAAGACTTTTGAAAACATTGTGGCCGAAGGTGAAATTGCTCATGATGAGCAATTTCTCCTTTGGCCACATTGTTTTCAACTTTTTTTTTACAATTAAACTATCTTATATGGAGATTTTTCAGGTTTTTATCACCATGTTTTCAGAGTTGTCTGCTGCATATTTGCTGTATGTGGGAAAGGGTTAATCTACAACATTATACAGCAAAAAATGTTGATTCTTATACAGTTTTAAGTTTTGAATACCGCAAGTTAACTGTGGGAAAATAAAGACTTCTCCTTTCCCACAAAAAGCAAATCTGCAGCAGACGACTTTGAAAATGTCTACTCAAAAATATGGAAAATCTCTTTAATTGTAGGTACAAGAGAAAGTTGATACAAGGCATCAATGTCGCCGGAAAAGACTGCATTGATTTATTTTTTAACACACATGTATTCTTGACTTTCATTAGTCTAAACATACACATAATGTTTTCATAAGGACTAATTCCAGGATTTTTGAAATTCCACATAGATCTACAAATTTCAGGATTTCTTTTGGTCAGGATTTTGGATGTTTTGTATTTGTCAAAAAAAACCAACAAATTAATACATTTTGGGATTTAAATCTACATGCAATAAAAAGCTATCAAACCCTTTCCATGTCTGAAGCAACAATGAAAACCTTTAAACGCTTAAAACATTGAGAAAACGGTTAAATTGCTGAAGACATGAACTTCCTCCTTTTTAATACTAATTATTTCACAAGTAGACCACACTTGTAACAATATATCAGCTAAATTGTTTATCTAAATCGTTGATGCATACAATATATGTGGCAAGTATGAAATTAATTGGGTGCGAAAGAGCAGATTTTCTTTATTTCTAAATCTATTGTTTATTAGAGTTTGTTCTTCTCTTAATTTGTTTCAACATTTAATATCACATATATTTAATCATTTAAGTGTGTAATATTAGCTATCTATCTGTAATAAGGTGTTTGAGCATTCTTTCGAAATGTTTACCGTCGTGTCAGGCTTCATCGAGTCGTAGTGTCAGACATCGAAGAAAGTGAATAAAAAATCAGGCAAAGCTTTAGTGCATGTTTTATTCCACTGCATTCGAGAGAAAAAAGCATTTCTATATTATCTTTCTTTCTCCTACATTCGACCCATGCACTCGTTTCGTGACGTAAGTCACGTTTAAGAAAAATCAATTTGTCGTGCGATATTTTTTGTATGCATAACCAAGTCACTTTTCTAAGTTTACATTTTACTTCCGGTTACTTCGCTTTGTTTACATTTTGGCAATATGAAACTAGGTCACGAACTGAGAAAAGGGCGTTTCGACGTTCACGACCGATAAACAGGCTTATATTTGAGACATATTTTCACAAATTATTTCTTATTTTTGTTTCTGTTACCAGTTTATGTTGATACTTATCTATTAAAAGGAGAATTCGACGTGATTTTTCATATCGATATCGCAAGCAGGTGCGCGTATGTAAACAAATTATAGACTGTGCGACGTAAAGGTTTGTAGTTATCGGCTTTTAATTACATAGTTTATGAAAATAAAGTATCGCAGTCTAGCTAATAGGGACTGTTTTGTCTTCGAAAATAAAACACAAAAACGTAAATGCCAGTCAAAATAAAGAAACTGCACATACTTAAAACATAGGAATATTTATTTCATTTTAGATGTGTCATAACTTAGTGTTTTTAAACAAACGCAATTGTAATATGTTCAAGACATTTAAAAAAAAAAAAATCTAATAATAACCCCCCCTACCATGTGATTTCCGAAAACCTATTAAAAATAGAAGTCACAGGCTTCTGCCCGGCGACTAATAATTACTGAAAAAAGTTGAAAACATTGTGGCAAAAGGCGAAATTGCTTGTTTGGCGCAATTTCTACTTCTGTCACGATATTTTCAAAAGTGGTCTGCTGCAGCTGGGTCAAAATGCGTCTATAGGTGGGAAAGGGTTAATTAAGAGATCAAGTACTCCCTTTTACACCATGCAGATCTCAATTTCACATAATGTTTCTTGGCTATTTCTTTTATTTTTGATTATTTTCATAATGTTCTCTTAACATGAGTATTTCCAATATTTTAGAGTGGTATACGTAGTTATACAAGAAAAAGAAGGATTTTTAAATTTATTATTGATAATGTTGTCTGTGAAGGGTTCTGAAAACCAATAATGTGAATTATTTATCTTCCTATCTTCCTTGTTAAAAAAATCAAAGGAATGAAACTTATACACATTAAAGAGATGTGTTTATTCTTGCAGTGAGAATGATTTAGCAGTTTCCCACATGTATACATCTTATGACACTAATTCTACTGCAGGAGGCATCTTTTGAAAACATTATGGCAAAGGGCGAAATTGCTCCATTTGTCACAATGCTTTCTACTCTTGTCAATAATTTTATCTTAATTTATAGAAATTTTCCATATTTTTTGGTAAGATATAATTATAATATCGATGTTTACTGCTTCATATTTCTTGTATGTGGGAAAGGGTTCACTTATCGATATTTCAAACTTATTATGCAGCTTGTTTGGCTATTGCATAATGAACAGTAACTGTTTCTCATGTTGTCACTATGTTTTCAACTCTATCTAAACAAAACACAACACTTTCCTACATACAACAAATCTGCAGCAGACAACTTTGAAAACATAGTGACAAAAACCTGAAAAATCTCCATAAAAGAAAGCTTAAATGTTAAATAAGATTGAGAACATTGTGGCCAAAGGAGAAATTGCTCATTTTCAAAAGTCGTCTGCTGCAATTGCGTCAAAATGCGTCTGCAGGTGGGAAAGGGATATCAGATAGTTTCCATTAATTCGGCACTGTTTTTGAATAAGTTCTTCCAAAATTGAGGTTTTTATTTTGCTTCATATTAAAACAGTAAATTATAAGTTTATGATCATGCATTATATGGCAAATGTTGAAGCTAAGACTTTAACCGAAACAAATCTTATAGTCACATTTCAGTATGTTGTCTGCTACAAATAGGTAACGGCATGTGGAAAAGGGTAAACGTTACGCTAAGCTGGATACTTAAGGCCAACTTGTCAACATTTACTTAATTAACCCTTTTCCACATACAACAAATATGCAGCAGACGACTTTGAAAACATATACCCGCAAAAATATGGAAAAATTCTTTAAATGAAACTATAATTATAAAATAGAGCTGAAAGTATTCTGGCAATTTCTCTATTTGCCACAATGTTTTCAAAAGTCTTCTGCTGCAGAGGAGTCAAAAAGCGTCTATATGTGGGAAAGGGTTAACCTTTTCCCACTGGCAGTCAAACTTTAACGCAAAAGCAGCAAACGACTTTTGAAAACATTGTGGCCAAAGTTGAAGCTGCTCATGATGAGCAATTTAACCTTTGGCCACAATGTTTTCAACTTTATTTAACAATATTGAGATTTTTCAGGTTTTTGTCACTATATTTTCAAAGTCGTCTGCTGCAGATTTTCTGTATATATGTGTGAATGGGTTACAAATAATCCCCTTGTTGGTATAGGTGCTCAAGCATCTGCCTCGGGTGCAGGAGGTGGCAGGTTCCATCTACAGCTGGTTCAGGCCTTCAGGATTATTGTGTTTACCCCAAACATAGGATTTGATGTACCCTTTCCCACATACAACAAATCTGCAGCAGACGACTCAGGGGTGGCAAAATCCATTGTCCGTATTGCCCAGCTTGTGCGGACAAGTGAAATTGTGTAGGGATTTACTATATAACTATCATACGGACAAGTGCAAAATAGCATTTTGAAAAAACGGACAAGTAAATCAAAATCATATTTCGCCACCCCTGCGACTTTGAAAACCTCTCAACAATAAAATAGAAAATCTCCCTAAATGAAGACATATTTATTGAAAACATGGTGTCAAAAGGAGAAATTGCTTGTTTTGAGCAATTTCTTCTTTTGTCACAATGTTTTCAAAAAGTTGTCTGCTGCAGATGCATCAAAATGCGTCTACAGGTGGGAAAGGGTTAAGCATAACAAGTGACTCAGTTAATTGTCAGGATAAATGGACCAGTGGCACTCAGGTAATTAACTTACCCAGGAATTGCTGTGATATAACTGAACAATTGTTGAAAGCTGAAAAAAACACCATGCAAACAAAAAGTCTACGGATAAAATATCAGATTATGCACAATCGCGTATTTAACAGCCATCCATGGTTTCACAATTTTTGAAAGTGTAAACTGCCATGGAAAAGATCAAAGGGTTTGAGCTTTTGAATATTGATATCATACAAAACATTAGGGCGTTGGTCACCATTTTAACCATTACCACAAACAGAAAATCTGTAGCAAACAACTTTGTAATCACCTGGGAAAAATATGTGCAAATTGTCTTTACATGAAAGTATGATTTTTGGATAGTAAAACACATTGTTAACCCTTTCCGACATACAACAAATCTGCAGCTGACGATTTTGAAAACATGCCTGTTCATTCCGAAACTCCCTGTAAATGAAAGTACAATAATTGAATTGAATTGAAAACATGGTAACAAAAAAGAAATTGCTTGTTTTGTCTCCAATATTTTGAAAAAGTTGCCTGCTGCAGAGGCCCCAGAAAGCATC
This sequence comes from Serripes groenlandicus, assembly GCA_031761405.1. Taxonomy (NCBI): domain Eukaryota; kingdom Metazoa; phylum Mollusca; class Bivalvia; order Cardiida; family Cardiidae; genus Serripes; species Serripes groenlandicus. The sequence goes on from JASEVX010000017.1 coordinate 11,711,504, forward strand.
TATAGGTTGGAAAGGGTTAAGAGGCGAAATTGCTGAATATAAGCAATTTGTTCTTTTATCACGATGTTTTCAAAATTTGTCGGCTAGATGCATCAAAATGGATATTGGTAAGGGTTAAAGGTCATTGCCTGGTAAAATATATTTCAATATTATATTTTTAACACATTTACTAAAATATAATCCATCAATCACTTTCACTGACACACCCTAGATATCAGCAAGTGATCTTACATCTTTTTCATTAATGATTTGTGCATACAATCAATGATTGACATCTTCAAAGCGAAAGCTTTTCCTATATTCCTTTCCCTCATACGACAATTCTGCAGCAGACAACTTTGAACATATTTTGTCAAAAAATAGAAAATCTCTATAACTGAATGGATAGCCTATAGATGACTAAAAGTGGAAAACATTGTGGCAAAAGGAGAAATTGCTCGTTTTGAGCAATTTCTTCTTTTGTCACTATGTTTTTAAAAAGCTGTCTACTGCAGAGGCGTGAGAATGCGTCTATATGAGGGAAAGGGATATGGTTGTAAGAAACAGAAAGTGTTTTTTCTTCTATTCTCAAAACTTGTTTTAACCCTTTCCAACCTGTAGATGCATTTTGACGCATCTGCAGCAGACAACTTTTGAAGACAAAGTGACAAAAAAAGAAATTGCTCAGAATGAGCAATTTCTCCTTTTGCCACTACAATGTTTTCAGCTTTTTTCAGTAATTATATATATATATACCTACAATTATAGAGATTTTCAATATTTGTTAGTAGGCAATTTCGAAGTCGTCTGCTGCAGATTTGTTGTATGTGGGAAAGTGTTAAAACTTTTAATTGCATCAAATTTACATAATCGATCAAACAGATTACACATTTATGGCATTCTGGAGTGTTTTATTTTGGATTGTCAGATAACAGACAGAATGTAGTTGTCATCTGCAATATTATTTGTTAATTTTTCATTTTTTCGAATGCAGATGCATATGTAGCAGAAAACATGGTAACAAAAGGAGAATTAATGATGAGCAATTTCTCCATACTTTTGTCAAGATGATTTCAATGTTGTCTGCAGCAGATTTGTTGAAGGTGGGAAAGAAGTGATTTACAAGCAATATAAATAGGCAGGCAGTACAGTCATCTCTGATCCCCGGGTAAAAAGCAGTACAATTAAGGCTATGAGATGTGCCTTGCCAAAGAGCAATCTACCATGACCGGCCTAAGCCCCATGATCTCACCAAGGATGACCAGTCCCCTATTCAGTGAGCCACAGCTTATTTAAAGCAACAGTGATAACCTATTCCCACATACAACTAATCTGCAACAGACGACTTTGAAAACATCTAGACGGTAAAACTTTGAACAATCTCAAAAAATAAGTTTAAATATTTGATAGTAGTTGAAAACATCGTGGCAAAAGTTGAAATTGCTCATGATTACTATTGCTCATCATAAGCAATTACTATTGCTCATCATAATCATAAGCAATTACTAGTGTTCATCATAAGCAATTACTATTACTCATCATAAGCAATTACTATTGTTCATCATAAGCAATTACTATTGCTCATCATAAGCAATTTACTCCTTTCAAAAGTCTTCTCAAAAGTCATCTACTGCCCATCTGTCAAAATAGTACAGAGGCCCAGAAACTCACACAGACGATTTCAGACACTTATGTAAAATACAATATTTGAAAACGCCCAATATAGATTTCAACTCTTTACAAAAACAAGAGTGTTTTAAGGAACACATGTGTTGACTAACAATATATTTGTTTATTTATTATTTATTTATTGGGATTTTACGCCGCTTTCAACATGATTTCAGTTATATCACGGCGACAGTTCACTTTCATGATCCCTGGGTAAACAAACCAGTACTAGGCTAGAAAATGTGCGTTGCCCAAGGGCAATCCATCATGACCGAGGTGCCGCGACCAATATATTTGTAGGTGAAAGCTTGTAAGACAGACTACGGAGAAGGATCTCTATGTGTCTCCCTGACAAATCAGGTGAAATAATTATAAAATTTTAAATATATTTTAGGTTTTTCCTGAGATCCTTTCAAAGCAATAATCATACTTTAATCATTAACCCTTTCCCTCATACGACAATTCTGCAGCAGACAACTTTGAACATTTTTCGTCAAAAATAGAAAATATAATTGAATGGATAACCTGTGACATAAAATTGAATACGCCGTCTGCTGCAGAGGCGTCAGAAAGCGTCTATATGAGGGAAAGGGCAAATCAGGTCAGCTGTTGGATGTTAATCATTAAAGAGGCTCTTAACCCTTCCCCACATACAAAGCATTTGCAGCAGATGACTTTGATTACATTAGGTAAAAATATGGAAAAACTCTCTAGATGAAAGTATAAATTAGCAGCGCATTGCAGCTGCAGAGGCATCAGAAAGCGTTTATATGAGGGAAAGGGCAAATCAGGTCAGCTGTTGGATGTTAATCATTAAAGAGGCTCTTAACCCTTCCCACATACAAAGCATTTGCAGCAGATGACTTTGATTACATGTAGGTAAAAATATGGAAAAACTCTCTAGATGAAAGTATAAATTAGCAGCGCATTGCAAAAACCAACAATAAGGCATAGAATACGTCTGGTGTAGAAACAGATCAGACAGCACATCTGTACACTCAGTTCTGGATCTGCAGTGTTAGTTAATAAGCAAAAGAAGTATGCAAGAAGCCTCCAGCATAAACTGTACACTTGTAAATATCACATTGTGTGGCAGCTGTGAAAAATGGACCATTAGTGATTATGTTGGTTTTTGTAAAGCACAGCTCAAATATTGAATAGTTGAAAATGTAGATGATTTCAAAAGTTGGAGTAGATGCATCAAAATATGTCTGCATGTGGGAGAGGTTTTATACAGAGGATGCTAGTTTAAATCCTATCTGGACTGATATGTGGGGAAGGGTTAACACTTTCCCACATACGACAATTCTGCAGCAGACGACTTCGAAAACATATTGGCAAAAATGTGATATCTCCATAAATGAGAGTTAAATTATTAAATAGAGTTGAAAACAGTGTGGTAAAAGGGGAAATTGCTCATCATGAGCAATTTCTCCTTTTGTCACAATGTTTTCAAAAGACGTCTGCTGCAAATGTGTCAGAATGCATCTGCATGTTTATTGTAGGAAAGGGTTAACCCTTACCCTCATATAGACGCTTTCTGATGCCTCTGCAGCAGACGGCTTTTTGAAAACATAGTGACAAAAGAAGAAATTGCTCAAAACGAGCAATTTCTCCTTTTTCCACTATGTTTTCCACTTTTAGTCATAGGTTATCCATTCAATTATAGAGATTTTCTATTTTGTGACAAAATACGTTCAAAGACGTCTGCTGCAGAATTGTCGTATGTGGGAAAGGGTTAAGAAAAGGTATGATGACCAGCAACATAATCTTATCTTCGTTCACTTGGATACAAAGTTGTTGTACAAAGGTTGTACGTTGCTTGTGAGGACTATTGAGTTCATGCCTGGAGACCATTGTCGACTTTAACCCTTTCCCTCATACGACAATTCTGCAGCAGACGACTTTGAACATATTTTGTCAAAAATAGAAAATCTCTATAATTGAATGGATAACCTATGATTAAACGTGGAAAACATTGGGGCAAAAGGAGAAATTCCCTCATATAGACCCTTTTTGACGCTTTTTCAGCAGACAACTTTTGAAAACATTGTGACAAAAGGAGAAATTTGCCAAAAAGAGCAATTTCACCAGTTGCCACAATATTTTCAATTTTTTGCAGTAATTCTACCTTCATTTATAGAGATTTTCAGAGGTTTTGCAAACATGATTTCAAAGTCATCTGCTGCAGGCTTGCTGTATGTGGGAAAGGGTTAAAGTAACTGATGATGGAAGATGCATTGCAGAGTAATTTTGTGCTCATGTGAACTTATGACAAGAGGGCCATGATGGCCCTGGATAGCTCACCTGGCAGCCATAGTTTCCGACCAATCAACTTGGCTTGAAGGAATCTGATAGAGGGTCACCCTAGGAACATTTCTACAAAATTATTTGAAAATCGGCCTGACACTTTCGGAGAAGTTTTCACTATAGCCATATAAGGCAAAATAGCCCCGCCCCCTGGTGGCCATGTTTTTTCACCAATCAACATGGCTTGAAGGAATCTGATAGGGGGTCATCCAAGGAACATTGCTACAAAATTATTTGAAAATCTGCCAACCAGTTTGGGAGAAGAAGAACTTTGAAAAAAAAATCATTTCGTTGCCATGGAAACCAGAATTCTGCATGGATCCAAATATTTGAAGGATATCTGGTAAGGTCATTGAGAGGATGCTTTCTGTGAAGTTTCATCTCAATTGATCCACTGGTTACTGAGGAGAAGATTTCGACGCACGCCGGACGCCGGACAAAAGGCGATCACAATAACTCACCTTGAGCAAAGCTCAGGTGAGCTAAAAATGTATTACCCTCTCTAGTCTTCCAAGTAAAAAGATCAAGGTCAATAAAGAGATTATATAAGAATGTCAAGGACCAAAGAATCTTAACACTTTCCCACCTGCAGACACATTTTGATGCAATAGTTGCAGACGACTTTTGTAAAAATTTGGCCAAAGGTGAAATTGCTCATGATGAGCAATTTCTGCTTTGGCCACAATGTTTTCAACTTTATTAATACAATTAAGCTATCTTTTATGAAGAACTTTCATGTTTTTGTCACTATGTTTTCAAAGTCGTCTGCTGCAGATTTGTTGTTTGTGGGAAAGCATTAACCCTTTATCATTATTTAAAGTCAGTAGACAGGGACTTACCAGACAGTTATGATAACATTGTACACTTAATCCTTTCCCACATAAAACAATTCTGCAGCAGACGACTTTAAAAACATCTAAGCAAATCTATAGAAATGAAAGTATAATACCTGCAAAGAGTTGAAACATTGTGGCCAAAGGAGAAATTGCTTGTTTTGAGCAATTTCTTCTTTTGTCACAATGTTTTCAAAAGTCGTCTGCTGCAGAGGTGATAGAAAGCATCATTCTGTAGGTGGGTAAGGGTTAAGAAATAATTCAGCTCTAACCTATTGTTAGACACTTCAAAATTCAAGAGCAACTGAATACAGAAGGAAAGCATGAGATTTAACTCTTTCCCGCATGTATATTATGCATTTTGACGCCTCTGCTGTAGATGACTTTGGAAAGCCTATCAATTATTAAATAGTACAGGAAAAGGAGAATGAATGGTTTAGGTAAAATATAAAATTACCTTTCATTTTATAAGGAGAATTTGCTACATGTTCTCCGTTAAAGCGTACGTTTATCTTTATGTCTTCCTGAAGAAAATGGACTTTATATCGCACAATGTATAACCCATCTTTTCGGTCTATGATATTGTGCTGAATACGGGCTCGGTCATTCAACACTTCAAAACTTATATCAAAATTTACATCTCCTATGGATTCGGTTATCCTGAAAAGAAATAGTCAGAACTATCATTATACATTGTATAAGATGACTTCAATTGATTGATTATTGATTAATTAGTGTTTAAAGCCGTTTACAATTTTTCAGTCGTATCAGGGTAACCACTTCACCTGTTTCTAAGCTAAAATTGTTGATCATGTGACTAGCGAATACCAACTGCGTAGATCAATCTCCTTTGCAGAGAACCGTTCTTTACACTCACTTACAAATAGTTAATTATAGGTGATTTAAAATGTTTATTTGGTTCGAAACAAATGAAGAAAAGACCAAACTGAGATACAACTGGTTTTAATAGAAAAATGACTGAATGAACACTCTCTGCTTATAAAGAGAGTGTAAAGAACGACAACACTGCGAAGAAGAATGGTTCACGAATCGGGTATTTCGTACACAATTATTTCGTCCTTGACACTTTTAAATGTGTCATGTGTCATTAGATTCCCTACAGGCATTTTGCTTGCAATCTGCATATTGTTATGCATCATTGACACAAGGGCGCTCATCATAATATAATTTTAAAACATGATTAGTTTGTTATTTTCATTATAAAAAAAGAAGGAAAGAATTACAATAAAATAACATGTTGTATAATATAGGGTTCAGTTTATGTTCGAAATTAAGTTTGAAATTATTCAACAATTTCAATGAAATTTAACTGTTTAGCTGATATTATATTTCGAGGGTGGCTTAATTTATAAATATTGGACTACATTTTAACATTTGTCAAAGTATGATATCATTTTATAATATAATAACGACTTTTGAAATCAATGTGGCAAAAGGAGAAATTGCTCATGATGAGCAACTTTTCCATTTGCCACAATGATTCAACTCTATTCATTAAGCCTTTCCCTCATACAGACTCTTTCTGACGCCTCTGCTGCAGACGGCTTTTTGAAAACATAGTGACAAAAGAAAAAATTGCTCAAAACGAGCAATTTCTCCTTTTGCCACAATGTTTTCCACTTTTAGTCATAGGTTATCCATTCAATTACAGAGATTTTCCATTTGTTGACAAAATGTATTCACAGTCGTCTGCTGCAGAATTGTCGTATGAGGGAAAGGGTTAATAATCATACTGTTATTTATAGTGATTTTTTATATTTTTTATTTGATAATTTTGAAATTGTCTGCTGCGGATTTGTTGTATGTGGGAAAGGTTTATGTTTGACTTTTTCAGAACACAACTTAATTATTAATAGAATTGAAAACGTGGCAAATTATGAAATTGCTTGACATGAACAATTTCTTCATTAGCCCCAACGATTTCAAAAGTCGTCTGCAGCAGATGCGTCAAAATGTTTCTACAAGTGGGAAAGGGTGAATGTATCTGTAAACCTGTGTTGTAGAAGTTCTTACAAAAAAAATCTATGCATATATATAGTAATTACTAGCTTTAATATTACTATACTACTTCTAATAGAACACAAGAGAAAGTTGATGCGACGCATCAATGTCGCCGGAAATCCATACGGCAGTTATGCATAACACTAACATTATAGTAGTATCAACTGAGGGGCATATTGGAACATCAGGGGTGGGGTCAAGTGAAAATGTATCATAACTTGCATTGTTTTGTCAACGAAGTGAATGATAATTGAAGCCTTTCATTGTTTATGATCAATCTCCATTCCAAAGTAGGTTGACCATACACACAACCAACTAATTATTGATCATAAACAGTAATGGAAATGAGTAATCTTGCGAATCATTAGTCTTAGAATGTATACAGTGCTTTCATTAAGGAATAATTATAAGATTTGTGAATTCCACATACACTTTTCAAGATGTTTGTCAGAATATTTGAATTTTATTATTTTTCAATAAAACCACAAAACAGACAATTTAGGATTTGCATGCAATAGCACGTCATTTTACCTTTCCTCTATTTAAGACAACAGTGGACACCTTTGCAGCAATCTACTTGAAAACAATGAGATAAGGGTTAAATCGCTGAAGACATGAGTTTTCTCTTTTTCTCAAGATGATATTAGCTTGGCATCCTAATTATATCATACTTTAACAAATGTTGAAATGTAGTTCAATATTTATAAATTAGACCACCTTCGAAATATAATATCAACTAAACAGTTAAATCTCATTGAAATTGTTGTATAATTTAAACGTAATTTCAAACATAAACTGAGCCCTACAACATGTTAATTTATTTTAATTCTTTCCTTCTTTTTTTATACTGAAAATAACAAACTACTCATGTTTTAAAATTATATTATGATCGATGAGCGCCCTTGTGTCAATGATGTATAACACTATGCAGATCGGAAGCAATATGCCTTTATGGAATTAAATGACACATTTAAAATTGTCAAGGACGAAATAATTTTGTACGATAAATCCGATTCTTTCTTATTCGCAGAGGTGTCGTTCTTGAAACTCTCTTTATAGGCAGAGAGTGTTCGTTCAAAGTAATTTTTCCATTAAAACCAGTTTTATCTCGGTTTGTTCTTTTCTTCATTTGTTTCGAACCAAATAAACATATTAAATCGCATATGATTTACTATTTGTAAGTGAGTGTAAAGAGCGGCTCTCTGCAAAGGAGATTGATCTACGCAGTTGGTATTCGCGAGTCACGCGATCAACAGTTTTAGCTTAGAAACAGTTCATATTTTAGATATACATGGATAAACATTATAAAATGCCTTCTTCACAAATCAAGATATCTCTTTGAACATGAAAATACCATTCAGTTAGTTAAAATTGCCATTAGAAGGAGAATATTCGACGTCATTTTCATCAGCAGGTGCGCGTATGTAAACAACATTAGACTGTGCGACGTAAAGGTTTGTAGTTATAGCCTTTTGATTACATGTAGTATATAGTGTAAAATACAGTATTTCATTCTAGCAAATAGGGACTGTTTTGTCTTCGTAAATAAAACAAAAAAACATAAATGCGAGTCAAAATAAAGAAACTGAAAATACCTAAAACATCGGAATATTTATTTCATTTTAGATGTGTCATTACTGAGTGTTTTTAAACAAACACAATTGTAATATATTCAAGACATCTAAATGTGTTTCTTTCTAATAATAATCCCCCCCTCCCATGTGATTTCCGAAAACCTATTAAAAATAGAAGTCGCGGGCTTCTGCCTGGCGACTAATAATAATTATATTGATTAACCCTTGTACATGCTTACCAACCTTTTCTCATTCTCAAGGGGGAGTTTCATGATCTCAAAGTGGGGGATTGGGGTTTGAAGTGGGAGATTTTCAGCGCCATGAATTTAACAGTAGAAATGTTCACAATAGAACGGAATTTAGATAACTATGCAGAGATACATGTACAATACTTTCAATATTTAATATAGGAATTTAAAAAGACTCATTTTGAGAATGTTTTCTATTAAACAGATTATTTTCAACTGTATATCAGCATTTAAGTATTATTTTGGCATGTTTTCAAATCTGTGCTTTGATATTTAGAAATGTTTTAACTGTGGTTAACTAGAAAATCACGCAAGTTTTCTGTTACATCAAAGACTTTCATATTACATCCAAGAAAATAAAAATATAAACAACATTTTAATTTATAGACACATGGAGAAGAAATATACATACATGTATTAATCATTTAGTTGAGCTACACACATTGTTTTGAACTTGTTGAAAGAAAGGGCCTTTAATCAGTGACAATATGTTAAAAAGTTGATGTTAGAAAATGCTTGTAGTAATTTTCAGTACATTTATCCTCATGATTTAAAAAGAAAAAAGAAAAAAAAAATTTTTTTTTTTTAAATTTTTCGAATTTTCGAAAATTGTGAGTTTCTCCCTCACGATCGTGGGGGTGGGGTTACGCCCTTCAAATCGTGAGACCCACGATTGTATCTGGAGGGTTGGTAAACATGCTTGTATCCTGACAATTTGAACATTGGGGTGTTGTCTGCTCTGCATTTTTAACCCTTTCCCTCATATGACAATTCTGCAGCAGACGACTTTGAACGTATTTTGTCAAAACATAGAAAATCTCCTTAATTGAATGGATAACCTATGACTAAAAGTGGAAAACATTGTGGCAAAAGGAGAAATTGCACGTCTTGTGCAATTTCTTCTTTTGTCACTATGTTTTCAAAAAGCCGTCTGCTGCAGAGGCGCCCGAAAGCGTTTATATGAGGGAAAGAGTTAAAGATATGGGTTTCGACTACCCTGTGTTTTCAATCATGATATGGGTTTTGACTACATTGTACCCTGTATTTTCAACCATATGGGTTAATTTTGACTACTTATAATGTAATTTTTTAACTGTTACGTGTTTTGACCATATCAAGGGGATAATGAATGAGACATTTATAATTGACCAATGAATTTGATTACCCTTTTCATTACAAATAGTATGGTTTTCACACCTTTAAATATCACATACATAATAATTTTTTTATTTTTTAACAAGAATGCATTTTTTCTAACTGCCCCTGATCACTTGGATTTGCTCATTATCAATAGGTTCTGAGCTTTTATTTGTTTATAAACAATTTGTTTAAATTTGAAAATAATTGGATGAACACACAGGGGACCCTTTAGTGTTTATAATTGGATGAACAATTGAACATACATGGGACTAACTCTATAGTGTTTATAATTGGATGAACATACATGGGACTGACGCTATAGTGTTTATAATTGGATGAACACACGTGGGACTCTATAGAATTTATAGGAAAAGAACCTGTATCCACAGACAGACACTCAGACAGGAAAAACATGCATCCAATAAGCTTTTCAAAATATCATTTAATGTACATTTCTATTCATTATTTATTTGAAAATAATATTAAAGTGAACATAGATATTCTCTAGCTCAAAGGCTTCTGGCTGAAAGGTTGAATGGCGCAAAGTTCATAAAACCGTCACACATCTTTGATGTTATATTTTGTGCAATTTGCATAATTTATTATATACTAGTCACTCCTATGACTCTTTTCAACCTAAATGTAACTCATATATGAGCTGATCCACTTCAAAACCAACCTTATGGACTCTGCGTAATGTATAGACGCAGATCAGCCTGCGCAGTATGGCATGCTAATCCCGGCCGAAACATTCCATATCAGGAGGTTAGAGGTATAGAGTAATGATTCCTGAAACAGAAAATCCACAGGAGGCGAAAAGAGTCTTATCAGGATTAGCCTGCGAGGCATGCTTAGGGTGATCCGGGTCGATACATTATGCAGAGTCAATAATGTTGGTTTTCTCGTGGAAAGGTTCATATATATATATATAAGATAATAGATTCATACTGAATGATAGCATAACCTTGATACTTAAATCTCATAAATCCAACTTATTTGGCCAAAGGGACAACATGCTGCTCTAATTTCCATTTTATTTGTAAAAGTAAAACACGTCTTTATAGAATGTCATAGATCTCTATCAATCAATAGATTATCAAGACATTAATATTTTAACTGCAGGGGGAGTTAATTCTTTCCCTCATATGACAATTGTGCAGCAGATGACTTTGAACATATTTTGTCAAAAAATGGAGAATCTCTATAATTGAATGGAAAACCTACGTTTAAAAGTGGAAATATTGTGACAAATGGAGAAATTGCTCGTTTTGAGCAATTTCTTCTTATGTCGCTATGTTTTCAATAAGCTGTCCGCTGCAGAGGCGCCCGAAAGGGTATATATAAGGGAAAGGATTAACCCTTTCAGTTTGTCAGATACAAGAAATCTGCCGCAGATGTCTTTGAAAGAATCTTGGAAAAATTAATGTATAAACATATCAGTGAGACGATTCTTTTAAGTACCCACAACATAGGTTTCAAGGAGTGCGAAGAGAGATATCACATGAGAAAGACCTATTTTCTCCTCCTTATCTAGTCCTCTGTGTGACAATGTTTCAAAAGAAGTCTCAATCTGGTTAAGGGTTATTCTAAAAGGGTATATAAATCACATGTTTAGCAAATAGCCTCAAAGGGCGTTTTTTTTATATTAGCCGCTCATACATTATAATATATTAGTTTATGAGTATTTTTAATTTAAACAACCAAAATCCCCAAAAAGATTTCTTTGACAAACATAGATTCCTAATAAATAACGAATTTAAAATGACATTATTTTCTCCTTCTGGGGCATGCACAAGCTTGTTTAACGGCTTGCTTTCTAATGTATTCTGTCAATACTTTGACATAAATGGGGGATAATAATAGGTTCTTCATAGTTATGTGTAACTCATTTGACCTGTTTTTTTCTTCTGTATTAACCCTTTAATTGTCGTATGAGGGAAAGGGTTAAAATGTTTACAAAATCATTTGCAACAGATTTTTTCTTTTGTGGGAAAGGAATATTGACTTCTGTTCAGGCTTGAACTTTATGGCCATGTGTAGGTGGTTAAAAGACATCTAAGAAATACATCTCTCAGACTTCCCAAGCTTCATCCACCCGCCTGAGAATTCCTGACAGTGTGCTGAGGAAAAAGTGTAAAGTCTTTAGAAATGTCTATGCTTAAGATACATGTTACAATGTATACAATATATATGCAAAAAAAAGAGATAATTGTAAGTTAACCCTTTCCCTCATACGACAATTCTGCAGCAGACGACTTTGAACATATTTTGTCAAAAAAAAAAATCTCTATAATTGAATGGATAACCTATAACATTGTGGCAAAAGGAGAAATTGCTTGTTTTGAGCAATTTCTTCTTTTGTCAATATGTTTTCAAAAAGCTGTCTGCTTCAGAGGCGTCAGAAAAAAAGTGTTCAGAGATAATCATGGTTTGCAGATGGAGGCAATTAACTTGCACTCTTTAGATTCAGAAGATTGAGTGTATGCAGAATGCATGATTTTGAAGTATTTAATTCCAAGGATCGATTTTTGTGTTTTCAGATTTGTCTAACACACCAAGAACTCGGGCGTGTGCTAGTTAAAAGCTGTTATTTCATTGGTATAGATTAGGTGAATTAATCCAAGCGCGTAGCTGACACAAATGCAAAACATTTTCCTATCTCGAAATTTCCTAGTAAATATGTTTATTTCACCATCAAGATCAAGATCAGTCATCATTTTGGTACTGAAATGCTCCCAGAAGACACCACTGACGATATAGAGGGAAAGAAATCCCGGCTGAGCATGCCCCCGGACACCCCTAAAAAACTTGCGTACACACTCTGTAGACCCTAGCTACGCTCCTGTCAGAGCTCTAGATAAGCAGCGTTATTCTTGTTCTAAAATCTTTATTAGAACCTCTAACCCTATGTTGTGGGTACTCAAAAGAAGAGAGCAATTGTGGGGAAAAGAGCTGAATACCCCTCCTTAAATGGACCTCTGGTCCCTGTAATCTCATCCTTTTCTGTTAGGCTAATCTGAATACATCCCTGATCTAGAGAAGTTTTCAAAAGGAAAACATTATAAAAGAATATAATACGATACTTCTAAAAAAATAAAATGAACAAATTTAGCATTTATGGGTAATATATGATACAACTTCTCTGTATCATTATATAGGAGTGTTTTGATAAATACAATTTATGAAATCAATCAGTTCAAAAGAGCTTTTCTTCAAATATGAGGACAACTAAGTGTAAAATCTAAATTACAAACCCCATTTGGGGGGTAAAATGTATCTAGTCCTTTAATTGGCTGGTAATACAGCATTACTGTATAGTGTATTGGTGGTAGTTCAGTTTAGGGTCAATAATATCTACTGGTATCCGATCATAATTGATAGACTATTGTCTAGACAATTTGATGAAGTTGTAAATTGACCAATATCTGGTTGGTTGTGATTTCCAGTTAAAAAGATGCTAGGAATGTTGGTATTGCTAAACTGCTGTATGAAGAATCTTGCAGCTTATTAGTCCCCTACCGGCGTGCCGAAGGGGACTATTAGGTTTGCACTCCGTCAGTCCATCTGTCAGTCAGTCAGTCAGTCAGTCAGTCCGGCAAATTTTTGTCCGGAGCATATCTCCAAAACTGTACTAGCTATGGCTATGAAATTCCATATGTGGATACATCTCATCAATGCGGAGTGCAGTGCATATGAACCATAACTCTTGCTTCCCTAATTTTTGAGTTATTTCCCTTTCTTTATTTTCATACTTGATTTTTGTCCGGAGCATATCTCCAAAACTGTACTAGCTATGGTTATGAAATTTCACACATGGATGCATCTCATCAAGGGGGAGTGCAGTGGACATGAACCATATGAACCATAACTCTTGCTTGCCTAATTTTTGAGTTATTTCCCTTTCTTTATTTTCATACTTGATTTTTGTCCGGAGCATATCTCCATAACTATACTAGCTATGGCTATGAAATTTCACACATGAATACATCGTATCAAGGGGGAGTGCAGTGGACATGAACCATAACTCTTGCTTGCCTAATTTTTGAGTTATTTCCCTTTCTTTATTTTCATACTTGATTTTTGTCCGGAGCATATCTCCAAAACTGTACTAGCTATGGTTATGAAATTTCACACATGGATGCATCTCATCAAGGGGGAGTGCAGTGGACATGAACCATAACTCTTGCTTGCCTAATTTTTGAGTTATTTCCCTTTCTTTATTTTCATACTTGATTTTTGTCCGGAGCATATCTCCATAACTATACTAGCTATGGCTATGAAATTTCACACATGAATACATCGTATCAAGGGGGAGTGCAGTGGACATGAACCATAACTCTTGCTTGCCTAATTTTTGAGTTATTTCCCTTTCTTTATTTTCATACTTGATTTTTGTCCGGAGCATATCTCCATAACTATACTAGCTATGGCTATGAAATTTCACACATGAATACATCGTATCAAGGGGGAGTGCAGTGCACATGAACCATAACTCTTGCTTCCCTAATTTGAGTTATTTCCCTTTCTTTATTTTCATACTTTATTGTCTTGATATACCTAAACATTGGGTTGCTATGACAACAGAAACAGACTCAAAAGTGCAAACCGGTAGGGGACTATGGTATTGCTTGCAATCCTCCAGTTACTTGTTTAAATAATAATGTACACTGTAGCTGTCATGTCAATATCTTTCTGGTAAAATAGGTATCTGACATTGTACTGAAACAATACTCTAATGTTGGTCTTACAATGGAGTTATTAAAGAAGCCTCAGTGACCATTTTTGAAGCCATTAGTAAATTTAAAGAGTTAGTGACAATTAACAATTCTCATTTTCTCAATTTCCCCCAAAATATGTTTTAATCTGCCTCAAAATTATAAAACTTGTATTTGAATATATTTCAATTTACTCCCAGGATGTTTTAAATGTAAAAGGGTGTAAAATATTTGGTAGATAAAAATTAAGTGAAATAAGTTTTAAATTTAACAGTAGATAAAAATAAATAATAGGTCTTTGTCACAATCATAACATCTGCCTTCAAAATTTTAATCAAACCAATAATTTTGAGGATATATACTCAAAAGAATTGTCACAGTTCTAATAGGCAAATCTTTTGCATATATATATATTGAATGCACATCATAGGAATCAATGGTGGTCAATTAAAGATCTGAAACCTTTCCAGAACAGAACTGCAACAGAGGACAATAAAAATAGCTAAGCAGAAAAATGGAAAATTAACAAATTAATTACGGGTCATTTCTCCTTTTGCCATAGTATTTTCAATACTCTTCTGCTGCGGACGCTTAGAAAAGAATACAACAATTTTGCAGCAGACGACTTTAAACATATTTTGTTCAAACATAGAAAATCTCCATAATTGAATGGATAAGTTATTATGACGAAAAGTGGAAAACATTGTGGCAATTTAGGAGAAATTGCACATTTTGTGCAATTTCTTCTTTTGTCACTATGTTTTCAAAAAGCTGTCTGCTGCAGGGGCGTCCGAAAGCGTTTATATGAGGGAAAGGGTTAAGAACATTTAAAGCTCAAGGTATTGAGATATATAAAATGCTCTTCCATGCAGCCAGGCATTGTATGAACAAAAATGAGTTAACTGTAGTGTCATACATTCTATTATTACATAAAGTTTATAAATGAGCCAGTGCATGAAAAAAGGTACAAGTTGGCATTTCTAAAACAGTCTAGGTTCAGATCATCTTATCCACCTGCTCAGTCTGATCATAATCTAAACCAGACAGAACCTCAAGCTATACAAGCTTATGATAGTTATCAGCGAGACAATTAGATATTGATCGACAATGACAGTGATACTGGTACTATATTGTACTTTCATAAACTTGTACATTAACTCAACTTGTACCTCAAATACCTATTACAGTGGTGATGAGGATATGATATTACGTTTGAAAAACACCTTCTCCGTCTACGATGCGACATTTCACCTCTTTCGAATGTATGTACTTGTAAATTGGTAAATGTGCTCTACCTGCTATGTCATTTATAATGATTATTTGTGTAATTTTTTTTTCTCACTGGTTAAAATAAACTTCTTCTATTATTTCTTTTTATCAAATGATAACCATGTCTGACAATGTACAGGGGGCCAAGTTAAAACATTTATTGTAAAAACATAATATCCCAGCCATCCCTCCTTTGCCTGGGGCTGCTGTCAATGAAACACATGTTGATAACAGCATATCTACCTATCTAGATCTTTAATTTGACCAATAACCTGCTATGATATTTTACAAAGTGTCGACTTTGAAAACATTTTTGAGTCTGAGGCCATTTATAGTAGTCTGTAATAGGTATCTATAGAGTTATACAATTAAGATACTTTAGCCTACAACATCAAATATATATATACATGTAAGCTTTAAACACACTGGTATGATAAAATGATGCCTGTTGGTCTTAGCTAATATATGTTTACGTCTGTCAAATAGGACAAGTTAATTTATTACCTACTTTACACTATAAAAAGTTATACAACAATCTTTACTGTTTTCAAAAAGATTATATTAACCCTTTCCCACATACAACAAATCTACAGCAGACAACTTTGAAAATATACTGGCAAAACATGAAAAATCTCCTTAAATAAAAGTTAAATCATTTAAAAGAGTTAAAAAAATTGTGGCAAAAGGAGAAATTGCTCGCTTTGAGCAATTTCACCTTTCGCCACTATGTTTTCAAAGTTGTCTGCTGCAGAGGCGTCAGAAAGCGTCTATGTGTGGGAAAGAGTTAAAGCCCTGTCTGCAGAAAATGGTAGATACTTATGCCAGGAAGTCATTGTTATGTTAAACAAACTGTTGCCATGCTTGTATTCAGCAAGAGAAAGAAAGAGAGAGAGAAAGAGAGAGGGGGAGAGAGAGAGAGAGAGAGAGAGAGAGAGAGAGAGAGAGAGAGACAGAGAGAGAGAGAGAGAGAGAGAGAGAGAGAGAGAGAGAGACAGACAGAGACAGAGAGAGACAGACAGACAGACAGACAGAGAGAGAGAGACAGAGAAACAGAGAGACAGAGAGAGAGCAGAGAGACATATAGATAGAGAGAGAGACAGAGAGAGAGAACTTTATTCAAAGAGTACATACTTCTCTCCATTTTTTGCAACTGGTTGAATATAAAAATATCGCACTGGTAGATGAAATGCTAACTTCAGACCTGGTCCCCATACTTTAGTCTGTTTAATGTCTAACTCAAGTTCTTCCCTGACTGCAGACGACGCGATGACAAATAGCACAGAAACACACACCAGAAAAACTGACGTAGATCTTGTCATTATTAAATTGTAAATAGTGCCAATCCGTTTAAAATAAAAAATAACATCAATTGCTACGTCAGTGTACAGAGCGTACCCACTTGTGAGCAATACGCCAGCATCTGTATCATCGGATTGAACGGCTGAGTGGACATGTATAAGAAGTGGCCTACTTGTTTAGAAGAGAAACGCCTACGTTTATCTAAGTTTTGAATTAAATTCTATTAGATGATATATCCAGGTTTGAGAAATTATACTTTCTTTTGAAAGACATTCTGTAGCTTCAATATCACCATTAAATTTTTCTTCGATTTTGGCAATAGAAGTATCTTCACATACAATTCAGTAATAAAAAAAGTTTTCACTCAAAGTCCTAGCATTTAAACAATTAGGCTCCAAACTATACTCTGTGCTCAGACTTTGTCCTCGAGTATCTGATTGGTCATTAGCAAATTCGTTCTTAAAATTAACCAATCAGAAGTCCAATTTGGAGCACAGAGTTGATTTCAGTTATAAGCATAGATAATGTTTACAGAGTTGTGGGCCCTGCAGATTGGGAAAGTTGGTTGTTTCAAAGCAAATCTTATAGGTTTCATTCTGTAACAAGAACACCATCCTTAACGACCAGTTCAGCTCTGCGTTCACAAGAGAGGACATTTCCTCCATGACCTCTTGGTCTGTCAACCCCTCTTCAAAGATGAGACATTTACTCTATCTGTAGGACTAGTTTCAACTCGGTGACACTAAACGGAGTCTGGTAGGGTCCGGTAGAGTCTGGTAGTCAAATATCCCATTATATCAATGTTTTGTTGTGTTTTTGTATTGAAATGAATAAAAAATAAAGTGTAATTGTATTATATAAATAAAAATTAATAATGTATTTGTCTACTTTAGTTCATGTTCGTATGAATATAGAAATATGATATGCGTGACAGTGGAGACTGGTAGAGTCTGGTCATTACTGAGCAATACAAACAATGTTTTATTCGGTTGTTAATTTATAAAAAATAAATATAATATGTATTGGTATATATATATATGTGTGACAAAAATATACTATTATTTCAGCAAATAATTAATAAAACATAACTAAATAGGATTTGGTTTTGAAGATTTGTTTAAACAAAATGGCGGCCATGTTTGTCTGTTTAAGTTTCGGTTCTTTAGATCGTATGCAGCTACTGTGCATAACGGGCTTGGGTCAAGTTTATGTATTCAATCAGGGTCTTTCAAATAGTATTTGAAAGACCCTGATTCAATACAATATCATTTCGGTATGAGTTATATAAAATGTGTGTCTTATGTTATCTACTCAAAGGCCAAAATATTGGGTAATTACTCTTTATTCGCCTCAAACTCAAATGGAAACAGTGTGGAAAAACAGAAAATACATTACATATACTGTTGATGTCTTTCTTTCCAACAATGTTTCCAGAAAACCTATATCATATATGTATGGTGGTGAGAGAATGAAATAAAATATCACATAAAGCCCAGTCTGGGAGCGTCAGAATCCCGGCCATTACATAAATATCATATGACACTACTAGTTTGGTTTCCAGTCGCACGCTCAAGTCCGTGTTACAACAAGGACCCAGCAATGAAAATGACGTCAGGTCAGCGGTTTGACGTTATAAGGTTTGTCATTTTGGCGCCAAAACCGGCAAATTTCATGTATATTTTTTTTTTCGAAATACGCCTCATAAATCACTTCATGTGATAAATAGAATATCTAATTCGTGGTTAATTATTATCACTTTTAATAAACCCGTGATATCATCTCAGTCAACTCGTTTAATGAAAGTGATAATAAATACACACTCATGAAATATCCTCTATTTTAGTTATTGTGGACAATTCCTTGCAACAGGTTCTCCCCTCAAACCATCTGAATGGTTTCGAGTCATGTATGTAATACTTATAAGGAATTAGTTAACCCTTTCCCAAATAGAATCGCATTTTGACGCCTCTACAGCAGATAAAAAACAGTGTGTGAAAAAGGTTAAATTGCCCATAACGATTAATTTCTTCGTTGCCACAATGTTTTCAACTCCATTTAATTATTATACTTTCATTCCAAGAAATTTTCTCTGGTATTACCAAGATGATTGAAGTCGTCTGCTACATATTTGCTGTATGTAAGAAAGGGTTACACAATCTTCATTAATTAAAAAGTTTAATAATTAATTTTGATATTATGATATCAAGCCGACTTCGGTATATGTGAAGGATAAAGGCTACATAATGTTTTACAATGGACAGCAATTATTCTTGCAATTAAAGGATTGCTCTGGTCAAACACAATACCCTCTGGAATATTCTGAATAGTTAACATTGGTTGTGAGAAACATACATATTTCTGGCCTTGGTTATTGTTGTTTTACAATGTTCGGTTAACAATTACTGCTCACTAATCAAGTGGAGAGCTAAACTATTTTCGCATTGAAAGTCTGAAGACTTTGCTACTTTGTGGGTTTCTAAACGTTGCTCTGTCGATCCGCTTCTAAATCAGTTTAACTCACAGCGATACATCTCACGATTAACTGCTAAAAGTACCAAATTACGTTCAGAACTGCGTAAATGCATTTTAGCTCACCCCGTGACGGCAACGGAATGTAACTAGGACGGAAGAGCCGCATGCGCAGTATCGCCATTTCTCGCAGATTACCGTTTTGGACGCCATTATCGTTCTCCGAGAAACAGAACGTGATTTCAGAAACTAATTCGAGTTTACAGCGGTAAATTTGACAGTTTTGATATTTACATAGTTTGTTGTAGTGTTTTGACTGTCATAACTTAAAAATGTTCTCAACAAGAACATATTTGTACTATTTATATGTTGTGATGGCGAACAGGTCCAAACATCTCTCTCTTTTCAACACAGGAAGAAAAAATACTGCGTTGAACACGCGTCGTCTGCATTGTTTACAATCTCATGACAGGTACTGTTACTGATTAAACATTATATTTACACATTAAATGAAACAAGTCTGACAGAAATGTTGTTGGCTTGTGTTTTTGTTAATATTTAGAGTCTGTCTGTATTGAAAATTCAAAGTGTGTTCTTATTAAATCATAGGGATTTGAACTAACATGCTTTATCACCTAGTACAGTATCCAATTATCTATGGGTCATTAACACACTTCTCAATTGATAGTCCTTTAAAAAAAGACATCGCATATGCTCATTTTTCATTTTGTCATTATCCTGCATACGCTGACCAAAAAGTGACAGATGATAAAAGGAGAAACTGAAAGTCTAAATGATTTGGACTACTCAATTGACTGCTAATCACTACAAAGTCATGGGAGAAAAATAATGACGTAAGGAACTAAGATAGATCATGAAGTTAGAAGTTTCTACAATGTGTCTCTGTTAAATCCTAGGGATTTGACTAACCGGCTTGATCACCTATCATAGAACCTTCCACCTTTGTGATCGGGTGCCGTTGTGATCTACCTTAGTTCCTGACGTCAATATTTCCGTCCTTTTCTCAATTGACTTTGTATATCCGTCCTTTTCTCAATTGACTTTGTATAAGCAGTCAGCTTAGAAATTTGTTTCTATTTTCTGATGTCTAAAGATTCATTTAGTACTGGACGAATTAGTTAAATTTCATGTTTATGATCATGAAATTAGGAGACTTGTAGATAGTATCCAATTAAATGACATTGAACCACATGTGTATGTATCGATATTGATCATTGATAACTTCACTATATAACGTGTTAAGGAAAGTAATAACTTATAAATAGCGTAAAATTATCAATCTGTACATACAGTGTAACTGTAACTAACATAGCTAACTAAGCATTGAACAGCTCCGAACAAGTCAAATTCTACAAAGATGTTCTTTAATGGTTTAAAATTGCTTGCAGAATTTCATTAATAAAACAACATTTACTATACCTGTAAGATACCTGTAAGATGATTTTCGGCTCTGCAGTATGGACATCTGTCCTTTTTAAGTTCCTGTTTCTTTTGACTTTGTATGGAACTGGTGCTCCCAAAAGTTTTAATAGAATTTGTTGGTAACAGATAAGGCGATGTTTGTCATATATACAGTTGTCCTTAGACAACCTATTCTCTGGTTTTAACATTGATATAAGATGTCCCCTTGCCAGTGACAGTCTATCCTCATCACATCTTTAGCATCAATGACATATTGGGGTAAGTTGTTCCATACATCTATAACTTAAGTATAACTATGCTGGAAAACTGCTGTTGACAGAAAGTAGTCCTGGATCTAGCCTTTTCCAGTTTCAAATTATGACCTCTTGCTGATGAAGAATAGTAGAAAAACTTTTAAAAAACATTTTTTTAACCATATTAATTGGAGCCATCATTATTATTGAACCTTAAAATTACCTCTGTATATTAAGGGCTTTTTGTCATTCCAGCTGCTGACCAAAGCTGACCAAAGAAAGATGTCTTCCGATAGTGGAATGATTGTTACTTCTAATCCTCCCCTTGTCCAAATTGCAGTCACTAATCTCATGGACACAACACCAGATAACATGGATTCTGCTTCAGAACATGAAGACGGTATTTACAAAACAACAGTATTCAAACTTAAATCAAAGGAAAACATTCCAACTGTCAGTAGTCAAAGCTCAACTTGTCCAGCATGCAACAATAATTCTGCAACAGATTTGAAAACATCTTTGGAAAAAATATGGAATACATAGATCTATATAAAATGGAAGTTAAATTATTAATTAGAGTTTAAAGATTGTGAAAAAAAAGTGAAAATTGCTTAAAAGTCAACTGCAAGTGGGAAAGAGTAAAAGCATGACAGATGACAAGAGATGTTATCCCTAAGTACCAGTCAGTTAAGGCAATGCCAAAACAAAGAAATTATTATTCCTTTCCCTCATACAACAATTCTGAAGCAGACGACTGACATATATATGGGCCGCTCCATGAGAAAACCGGTGATAGTGACATCGCATAAGAAATGACGTAATCATCACTCCAAGTTTGACGTCATTTGTGTGTTTACGCGGAAGTAAACTCACATGTATACACAGAGTTTGATTGGGTTTATTAACATCATGTTCATCGGCGCATGAAATGTAGGGCGACATACTCTTACAAGCCAATTAATCTGCCCAATTTATTGGAAGAATGTATTAATTATTCAAAACGTCCAATAAACACGAGCGTATAAGATAAGTAAACATAATACAGGGGTGGCAAAATGCTTTGTCCGAGTTGCCCGAGCCGTACATTTATACGTCTGGACAAGTGTATTTTTTCAATCCACTTGTCCGTGGACAAGTAAAATTTTCTGGTTAATAAATGAAAATGAATATTAAAGCCTAAACTTACTCGTCAATATTGACAAGCGCGGATGTTTACATGCGATAAACAATAATAAGAATGACCCAGAATTTTGCATTTCCGGTTTCATTTCCCCCCTCGCTTTTTCGTAACCTACAAGCGATAAAACACAAATAGCAACTGTTTAAGACCCGTATACAGGTGTAGCTTGTATACCGAATATGATATTTATCCGAATCAAATATTTAACGAAATATTTATATATCTTAATTATACAAAATGTAAAGCGAGTCAAGTGATATTTCGTTTAATTTTTTTTTACCCAAAATTTATTTAACCACGTGTTGAAAGGAAAAAACAATGGCGGACTTCAAATGTTTCGCTGATGTGAAATTGATTTTCGATGTATTCAAGTGGTAAAGAGGTAAGCTGCATATGTTTAGACATCGGTTATAATATGAATAACAGATGATTAAACTAGCAAGTACTTGTCTAAATGATTTGAACTAGTTAAAAATTGACTTCGATTTGGTTTAGCTGGGAGGGTTTCCGGAAATTGACTTTCACTTTCGTAATGTACACTGGATTCTTAAAATTTCACTATGCATCATAGACAGTTGAATGATGCAGACATTGAAAGCATCATAT
The DNA here is from genome assembly GCA_031761405.1 of Serripes groenlandicus. Lineage (NCBI taxonomy): Eukaryota > Metazoa > Mollusca > Bivalvia > Cardiida > Cardiidae > Serripes > Serripes groenlandicus. The sequence continues at coordinate 11,734,492 of JASEVX010000017.1, forward strand.
ATGTTTTCAAGTTAAGAGAAACATAACTGATATATTAAGCCTTGAACTAAAAGTTAATGAAATGATCAATGTTGGTTAAAAAACAGAATTAAATGGTGACTTAAACAATATTCTGTTCCAATTGCTTTAACATGTGAATGTGTTTGATGTTATCCTGAGCTGGAGCAGAGCCACATTGTTGGTGTCCATATTCAGTCAGCTAAATAATATTAAACAATGGCCTAAAGTTTTTGAAAATGGCCCACTTTTTTCAGAATCAGTGGGCGATGGGCCCAATGTTTTCAAAATATTGGCAGATCTCTGAAAATGATGCTAATTTTAATGTAACCTGGTTAAATGAATATAATAAAAAAGTCACAAAAATGTTGTTGTTTTTTTGTTTTCATTTATATAAAAATAGATATAAATACAGTTATTTTGAGGACTCCCTTAAAGGTTGGAGGAATATGAACCCTACACCAAGCACCAGGGAGTCCTTAAGGATCTATGGAAATTTAAGTTTAAATAGTGTCGAACCCTGCAATTATATGTCAACATTCAATAAACAACTGAAATTTAATACTTTTTATTTTCAATCTAAAACCATATAAATATAGAACATGCATATAAAATATGGACAAGTAGTCAATTCATACGGACAAGTGATTTTTTCTGATTACTTGTCCATGGACAAGTGAACTATTTTGATATTTGGCCACCCCTGATAATATATATGTATATCCGTATTTATTTTAACTATTTAGTTTTTCGTGAATTGTGAATTCCCTTTAAATAATCCATTTATGCTTGAGAGTAAAATATGTTTCTGAGATAGTTTTGAAACGTGTTTTACCGCTTTAACATGTATACGCATTTTCGTCCATTCTTCTTTTCTTCTATTTTTGATTATGTGAAATTCCTATTCATTGCCATCACCTTTCAATTTAAATAAATACTTAATGTAGTTTAACGCTGCAATGGTGTTATATGATCAAGACTTGATATAAAAAGTTTATCTGCATCTGCGAAAAGTAAATTGAATAAAACATAGCCCTCAATAAGGTTTTGAACTTGTAGTCATAGAAAAACAGAAGTCTATGAAATAAAACGGTGTGAATCGCTTGAAATTGAGGATACAAAATACTTTGTTTTGTGTCATTATTATTCAATTATGTATGTATTTGCGAGCGTTAAAGAATCTTCTTGCAAATCCATACAATTTAATCCGCATCTAGGTGTATAGATTATATAACCATTTGTTATACTTCGGATCAACAGTATACACCTGGCTCATGTGTGATGTATGTGCGGGTAGATCGTAATATACACTTGTCGAAAACACCCTAGACAGTAGAAAAGAGCTCAATCTATTAGGTACACAACTACCCAACTCCAGCTAAACTATATTACGTTATGGCTTTAATACGTGATTTGTAAGAGAGATTGACTATGAAATATTTCCTCAACGGGTGTTTCATTTGCAGAAGGCTGACCTGGAAATATGTTTGTTTCATTCTGCATGTACTATATCAATCTGCATTTATAAAAGAAGATACATAATATATATAATCAGTTTATGATGCGTGTTTCATTCTTGAAAGCCGTAAACAATTTGGTTTCAATTTTCGTAGACTTACATTCATGTACATGGATTATGTATAAAGGTAAATTACATACGGTTCAATGCATTAAAAGCAAATTTAAAACATTTCCAGTTTCGATTTTCAATTATATGACCATTTAGAAAAACAACGTTAGTGGCATATCTAACCAGTGTAGATCTAGATCAATCCGCGTATCTCAGTCTGATCGTAATTAATTAGTCAACAACGCTTCCGAGAAGTTTACGTTTGAATATGAAGTGATAATAGATTAACCAGTGACAGTAGTCCTCTTTCGAAAACAAATGTCAAGTGATACCTAAGTATACAATACTGCTAATTTAGTGGCTATCTAGATTTTGACATGGATTTATATCAAATAGTTTGTATAAGATGACAAGAAGTATCTTGGAATCGCTGTTCATGGTGTTGTCTACTGATCTCCAGAAGCAACAATGATTCTAGATATCTTATAAACCATGGGGAAAACGCAGGTTGATGAAGGATCCTGATCAGTTGTTAGGTTTATGTATGCTGTATGCTGTAATTTATTCTGTTTATACGGTGATAATATGTAGATAATTTCTATGACATATTCCTAGCAGTATTCAAACCATTATTCATTTTAGGCAACTGACTGTCTGTAAATATATTTTGTATTTTTTTTCTTTTCAATACAATGTAATGCCGCCATGCAGCGGTGGTGTATACTATTTGCAGGATGCCGACATAATGAAAGATCGGCCTGTCGGTTGTAATCTGTTCTGCATCCAAACAAAATGATATATGGTACATAACATAGGAAATAAAAGTAGAGTTATGCTATATAATTATATATATGGTTATAGCATCTTCATGAATTTGCGACTAATGAAATCCTGATAAGCTTATGCACTTCTTCAGCCTGGTCAGGAACGCCCTTGTCCGTTCAGTTTTACATTCTTCCTGAGAGTAAGTTTGAAAGAAATGTTAAAAGCCAATTTAAGTATGAAATATAAATGAAATTAGCATTGATTTTGTCAATCTAATTATCCCAGATGTCATTAAAGCAGACTGTTGCAGATCTGAATGTTTGATTTGTCCAAAATACACCTGAACATCTTGTTATCTATTTATCTCAACTGCCATGTGTTCCACACTGACGAACCAAGTGTTGTTTTGATTAAAACAAATTAAAGAAGAAGGTTGCATATCTGAATATAAATAAGAGAAAATGATAAAAATATCATCATTTGTTAAATTCAATTAACTTTTACAATACAATACAATACAATATGCTTGTATTGTAATATAAGGCCTCCGGCCCACAATACATATAAAATACATACAAATCAATGCTTCAGAGCAACTCACAATATACACAAATTTGACAACAATTCTTAATACGGACAATAAATGTAGATATGTAAATAGTTATTTACCAAGTAGCATACTTTATGAATTATATCATTGTCATATATATGCACCTATTTCATCCTAATTAATGCAAGTTGATATGTTCTTATAAATGATTTGAAGTATTTTAAAATATCAGTTATTAGAAGTTGTTTTCAAATAAGTCTCTCATCAAATGCAAATGTCAGATATCTAGCCAGGATTTGAATTAAAATTTTGTTTTGACATTGCATTATCCTATTTAACAGATGTTTTGTTGGTAAATTATTATTTCCATTGTGTGGAAAGTGACGTTTTCTTAAGTTATCATATAACGAACACCTCAATACAAAATGTAAATCGTCTTCAATAATGTAAGTATTTGTATTTAAACAATAAGTACAAACTCTAAACGTTTTCTCAATATTGTCATGGCGTCCTCTTTCTATAGCTAAAACTGGTTAGAGGACCTTAAATGTATGTTTGTCGATATATACATGAATAATGCATTTCAATCATTAGGTATGTTTCCATGTCCAATAATGATTTGAAATCTTTGTAGTAGTTACGCTTTTGAAGAGTTACACATACCTGTGTGCCACTATCAATAACTCGTTGTTTTAAATGCTTATATAACAGGGAATACGTCGATTGTGATGCAATTGTGTTGTTATTTGTTAAAAGCCATTCAACAATGCATTCAGTTATACAACACAGACAGAGTTTCTTGCTCTGTCAACTGAAACAGTAGCTTTCGTAGTACTATCCAAACAACCAAGATAATTTAAAGATTGGATTTGACTATTGTCAATTGAGAATTGGTAGTGAACCGACAGGAACTCGGACACTGATATCAGATCTTTATGAGGTCGCTATATAATCACAAACCACACAGGTTTTAGTAAATCGGAAATAAGATCTCGTTAAACTGATACTATCAGCAAAGCCAAATCTAAATTCATGCAATTCATTTTCCTTCGATATATATAAACTAGATGCGTAGAAATAGTTTTCTTGTAGCAAAAGAAATAAGACTCCAACAACTTTTCATACATGCACATGTGTGCGTATTTCAGCACAACCCTGACATCTTGTTCAAAGCGCTGTGCTTTAAAATGCACCACCGTTCGAAGTAGTACTGCTTTACAGGTGAAGTTATACGTTGAAAGGCTTAAAACGTAAGCAAGCCATTTTGAGAAAAGTAAAAATAACGTTGCTGTAAATGCTGTACATAGATTATGAAAATGACGTCGACATCATTTCAACAATTAGTAACACATGTCTTCTTTTGATGTCCATTACGGCGTCAATATTCGTCATACGAAGTCCGCATATATATCAAACAAAACTAGACAATTTGGACTGTATGAAAATGTAAAAATCCCAAAATCGAAAATGTTGTCACTATCACCGGTTTTCTCATGGAGTGGCCCATATATATTTTCTCAAACAATAAAAAATATCTATAATTGAATGGATCGTTTTGAACAATTTATTCTTTTGTCACTATGTTTTCAAAAAGCTGTCTGCTGCAGAGGCATCAGAAAGCGTCTATATGAGGGAAAGGGTTAACCATTTAAAATAAAACCACATTCTTTCATGTACAAGAAGGGACTAGGCTTGATTGGCATCATTAAGTGATCCTGTCTGTTTGTCCTACAATTTCACAAACTTTTCTCAAACAGTTCAAATTTATGTGGACAATAATCAATCATTGGATTTTTAGCTTGTCTGACTTTTGGGGGTAAAAAAAAGACGAGCTATTGTCGTCACTTGATCGGTGTCTGCGTTCTGGTTGTCAGCATGTGTTAGGTTTTACTTTTAGGTCGGTTACAGTTAAGAACATCATGAAATTGACGATCTGAGCGGAACGTGATTGGATCATGAGCGTGATTGGAACGAAGTTGGAATGCTTTATGAGCGGAACGGAATTTTGCGCTCTGAACGAAACAATCATAATGATTGCAAAAATCCAATCATTCGCTCATTGAACGGTTGCAACAACTATCCGATAATTATTTTACGAATCTATTTTATTAAAAGTAATATTTGTATACTAAACTTTTGTTTTATAAGACACTCAAGTATCCAATTGAATTAGAATGTAACAAATATTATTAATATGATCATTTTAGTAATACGATTTGCTACTAACGATTGTGCTGAAAAAACTCTAGATCGTTTGTTGATATTTAGGGTTAAGTAAAAAAAAATATAAACGCAATGAAATAAATTTAAGCCAATCAAATCGTTGAACGGATTTTGATCGAAAATAAGCGTTCCGAGTGAGCAAAAAAAAGCGCTCAATCTGAACGGAACAGGAAAAAACTAATCACAATGTTATGAATGAGTGAACGCTTTGAGAGCGGAGCGGAACGGAACGGAGCGGAGCGTGAACGGTAAATTTTTCAATTTCATGATGTTCTTAACTAGGGGTGACTATTGAGCCCAAAAATCACTATTTTGCCTTATATGGCTATAGTGAAAACTGAAAAAAAATTCTCCTCCAAAAGTGTCAGGCCGATTTCAAATAATTTTGTAGAAATGGTCCTAGGTTGACCCTCTATCAGATTCCTTCAAGCCATGTTGATGGGTAAAAAAACATGGCTACCACAGGCTTGGACTATTTTGCATTATATGGCTATATAGTGAAAACTTAAAAAATCTTCTCCTCTGAAAGTGTCAAATAATGTTGTAGAAATGTTCCTAGGGTGACCCTCTATCAGATTCCTTCAAGCCATAATGATTGGTCGAAAACTATAGCCGCCAATATGCTGGGCTTATATGGCTAAAGTGAAAAAAAATATAAATCAGGTGAGCGATCCAGGGCCATCATGGCCCTCTTGTTATCATTTAAGCTCTCCAGATTTAATTGGTTTGGTTACTTACATCCAAACTATCAAGGCTATAACTTTACAACTTAGAATACCTCTTCACTATCAAATGTACAATAGAATGAAGGAAAAGTTTTATAACCATGTCATGTTTTGACCGGATTATTGACCGTTCTTAACTAAGAAAATTACTGTGAGGCTATTATTATACTTAACTCTTTTCCTCATATGGCAATTCTGCAGCAGTCCACTTTGAACGTATTTTGTCAAAAGATAGAAAATCTCCATAATTGAATGGATAACCTATGACAAAAAGTGGAAAACATTGTGGCAAAAGGAGAAATTGCACGTTTTGTGCAATTTCTTCGTTTGTCACTATGTTTTCAAAAAGCCGTCTGCTGCACAGGCGTCAGAAAGCGTCTATATGAGGGAAAGGGTTAAATATTCATTCCGTACTTTAAGATTCTTTATATAAAATAAGTAAACCGTAGAAGGATATAATCAGATGAGTGTCCAGCATACACAGGCGGTGCTCTAGTTTATTGTTTCAATGTATTGTTAATTATGTATATATAATGTTTGGTGTTATTACTCACGTTTTAGATAATTGTGATGAACCAGCGTTGAAACACCGACGTATTGACATGGACTATGATATAAACAGTGAAACATCAGTCAAGGTAATAATAACTTGCTTCTCATCGGAGTTACCAAACATTTGTTTATAATCCTTTTTAGCTCACCTGAGCAAAGGTGAGTTATTGTGATCACCTTTTGTCCGGCGTCCGGCAACTTCTTCTCCTCAGTAACCAGTGGGTCAATTGGGATGAAACTTCACAGAAAGCATCCTCTCAATGACCTCAACGGAATTCCTTCAAATTTTTGGGATCCATGCAGAATTCTGGTTTCCATGGCAACGAAATGAAAAAAACTTTAACATTCTTCTTCTCCCAAATTTGTTGGCAGATTTTCGAATAATTTTGTAAAAATGTTCCTTTGATGACCCTCTATCAGATTCCTTCAAGCCATGTTGATTGGTCGAAAAAAATGGCCGCTAGGGGGCGGGGCGATTATGCATTATATGGCTATAGTGAAAACATCTTCTCCTTCGAAAGTGTCAGACCGATTTTCAAATTATTTTATAGAAATGTTCCTTGGGTGACCCTCTATCAGACTCTTTCAAGCCATGTTGATTGGTCAAAAAACATGGCATTGAGGGGGCGGGGCTACTTTGCATTATATGGCTATAGTGAAAAAATCTTCTCCTGAAAGTCTCAGGCCGGTTTTTAAATAATTTTATAGAAATGTTCCTTAGGGTGACCCACTATCAGATTCCTTAAAGCCATATTGATTGGTCGAAAAACCTGGTCGCCACAGGGCGGGGCTTTTTTGCCTTATATGGCTTTTATAAGTGAAAACTTAAAAATCTTCTCCTCCGAAAGTGTTTGGCCGATAATAGTGTAGAAATATTCCTATGGTGACCCTCTATCAGATTCCATGTTGATTGGTTGAAAACTATGGCCGCCAGGGAAAAGAAATAAAATCAGGTGAGCGATCCAGAGCCATTACGGCCCTCTTTGTTTCTTTAAATTTCTTGAAAGTTTCTTATCTTGGTAATCTATAATTTGGTTCTAATTTTGACCACTCAATATATGCCAATAAAGAATTGTAAACATCCATGCCATAAATTTGGATAACATTCGTTCGGGTGTTCTTAAAATATCATTCCAGGAATATTTACTTTTAAAAAAAATTGTAAGCGGTTTGTGGGATTATTATGGCTCTGTCACCTTTATCGACATTTCTAGTTTAACCCTTTCCCTCATATAGACGCTTTCTGACGCCTCTGCAGCAGACGGCTTTTTGAAAACATAGTGACAAAAGAAGAAATTGCACTAAACGTGCAATTTCTCCTTTTGCCACAATGTTTTCCACTTTTTGTAATAGGTTATCCATTCAATTATAGAGATTTTCAATTTTTAGTTCTACTGGCCAAAGGCCAGAAGGGCTTATGTCATGGCGATTCGTCCGTCGTCTGTGCGTGCGTGAGTGCGTCCGTCCGTCCGTAAACAATTTCTTGTTAACACGATACAGTCTTCACTTTTGATTGTATCTCAACCAAACTTATACAGTAGTTAGATATCCATGAGAGCTCTCCATAATTGAATGGATAACCTATGACAAAAAGTGGAAAACATTGTGTCAAAAGGAGAAATTGCATGTGTTGTGAAATTTCTTCTTTTGTCACTATGTTTTCAAAAAGCCGTCTGCTGCAGAGGCGTCAGAAAGTGTCTATATGAGGGAAAGGGATAATAGAGCTTGTTAACATGATACAGTCTTTATTTTTAGCTCCACTGGCTGAAAGCCAGTCGAGCTTATGTCATGGTGAATTGTCCGTCGTGCGTGCGTGCGTTAACTTTTTCCTTTAAACGACTTCTTCTCCCTAACCACTTGGCCAATTTGGTTGAAACTTCATGGGAAGCATCCTCTCAATGTCCTCTACTAAATTCCTTCAAATTTTTTTGATCCATTCAAAATTCTGGTTTCCATGGCAACCGAAAGAAAAAAATAGTGAGAACTTAAAAAATCTTCTTCTCCGAAAGTGTCAGGCCGATTTTCAAATAATTTTGTAGAAATGTTCCTTGGGTGACCCTTTATTAGATTCCTTCAAGAAATTTTGATTGGGCGAAAAACATGGCCGCCAGGGGGCGGGGCTTTTTTGCCTTATATAGCTATAGTGAAAACTTAAATAATCTTCTTCTCAAAAAGTGTTCAGCAGATTTTCAAATAATTATGTAGAAATGTTCCGTGGGTGACCCTCTATCAGATTCCTTCAAGCCATGTTGATTGGTAAAAAAACATGGCCGTCACAGGGCGGGGCTATTTTGCCTATATGGCTAAAGAGCAAACTTAAAAAATCTTCTCCTCCAAAAGTGTCAGGCCGATTTTCAAATAATTTTGTAGAAATGTTCCTTGTGTGAACCTTAATTAGATTCCTTCAAGAAATGTTGATTGGGCGAAAAACATGGCCGCCAGGGGGCGGGGCTTTTTTGCGTTATATAGCTATAGTGAAAACTTAAAACTTCTTCTCCGAAAATGTTCAGCCGATTTTCAAATAATTTTGTAGAAATGTTCATTGGGTGACCCTCTATCAGATTCCTTCAAGCCATGTTGATTGGTCGAAAAACATGGCCGCCAGAGGGCGGGGCTATTTTGACTTATATGACCATAGTGAAAACTTAAAAAATCTTCTCCTCCGAAAGTGTCAGGCATATTTTCAAATAATTTTGCAGAAACATTCCTTTGGTGACACTCTACAAGATTCCTTTAAGCCATGGTGGTTGGTAAAAAAAATAGCCACCACGGGGCAGGGCTGTTTGGAGATTTTATTTTTGCCTTATGGCCGTGGAGCGATACTGGCCCTCTTGGGCCTCTTGTTTATTGTATCTCAATCAAACTTATACAGTACTTAGATATCCATGAGAGTTTGGTTCATTTCTAAAAAAAGGGCCAGATCTACCCATGCATGGCTGGATTATGGCCCTTGAAATTGTCAAAATTGCTATAATACAGCTTGTGAACACAATAGAGCTTCCATTTACTATCTGATCTTCACCAAACTTAGATGGTATTTGAATATTGATGACATATTGGTTCCTTTTGAAACAAGCCAGATCAATGCCAGTAGAGCATAGGCCCTCATGGGCTTCTTGTTTGACAAAATATGTTCAAAGTCGTCTGCTGCAGAATTGTCGTATGAGGGAAAGGGTTAATGTTATAAATTTTGATTACTATAGTAAATATAGTTTAGATAGTAAAACATGTTGAGGGCTTGGCGTAAAACTGTTGTAACTAAAATTGGTATTTTCTTACCAAGGTTAATTACCTCGCCATAAAGTCTTTATAAGCGTTAAATCATTTTTCTTGGTAGACAATGGGAATTTAGGTGCCATTGCTCGTTCTGAGCAATGGCACCTAAATTTGCATTGTTTACAAAAGGGTCAAAATTGCCCCTAATCCAGGGTTTTCAAAATAAGTTTTGAGTTACAACCGTTTCACATCAAGCCCTCGATGTCTTACCAAAAGTTCTTGTTATTTCAGCAAATTCTTTTCAACATCAACAAAGCTATTTGTATTAGACTGGATAGTATAGAAAATTCTCTAACAATGCTTTGTGATAGGGCCAAGGAAATTGAAGACAAGGTGGATATGTTGATGACCTCGGCTAAACATAATTCCAATTCTGGGTTACCCCAAGGAGCAGTGAAAAAAGGGTATGTGGAAGATTTTCCTGTTCATTTATTACAGACCTTGTCAAATGGATTAATCCTTACCATGTTACATACAACTTTTAACCCTTTGCCACATATCGACGCTTTCTGATGCCTCTGTAGCAGACGACTTTTGAAAACAATGTGACAAAAGCAGAAATTGCTTAACTTATCAAATTCAATTATAGGGATTTTCTATCTTTTGACAAAATATGGTCAAAGTCGTCTGCTGCAGAATTGTTGTATGAGGGAAAGGGTTAAATGAAATAACATCTTATTTTGGATTTAGAACTGAGGTTTTTTGGGCAGCTCATATATAGGATATTTATGTTCACGATATGCCAAAGTTGATGACATTTCGATAGGTTGACTCCTTAAATTGAGCATCACATATCCGATCTTCAGAAACTATGGTCAGAATGTTTATGGTGACAATATATCGCCAAGATCACACCTAACGCTCAAGACTTGACCCTAGCCAGATTGACTCTGACACACTTAGAGTTATGGCCCTTGACAGCCATATATTGTGACGGTTTGGCAATCTTGTTCCTCTAATGTTTTCAAAATCAGCTGCTGCTGATTTGTTGTATGTTGGAAAGAGTTAAATCTGTTCTACTATGATACATAATACGAGACGGAATGTGTCGGCTCAGATTAGCCCGAGCAGGCTGATCTGAGTCAATACATTGTGCAGATTCCATAATGTAGGTTTTCGAGCGGGATGGCTCATGGTCTATTTTAGGTACTACCGCTTTCTAAACATAGAAAATTAAGATTTGAACAAGTCAAGTTATGTAAATTGTTTTTTATTGCCACAAATTTTTTTTTAAATCTGTCAGGGCTATGACAAAATAGGAGCTTGGATGTTTCTTTTAGAAATACAGTTGACCTATATTTGAATACTTTGCTCGTTTTTCAGGGCGTTTGTTGTAGGTCTACCGCAGCATAATTGTAAAACAGGTTAGTGAATACACGTATTCTATATTTGAGATTTGCTAAAATAATATTAACCATGGTTCATAAGTTTGATAAGACCTGTCTGTTTTTCCATGACATTTAATTCAGTTGTACACTAATTGTCAACACTAAAACATAATTCCCAGAACTGCTATATTTACCTTTAATGGCTTGTGTTTCTGATTATGTGCAGCACATTTTTCTCAATAATATAAAAAAATCTTACATTTTTTGTCACAGTATGTTTAATTACCAATATGTATGCAACACCGATAAATTTACACCTGATGAATCTTGATCGCGTGTTGTACACAAGCCGATTATAAAGTTAATCTTGACCAATAAGTGTGGCAGGTGGCCCTGTCTCAAAGGGGACCGCTGATCAAGTCTGTTTATAGTGTATAATTGGTGGGGGGCGGGGGATTTGAAGTGACTGTTTAAAGTCATTGACTGCTGATCACAAGTGACCGTTTGACTGTTTATGAAAAGAAGCTATTTCTCCTTTCCAACATATAGACGCATCTGCAGCAGACAACTTTTAAAAAAATCTTGAATAAAGGAGAAATTGCCCAAAACAAGCAATTTTTCCTTTTGCCACAATGTTTAAAACTTTTTTCAGTAATTATGCCTACAATTATATAGATTTTCTATGTTTTTAAGTAGACATTTTCAAAGTCGTCTGCTACAGATTTGCTGTATGTGGGAAAGGGTTAAGTTGTATTTCTTGAAAAAGCACTTGAGACTAATCAGTCTTATCCGTCAATTTGAGCTTTTTGACTTTGCTATAAGACCGCATGATGTCAATAATTCTTTTACAAACTAGGTATTGTTAGATGTGTCTGCTTTCGGAGAAATTATTGTGTGCATAAGTTTTCCAGACTCCATTTTTCCATGGTTGGTCATGTAAAACTATAACCATCCTTTACAGAAGTTGGAAAACAGTTAATATCCCTTGTGTCACATACCTACCTTTTGCTGCAGACAACTATGAAAACATTTAGACAAAAATATTGGAGAATCTCTATTTATAAATGAATGTATCGCTATTGAACAGAGAGAGATAACATTGTGGCAAAAGAGAAATGAGCAATTTTCCCATTTGCCACAATGTTTTCAAAAGTGTTCTGCTGAAGAGGCATCAAAAAAGGGTTTTTGAACTTTTGTACTTTTGAAAACATTGTAGCAAAAGGAAATATTGCTCATAATGAGCAATTCTCTTTTTGTCACAATGTTTTAATCTCAATTCAATATTATATTTTCCATATTATTTGCCTAGATGTTTTCAAAAGTCGTTTATGGGCTAAGTCTATGTGGAAAAGCAGCCAGTTGCTTGGGAAGATTGTTGTGTGGAGTACTGGTGTAAGAAAACCAGGAAATGCATGAGTAGGTGAACTGGCCGCCGTGATATAACTGAGAAATTGTTAAAAACGGCGTTAAACCCCAATCAATCAATCAATTCAAAAGTCGTTTGCTACAGATTTGCTGTATGTGGGAAAGGGGGGTTTAAAACTTAATAACAATAGTTGATTGCCTGTTTTTCTTTCACACAGAGGGAACTGATGGTGCCTCTTTAAACAGTGTAGACAGTATTGCTAGTTTAGGACCCAATGTCACCTTGATAACTTTAAACAGTGAAGGTAAGGAACGAAACATTTATCATATTCATCTTTGATTAGAATAACTACAATTATTGCTGGCTTTATAAGGGTACAGACACTTTTGTTAACCCTTTCCCAATTACAAGAAATCTGCAGCAGATGACTTTGAACATATTTTGTCAAAAGATGGGAAATCTCTATCATTGAATGGATAACCAGTGAGGGCTGTTCCAGGAAAAAAAATGGGCTAAGTCTATGTGGAAAAGCAGCCAGTTGCTTGGGAAGATTGTTGTGTGGAGTATTGGTGTGAGAAAACCAGGAAACACATGAGTAGGTGAACTGGCCGCCGTGATATTACTGAGAAATTGTTAAAAACGGCGTTAAACCCCATTCAATCAATCAATCCAGGAAAAAAATGTCTATGGGGAGGAAGGACCACCAATTTTAAGGTACCACTTATCAAATTTTAATTATTTTTTGGGCACTAATTTTTAATTTTTATTAAAAAATGCTCGTTGTTCCTCCCCCCTAGACATTTTTTCCTGGAACAGCCCTGACTAAAAGTGGAAATCATTGTGGCAAAAGGAGAAATTGTTCATCATGAGGAATTTCTTTGTTTGCCACAATGTTTGTTTTCAAAAGGCATCTGTATGAGGGATAGGGTTAACTGACATATTGGCAGGCGAAATATGATTTCCTTTAAGTGATTGTGAAAGAAGAATTTTTTATAGAAAACATTGAGAAACTAAGAAACTGCGCTAACATCTGATAGGAAAACATATAAATAGCTGATATGGATGGCAGAAGTGATATGACTGAAAAACTGAATAGGGCATTTAACCTGATTTAATTATGTTTTTTAAAAACAAAAGAATAACGAGAAACAAAAAATGCAGACACTGCTGTAAATGCAAATAGTAAATACCAGCCATTGTCTTACACCTTACAGATGACTACCCAACTGGGACGTGGCTTGGGGACGAAAGTAATGTAGAAATGAGAGTTAGATGTGGTGTCAGCCCTAGGTTTGTTTTGTTGCATTTTATAATTTTAACCCTTTCCCACAGACAATAAATCTGCAGAAGACAACTTTGTTATTGTTTTAAAACTACACATTGTCTTTTATAAGCTGTACAAAATGACATCATCGCTCTAGTGACTTAATTTCTTATCTGATTGTTATGAAACTAATCATATGTTAACAATTATCTCCACTTGTACAAGTTCTCATTCCTCTGACCTATATCATAGTTCAATGTCACAGTGACTTTAATACATTCGTATAAAAGCAACTTCATAGTTCTAGCACTTTAATTTTTGGGCGGAATTCCTCCATACTCCATATGATACATCGATTAAGTGTCAAGACAGATTAGAGGGGGTTCACATTTTACCAAGCTATGTCAAAGGTCAAGGTCATACCTCATACACAGGTTAGTTTGACTTCATACACTATTGTATTGTCAAGTGGGCTTGGACCATTTACAGTTTCACTTACGTAGGTCATAGGTCACGGTCATAGTGAATATAATACATCTGTACAAAGCAACACTACATTTATATTGTCGGCAATTCTCTTGTTTTCCTTGCATACCTGCTGATATGTCAATGATTTTGATTGAGTTAAATAATAATCGAGGAAAGCACAAGTAAGGTATGCTGAGCAATTTCCACCTTTTCTCTTAATTTTCTTCTACCTTTATTCGTCAATACATATTTTATTTTAGTCTTTGGCCTGACAAACTCTGACCAGTTTACTAGTAAATGGCAGATTTCAGAATAAGGACAGATGTCAGTTACCTGATTTCAGCAAACTCTAAACAGCTTTACATATAGTTGAAGTTTGTTTTTATGAATAAGTAAACCTTTTAACATGAATAATATGTACTCAGTTTATAAATTAAGTGACTCGTGATCGAGAAATTGGACTTTATACAAGACCATAGTCAGAGTGCTAATGTAACACATGTCATTTTTCCTAATGTAATTAAATAAGCTCATGATTTTATTTTTGTACAGACTTTGTTATTTTATTTCAAGTTTGTATCAATACTAAATATTGGAAATGCTTTCTTTCATCAAACTACCATTTAAGGCGTCAAAAGACATCGAAAATATGTTAAGTGGACATAGGACGGAAATGTCATTATTAATACTGACATTTATTTGAATTACAAACAGCCAGGCATTTTCATTTTGAAAAATAAATAAATAGTTAGATACCAGTATTAAACAAATTAAAAAATAAAAATAGATACACAACTTTTCCATAAAAAAATTGAGAAAGACTGTTCTGGTGCTAGTGTCACTCGAAGACGGAAAGTGTTACATTAGCAAGAAGTAACATTAGCACTACTTTGAGAAAACTCAAGATATAATACAAAAAAGGACAATAAAGCTCACTGCAAGCTGTACAATCAAAAGTCAAACTGAAAATTATGTTACTGTTTCACTTAGCCATCAAATTGTGCTTTCTGTGTCAGTTAACATTGACTACAATGTAAAGTGCTAATGTTACATTAGGACATCATTGTCGAGTCCGACAAAAATTCTAGGTAACAAGTTGAGCATCTATTGTGATATCAATGTTTATGAAGCTCACACTTTATGATAGTTGTTTTAAACATTTTGAATAAATGTTATTTGGTCAAAATAATGTAACGGGACATAAAACAATTGAGAAAGACTGTTCTGGTGCTAGTGTCACTCGAAGACGGAAAGTGTTACATTAGCAAGAAGTAACATTAGCACTACTTTGAGAAAACTCAAGATATAATACAAAAAAGGACAATAAAGCTCACTGCAAGCTGTACAATCAAAAGTCATACTGAAACTTATGTTACTGTTTCACTTAGCGATCAAATTGTGCTTTTTGTGTTAGTTAACATTGACTACAATGTAAAGTGCTAATGTTACATTAGGACATCATTGTCGAGTCCAACCAAAATTCTAGGTAACAAGTTGAGCATCTATTGTGATATCAATGTTTATGAAGCTCACACTTTATGATAGTTGTTTTAAACATTTTGAATAAATGTTATTTGGTCAAAATAATGTAACGGGACAGACATTTTAAACAGATTTTTCTTTCTTCTGCGGGATTAGCAAATTTTAGATTGATTAATGTCTCTTTTGCAGGAAAATTTTCCTTTTTCTTTTTAGCTTCGCTATGTTGTTCGCCCGCTGTCGCAATTTTGGTATCGACGAAATAATGCGAGATCATCACGTGATGAATGAGCAAGAAGTTTAAAACTGCTATCGTCACATACTCGGGGTGACGGAAAAAAAATCGTGTTACACTAGAAATATTAAACTTGATGTGAATTGAACAAAACACATATTGGACGGAAAAAAACTGTCAGGTTTTTACGAATTACGTAAGATCTTGTAGTTTAGCCAATCACTGTACTCTAAATTATAACCCCAACAATAAGATTTTTAACATGCAGAAATGCTAATGTCACACTGCCAGAAAGACGGAAATTGATAACATTAGCACTGTCGAGAAAAATGAACAAAATTCGTGATTTTGTTCAAAAGAATGGTTGATTTATCATACTTACATTGTAATTTAGAGCATTTCTGACAATTATATGCCCCTGTTATGATGAAAAAACAGCCGACAGTATTAAATTAAAACACCTATAAAATATCACTATTGGGAGTAGGTAACTTTTGTCCATCAAAAATGTCTCATTTTAGAAAAGAAAAATTAACTTTTCCGTACTTTGACTCCTTAAAATATGATATGATTTACTTCATTTTATTCATTTCATTTGACTGCATAAGAGAAAACAAGGCATTTATTAATTTTACACTTTTTTAACTGTCTTCATTAAAATATGAAAACGAGTGCTAACTATGCCCTTATTCTGAAATGTGCCAAATATGAGTGAAATCTTTGTTCTCTTGATTAAGAGTAATAGAGTGATATGATTGACTATCTTCCAATCACTTTCATTTCAGTGATTTGTTACATATTCATTCAAACTGTCGGACGCCAGAAAAGATGGCTTTAACCTTGTTAGATTATTTGTTTGATCGTGAAACACAAGCCCAATCAAACCTGTCGGGTATGGGTAAACATGGGAAGAGACAACTAGATCCACTCATGATATATGGAATTAGATGTAAGTTAATTAGTTTTGCTCACTTTGCTAAATTGAAGGTTTTTAAACCTTTCCCAACCGCCTCGGTGGTGTTGTTATAGTGCATCCGCTTTGGGTGAAGGAGGGTGCGGGTTCGATCCCCGGCCACGTCATACAAAATACTTAAAAATGGTAGTAATGGGTGCACTCCTTAGCACTCGGGGTTCAGGGGTAGGCATTACTACTGGCTGGTTGGTGTTTGGGATAAATAAACCAGTAGTACTGGTAACTTACCCAGGAAACACCGTGATATAACTTAAAAATTGTTGAAAGTGGCATGAAACACCAAGCAATCAATTGTTAAACCTTTCCCTTTTGCCCCAATACTTTCAAATCTATTCAATATTTAATTTTGACTACATCCTGTGTGTAACATTCAAAATTTGATAAACAAACCACTTGGTGATCAAGTGTTTGCCATAGTTATCTAGTCTTTACTCTTTAACATTTAAATATTTGTAACATATTCATTAATATAGCAATTTTGCGTGTGGTAACATTTCTAATTAATCTATATACAGGTCATTTAATCCATAAATTTGGAATAACAGAACATGATTGGCATAGAATCAAACAGAATATAGATTCCAAGTGTCGTACAGCCTTTCGAAGAAAACAGCGAGGTATGCCATTAACTGTGAAAGCATTCAGAGGAAAAGGATCGGCAGGTTTCTCTTTAATGGGGGATATGATGGATGATGACGATTCCATGAGTCATGAAGACGTTTTACATTTACACCAAAGAAATGTGAGTCTTTACCTATTTAACTCAATTCCTGATACAGACAACTTTAACCCTTTCCCTCATGCGACAAATAGTTCAGATTGAGAATGACCACCACGATTATATATGGTTTGTGACTCCATCGAGAGACTTATTTGATCTCTGTGACTGACTGACATTTCGTCGATACCGAGCGTTTAACCATCATGACAACCTCGCAATATGTAACCTTGTGATCGATACTTGCACATGTTCTGATTTATTAATTTTTATCAAACATATTGATTTTGTTTGATGGTAAAATGTTAACTAACCCAATAAGGTTATTTCTGTCCTGGAAAATATGCCTTAATAGTTTGATTGATGGTAAAATGTTAACTAACTAAATAAGGTTATTTATGCACCTGTTAAGCCACCAGTGAGTTATCATCATATCTGTACTTTAATTAGTTTCGACTTGAGTAATAACTAGAGTAGTTTTCATTGTTTAACCCTTTCCCACTTGTAGACAATTTCAGAAGCCTCTGCAGCAAAAGGTTTTTGAAATCATTGTCAGTCTTCGCGAAAGTTGTCAGTCCTTCAGTCCTGACTGACAAAAATTCCTCTGAATTGACAAATTTTCTGAAGTCTGCAATCATTGTGGCAAAAGGAGAACTGCTCATAATGAGCCATTTCTTCATTTGCCACAATTATTTCAACTCTATTCAATAATCATACTATCATTTATGAAGATTTTATATACTTTTGGACTTGATCATTTCAAAGTCATCTGCTGCAGAATTGTTGTATGTGGGAAAGGGTTAAATTTAAAATCCAAATTGATTGACTGAATATTGTTCTACTTTATTTTCAACCCTAGTCTGATGTTTACCTACAAGGAGACTTAGAACAGTCCGTAGCCCTGCATGGTGATGGGAGTCTACAGGGAGAGGTTCAGATCCTACATGCCACTCCAGAACAGATCTCACAGTTACAGCATGCACAACACATACAAATATTACAGGGTGACCAGGTCATCCAGGTACCGGTACCTGTAAGTAAGAATCGATGTCCATTTTCTTCAAATGAGCCGTCCCGTGAGAAAACCATAATTATGGGATCTGCGTAATGTATCGACCAAGATCAGCCTGTGCAGGCTGATCCGGGCCAACACATTTCGCCTCAGGGGTATAGAGTAATTATTCCTGAAACAGAAAATCCACAGGAGGCAGAAAGTATCTATCCGGGTAAGCCTACGTGGCATGCTTAGGCTGATCCGGTCGATACTGTTGAGTCCACAATGTTGGTTTTCTCGTAGGAGGGCTCAAATATTACTGATGTGTTTAACCCTTTCCCACATACAACAAATCTGCAGCAGACGACTTAGAAAACATCCAGGGAAAAACATGAAAAATTCCCATAAATGAAAGTATAATTACTGAAAAGAGTTGAAAACATTGTTGCAAAAGTGGAAATTGCTCTTTTTGAGCAATTTCTCTTTTTGTCAGTGTTTTCAGAAGTCATCTGCTGCAGAAGCGTCAGAAAGCGTCTATATTTGGGAAAGGGTTAATTATTTTCGTCTAACAAATTTGATAAACAAACGACAAATTTATTTGTTTAAGTTCCATCAATGTACAAACAATGTCACATATATATATAATTATTGCATACTTTCATATTGTCCCGTTCACTTTGCATTGAAGAAAGTGGTTTCTTAAAGGAGATTGCACTTTACTATAAGCTGTGATACTCTTTATTTGTCTACATATATGTATACTCTTATTTATATAACATACATTTCATTCCCATTACATAGATCTTAGTCATAAAACATTATTTATTTCTACTTCCATCATTTCCCATTTAATATATAGTTTAATCAAACATATTCATTTTTAGCTCCACTGGCTGAAAGCCAGTCGAGCTTATGTCATGGCGAATTGTCCGTCGTGCGTGCGTAAACTTTTTCCTTTAAACGACTTCTTCTCACTAACCACTCGGCCAATTTGGTTGAAACTTCATAGGAAGCATCCTCTCAATGTCCTCTCTTAAATTCCTTCAAATTATTTTGATCCATCCATAATTCTGGTTTCCATGGCAACCAAAAGAAAAAAATAGTGAAAACTTAAAAAATCTTCTTCTGAAAGTGTCAGGCCGATTTTCAAATAATTTTGCAGAAACATTCCTTGGGTAACACTCTACAAGATTCCTTTAAGCCATGGTGGTTGGTAAAAAATATGGCCACTAGGGGGCAGGGCTGTTTGGAGATTTGATTTTTGCCTTATGGCCGTGGAGCGATACTGGCCCTCTTGGGCCTCTTGTTAAATAATACTTCATGTACTACTTAATTTTAATGCACGCTAAATGACCTTAGCTGTCGATGCGCCATAAAACACAATACATTCATTTGAAGAAAGTGGTCGTGATTTTTCAATCATGACTGCTGTCAAGGAGTGATCATGACCGTAGATAAGGAAGTGTGAAAATATTTACACCATAGAGCCAAGAATCCGCTTCAATTTTTTTTTTGAAATTGAAAATAAAACACAGGTAGTTTATAGAACCCAATGAAAAGTAAAGCCACTATAAAAGTAAAATTAAAGAATAATTTAAAACACCCGAGTTATCTACCCGATCAGATTGAAAAGTAAATGACTGATTAGCAGATGATTCTTGCTTGAACTAAAATTGCTGAAATAGAATACCTGTATTATGAAAATAAGACATTATTTACAAAGATAAGATTTACGTCGTTTAAGAATAATAAAACGGCTTTTGGCACAATATCGAACCAATGAAGGACTTGTAAATAAATAAGAAAGTTGGTCACTTTTATCCAATTACTCCAATAGATTTACATCTTTCAATAAGTATAGATATAGCTGTACAATAGTAATGTAAGTTTCCAATATAATAGAAGCGTCACAGGTTTAACCTATGATTTGCATTTTCACAGTGCAATATACCAGTGCAATAAGTCGTCTGCTACAGAATTGTTGTATGTGGGAAAGGGTTATATACTTACCCTTTTCATGATGCAGATGACTTTTGTCTATCTGCTGCTAATTACTTTTGAAAACACTTGTGAATTTGTTGGAAAAGGAAAAAAAAAAATCAAAAAAATCTGTAATTCTGAATTTCCAGATATCACACATTTTACCTAGAATAAACTTATAGAAAACTACTCTTAGAATATCATATGTATGATAAAGGGTTGAGCTTTCATTACAACATACATGTGATGTAAAATTAACTTAAACCTTTTCAACATAAAGACGCTTTCTGACGTGCGTCGGACGACTTTTGAAAACTTTTGAGACAAAAGAAGAAATTGCTCAAAACTAGCAATTTTTGCTTTTGTCACAATGTTTTCAACTCTATTCAATGTTTCAAGTTTCATTCATAGAGGTTTACCATATTTTTACCTAGATGTTTTCAAAGTCGTCTGCTGCAGATCTGTTATATGTGTGAAAGGGTTAACAACTGTTCTCTTTTTTTGTCCACAGCATATACAACAACTGAATGCTTCGGACCTACCTGAAGGGCTACAAGTTGCTGTGTCAGGTGTATCATTGTCACAAATGGAGTCTACTTTGACTATACAAAATATAACCTCGGATAACAACCAGGATATAGTTATAACACAAAATAATAATGACTGATATAAGATGTAGTGTACAGATTCGGTGTTGGAAGAAGTAACAGGAGTTTGACGTCTGTGCTGAAGGGAATCAGATAGCACATCGATGATTGGAAAAGAGAATTGCTCTATGCCAAAGTGATACACGGCTCATTTTTAAGTGCAATTTTGGAGATTTAGTTCAGTTTAAACTTATTAACCTTTTCCCACATACAGCAAATCTGCAGCAGACGACTTTGTACACATCTTTGCAAAAAAGTGAAAAATCTATAAATATACAAAAGTGTTGAAAACGTTGTGGCAAAAGGAGAAATTGCTCGTTTTGAGCAATTTCCCCTTTTGTCACAATGTTTTCAAAAGACGTCTGCTATTGAGGCATCAGCACGCGTCTCTATGTGGGAAAGGGGTTAAACTTATTAATTTAAATTTCGTTTGCGAAACAAGCTTTAACCCTTTCCCTCATATAGACGCTTTCTGACGCCTCTGCAGCAGACGGCTTTTTGAAAACATAGTGACAAAAGAAGAAATTGCACATTTTTCCTTTTGCCACAATGTTTTATACGACCGTTTTTTAAAAACGGTCTGTAACAGTATTATGGTATGGTCATGTCCGTCCGTCCGTCCGTTCGGGTTTTCCGCACTTTTTTCTTACATACTATGAGCTATTGAGCTGAAATTTTGTATAAGGCTTTGTAGTGATGTGTCACAGATCAAGTTCATATTTCCTGGGATTTCGTCAATTTTTGAATGAGTTATGCCCCTTTTTGGACTTAGAATATTTGTTTTCCGCACTTTTTTTCTACATGCTTTGATCTATTGAGCTGAAATTATGTATATGGCTTTGTAATCATGAGTTACAGACAAGTTCACATTTCCTCGGATTTCGTCAATTTTTGAATGAGATACAGTTAAGAACATCTTGAAATTGACAAATTAACCGTTCACGCTCCGCTCCGTTCCGTTCCGTTCCGCTCCGCTCACGTTCCAATCCGCTCTCAAAGCGTTCACTCATTCATAACATTGTGATTGCTTTTTTCCGTTCCGTTCAGATTGAGCGCTTTTTAACGCTCACTCGGAACGCTTTTTTTCGATCAAAATCCGTTCAACGATTTGATTGGCTTAAATTAATTTCGTTTCGTTTATATTTTTTTTTACTTAACCCTAAATATCAACAACAAATCGTATTACGAAAATGATCATATTAATAATATTTGTTACATTCTAATTCAATCGGATACTTGAGTGTCTTATAAAATAAAAGTTTAGTATACAAATATGACTTTTAACCCTTCACCGGATATAAACGCTTTCATACACGATCTCAATATAAACGATTTTCGAAAACCCTAATCGATTTCAATATAAACGGTTTTCGACGACCCTAATCGATTCTAATCGATTTCAATGTGAACGCTTTTCGACACCTTTGGAGTTTGAATGCTTCAAAAGTATATTTATCGTGTGAATAGGTCCTCCAAAAGTGTATCACAATACAATTTGTCTATTTACAAAGGGATCTCATACTTTAAATCATAGTGTTACTATATAAAGTTAATTAAAAAGCGTCCAAACATGTATAGTGTTTAAAAATTCAGTACCCAGTTTGAATGAAATGCGTCGGGAAATGATAAGCTTGAAAATACCTTGTTCCTATGAAAAATATCCATATGATAATATCCGTTTCCATTTGTAATTGTAAATTTTAATTATTTCACAAGGGTTTTCTAAAATTACCATTATGCACCATATACAGATTGAGTCGCGACACATAAAAATAGGCAATCAGTTTTGTTTCAAATCTTATAACAGCTGGTATCAATTTATTTAATTGTAATGCCGGCGTTTGATCATAACTGTTCTCAAAAGACTTCGATAATTGTTATGAGACGATTTACGAACAGTGATGATCCTAATCAGTCTTAACAGAAGAGCATATTGATCTGAATATTCCCAACTATCGGAAGGCGGGTTTTCATTTGACACGGTATTATTATGTGTAAACCACGTGCAACCCAGATCAAATGGAAAATTACTGACGCATGCAGTAAACATGACCTTGACAACAGGGCTTCATTTCTCCCTTTCTTCATATTAAATAAATCTGGAGCAGATGACATTTAAAACGAGAAAAAATTGCTCACAATGTTATGATCCCATGCAAACACAATGAAGCAACCCTGTATAAATCTATTCTTCTGCTGTAGAAATTGTCTATACGTGAGAAAGGGTTAAATAGTTTGAATTTTTTGTCAAGATGTTTTTAATTTCGTCGGCATAATTATTGAAAGAGGAAAGGGTTTACTCACACGTGCAAAGTCGGTTCTTTGTTTGACCGATCACATTTCCGGTGTATACCAGTTTTGACAATCAAGTAAGCTACTGGGAAATACCTCTTTCACAGATGTAGATTCATATTGACGCAACTAAAGCTGACGAGTAAACATTGCAGCAAAAGGAGAAAGCCGAAATGCATTAAATTTAATAGATAACTTTTGCCACAATGATTTGAATTAATTCAGTAATTATACTTTCCTTTTTTATAGATTTTCTTTATTTTTGTCTCGACATTTTCACAATCGTTTGCTGTGATTTGTTGTAATGGGGAAAGGGATGAACAGCTGACATAAGTGGTTATTGTTTTCATCTACACAATACCGGCGGGTCTTTGATTGATTGATCTTGTAAATCAGAAGGGCAATAAAATGGGTCATTTACGGGTGCAGTTATGACACTTCCGCAAAACTGAAGCTGTATTTTTTTTTTTGGCTTTACCCCGTCTGACATTCAATCAGATATTTCTGATCTGGAAGTTGTTTCCGATGATTGTTCTTCTTCCGACAACAATCTTTTCTCTATAGGAGCGTGGAATAATGAGTTTTAACAACCAAGGGTAAGTAAACAAAGAACTAAATTGTCCTTTGTGAATACGGGAAAATACGCAAACATGTGTTTACATTCGACTTTTTTGGGGTTAACAATTTTCTATTGCCGATCTATTTCTTCAAAAAGGAAATAGTTAGAAATGAAAACGTAAGGACATTAGACATTCAAAATATTTATATGGGATGTTTTAACATTTATTCTCGTGAAATCGACTTTGAATCATGACAGGAAGATGGGTGATTTCTCCATTAAGTTTTACTAATTTTACTCCTGTATGTCACAGAGTTGACTTTTGAAAACTTCGTAGAAATTAAGACATATTTCCTTTACGGAGTATCTGGTTTTAAAAAATTAAACTTGAAATTGCTGTTGTTATATTCTGGAGTAATTTCACTTGTTTTGTTTCCGCAATAACAATATTTGAAAAGGTAGACATGAGCAAAATACATTCATCATTTTCAAGAAAAAATAAAAAATAAAATTGCCCTGCTTTCGTCTCCTTTTTGCTTCAGTTCTTTTCATGCTGAAATAGTGTATTTTACACCAATGTAAAGGTAATTTAATTTCCCACAATGTTTATACTGACATATAAAAGGTAGTTACAATATGTTATACAGATAGTTGGGTTTAATTAGGACAGGTGTCAAATTCTTATGATTTTCCCAATACCCTGTATGGAAATAGTGTACAGGCTTTTATCAGTAGTTTATTGACTATTGGTTTATCAAATAGATGCCTATATATGGAGATAATATAGGTAAATGGGCAGTTGGGCTATCCAGTAAAGGGTTAATAAAATAATTTCGTAAAATAATTATCGGATAGTTGTTGCAACCGTTCAACGAGCGAATGATTGGATTTTTGCATTCATTATGATTGTTTCGTTCAGAGCGCAAAATTCCGTTCCGCTCATAAAGCGTTCCAACTTCGTTCCAATCACGCTCACGATCCAATCACGTTCCGCTCAGATTGTCAATTTCATGATGTTCTTAGCTGTATGCCCCTTTTTGGACTTAGAATATTGGTTTTCCGCACTTTTTTCTTACATACTTTGAGCTATTGACCTAAAATTGTGTATTAGGCTTTGTAGTGATATGTCACAGATCAAGTTCATATTTCCTGGGATTTCGTCAATTCTTGAATGAGTTATGCCCCTTTTTGGACTTATAATATTTGTTTTCCGCACTTTTTTTCTACATGCTTTGATGTATTGAGCTGAAATTATGTATATGGCTTTGTAATCAAGTGTCACAGATCAAGTTCACATTTCCTCGGATTTCGTCAATTTTTGAATGAGTTATGCCCCTTTTTGGACTTAGAATATTGGTTTTCCGCACTTTTTTCTTACATACTTTGAGCTATTGACCTGAAATTGTGTATTAGGCTTTGTAGTGATATGTCACAGATCAAGTTCATATTTCCTGGGATTTCGTCAATTCTTGAATGAGTTATGCCCCTTTTTTGACTTAGAATATTTGTTTTCCGCACTTTTTTTCTACATGCTTTGATGTATTGAGCTGAAATTATGTATATGGCTTTGTAATCAAGTGTCACAGATCAAGTTCACATTTCCTCGGATTTCGTCAATTTTTGAATGAGTTATGCCCCTTTTTGGACTTAGAATATTTGTCAATTTCTGCATGAGTTATGCATTTTTCATAGTTTCCCATTATTCTTTAACAACTTATTCCTGAACGACTTTATTAACTTTTTACAAACAAACAATATATCAAAACAAAGAGGAAACTTACAAAGAAGTTCCTGACGGGCGTATTATGTACCGTTTGCGGTACTCTTGTTGTCATAGGTTATCCATTCAATTATGGAGATTTTCTATGTTTTGACAAAATACGTTCAAAGTCGTCTGCTGAAGAATTGTTGTATGAGGGAAAGGGTTAAGCTTCATTTTAATCATGCTCAATGTCTGCTCCCAGGAGACTTAATCAGTACTTGCGCCGTTTAGAGATTTAGTCACCATAAACACAATAAGCTTCCCTTTATTTTGAGCCAAGGGAGAAATTACGAGGCAATAGGAAGAGAAGGAGATGAACATTTTTAATTGAAACTTTGACCTTTTTTACGTCTTTAACTTAAATTTACATGAAGGATGAGTAGACTTGGCTGATAACACCATACTATATCCCTTTGAAATAATAATTAAATCATTTTTTTAAAAATTATAAATATCTAAAGAATAGAGGGAACACAGTACACTTGATGGCTACTTAGAGGTAAATATGTGACCCTGGTATGTAGAAACTGAAAGTGAGATCCTTTTTTAGGACAAAAGAAATTTGACTATAATATGGTCATAGGTAGTACCTTTTTCTCTATGGCGATAAATGAGTTCCAGATTTATGTCCCTTGGTGCTTTATTTTTTCAGTACATCTAAACGGATCTGTGATTGGCAATTATTAAAATAAATCAATTGATTCTTTCTTTTTGCATTTAGTATGAATTGTAAATACAATTGTAATTTGTATGCATGGCATTGTTATTCCTTTCCATTAAGTTGTTCTTGGATAGTATTTCGCATGCGAAATGCAAGGGACATAACAATAACATGCATTTTAGAAAATATGAAGTAAATACTTTTCTCTTTAATTAATATATCAAAATGTGCAAAAAGTGATGATAGAAATTGATCTTTAAAACTTCATTTTCATTATTGTGTCACCCTGCGTAGCATGGTAGGCACTTAGGGATTACTTTTTTGTTTTGTCCGTCACACTTTTCGTCACACTTTCAAAGAGCAGACGCAGGTGACACACATGCTCTGCGGAGCACTCCATTCTAGTTTTCATTATTTTCATAATTTATAGAGGCATCAAATAACTTTTCTTCAAAATTTCTGTTGTCATTTGTCTATCTGCAGTAATAAATGAAATTAAACATGATAACAAAATTAAGGTGCGTTACTGTTGCCTAGATGTACATTTTGTAGAAATCATGGAAGTTACTTTGATTTTAGCACATTAGTGTTTGTGATTTGTTAGCGTTTTCATATTTGATTAAAAAACCTATGAGATTACAAAGTGTTGGTTTTTAATGACCTTTCTTTTATATTGCTGATATTTGAAATTAGTTGTCTCACAATAGAAGCTACTTACTTTATACACTTTACCTGATACCTATAAGTCTAGATGCTTTTATAGCAATTGACTCTTCAGCTATCATATCAGGTTAATACTTAACCCTTTCCAATATGCAGACGACTTTTGAAGAAGAAAAAAACGTGTTAAAGGAGGAATGGCTCATAAAAAAGCAATTTGCCAACAATGTTGCTTTTCACGCCAAAGCCTGAAAGGCAGATGGGCTTTTGGTTTGGAACCATATCTAAGACATGGTTGGGTACATTTAATTAAAACTATGTGGAAATCATAGTGTTAACCACCATAATAGGTAAGTGCCAAATGTCAGGTTTCTCTGAGATTGCCTAAAGAAAAGAGTTAGTTCTCCTTAAACTTGTATGCTATATCATGGTTTATATCACAATTACTTTTTGAAGACTCTACAGGCCAAATTGAATATTCAATCTCCGTCAAACTCTAAACAAGGTCAAATGGGGGTAAATAAGAGGGCCAGTACTGGTTCACCACTGTCATCAGGTCACAATTAGATCCGTACTGCCCTATAATTTGAAACTGCCCCTAACCTCCATGTTTGTCGACCAATCAACATGGCTTGGAAGCATCTGGCACCCAAGGATGATTTCTACAAATTTATTTGAAAGTCGTGTTCCTACTTCCTGAGAAGAAGATTTCACTACATCCATATATAAAGGCAACCCCCCGGTGGCCATCTTTTTACACCAATCAACATGGCATGAAATAATCTCATAGAGGAGCATTTCTAAACATGATGGCCCTGGATCACCTGAGTTAGGCAATATGCTTTGTTATGCCAGCCAAAATAACTTGTTTTGTTTTACAACCGATGAACATGGCTTAAAGCAATCTAGAAAAGGGTCAATCAATAAACATTTTTACAAAATTATGTGCAAATCGGCCAGATACTTTCGGATGATAAGAACTTTACAGTTTACACTAAAGCAAAACACCCCCATCCCTCCCGTTGCCATGTTTCTCTACCAACCAACGTGGTTTGAAGGATTCTGATGGAGGGTTACCACAGGAACATTTCTACAAAATTATTTGGAAATCGGCGGGATGCTTTAAGGGGAGAAGATTTTTAAAGTTTACACATGAAGCAAAACAGCCTGGCGGCCATGTTTTTCGACTAATCAACATGGCTTGAAGGAATCTGATAGAGGGTCACCCGAGGATCATTTCCACAAAGTTATTTGCAAGTTATTGGGCAGATACATGTATTATTATGACCTGAAAATAACTTATCATTTATGGACGAGAAACATCTTGTTTAAGCCCAAATTAAAGTTGTGTTCTGTTTCGTTCTGTTCATGTACTTTCGGAGAAGATTTAAAAATATTCACGATATCCATACAAGTCAAAACATTTTTTTTTTTTTTTAGGAAAATCGGCCATATACTTTCAGAGAATATGGTTTTCACTATAGCCATATACGACGAAACAGCCCCGCTCACTAGCTACCATGTTTTTCTACCAATCAACGTGGCTTGAAGGAATCTGATAGAGGGTCACCCAAGGATCATTAATACATTTCTTTTTTTTAAATTGGTCATCCGGTTTAGGAGGACAATTTTCTTCTCTTTTTTCCGTTGCCCTGGACACCAGAATTCAGCATGGATCCAAAGAAAAGAAGGAATTTTGGAGAGTTTGCTTCCTGCGAAGTTGCATTCCAGTTCGGAGTTACAGATCTAGAGGAGAAGTCGTTTGAAGCATAAAGTTGACGCACGCACGCCGGACAATTCGCCTGACATAAGTTCGACTGGTTTTCAGTCAATGGAGTTAACGCAAGGTTCCTATGTCAAATTTAGAAAAACCTTATAAATACTCTAGAAACTTAATCTATCATCATACGGGTTCAAAAGAGGATTTGTCTTCATCAAATGTTTGTTTAATTAGGATTGTACGCAGTTTTCAATATTATTACAGTTATATCACGGCGACAGTTCACTTATTCATGATCGATCCTTTGGTAAACAAACCAGTACTAGGCTAGGAAATGCGCCTTGCCCATGCGCACTCCACCATGACCGTCGCGCCGCGACTGGGGCACTTCTAGAAAGAAAGAAAAACTAAAAACTTGTGAATGCATGTATATTAGACGCCACAATTTGCATCAAGTAATCAAGAAAATCACCAGAACATTAATCTCTATCAAATTCCAAGTCGGGTTTGAAACTGGATCATGTAGGGTCAAAGATAAGGTCACTTTGTCAAATTTTAGAAAAATCTTGCCAACACATTTAGAGTTCACATTTTTCATCCTATCTATATGAAAAAAAGTATCAGGACATTCGATCATCTCCATCAAACCCCAATCATGTGCAAAGATTGGTCATAGTGGCTCGAAATCTAGGTCGAATTTTAGAAAAGCTTGCGAACTAGATAGTTTCGTAACTGGTATACCAATCAGCCGATTCACTTTTTCAACTTTATTCAATAGCATTATTTTTATCTAAGCGCTTTTCAGATATGTTTGTCAATATGTTTTCAAAGTTACCTGCTTTAAACAAGGAAGTAGCCTTTACTAATCATTCAAACAATGCTTCCGATGGCGACGGAATTAAATCTTGAAATTACATAGAGGTTACAGACATCTCCTAAGGAAGATTATTTCGTTCTCTTAAGTTGTTAACCGTCGCACTCGGCTATATAGCCATTTGGCGAGTAGGAAGATAGCCACTATCACTATTGTTAAAGTCTTTGGCTGGGGTCGAACCCCACCCCACTGCACCACACACTAATATTACTAATAATGTTTATGACCTAAACGACCATTAATTACACTTTGGAAAATACTTGTCTTTCGACTGCTGGCCAAATATGTCGGGAGAATAAAGTCACGTCAATATTCATACAACGTATTTACTGGAATTACATCCAACTATACCTACATACATGAGGGCAGAGATCCCGAAAAGGAAGGGCATACAGCACTTTTCCCGACGATATTTATCATATTACGCAACCAGAGACATATAAAACGGGTTTATATGTCTCTGATGCAACCAAACCGTATGATTTGGGTTCTCAAAAGAATCGTCTCATCGGGACGATTCTTCCACGTTATCACAACGTAGGGTTAGAAGTTAAATGAGGAGTTTAGAGCATGCAAAACCACTCTTTTATAAAGCTCTTGTGGGGGGGGGGGGGGGGGGGGGGGGGCGCAATAATATAGGCTACGACACAAAATACCAGTAGTGTTCAATGCACGGATACATGACAGCGTGATGCATGTCGGGATTTGCCAAGCTGGCAACATTAAACATGGTATAACAACTGCCAGGGTTAGCAATGGTAGCACCATTTAAATAGCAACACGTTCTGATAGTATCAGTGACCGCAGGGTATTCTTAAACTCCAAACAAGTACCCATGTGCTTTCTAACTTTATCACACCAGTGCTCCACACATCATACTTCCCAAGCCACTGGATACATTTCCATGTCCATTTATTAGCTTATTTAACTCTTTCAGCGCCACAGGCAATAATGAAGTTTTTGCAAACAATGCAGATTCAGGTGAGTCAGCTCGTAACGAGCTGTCTCACCTGAAATCAGCATTGTTTGTCTTTTAGTTACCAAAATAGTCCAAAACTATCATAAATTGAGAAATGGACACACCCGATTTTGAACATGGAAGAGTCTACTTTAAACAATCCGGCGCTGAAAGAGCTAAGAACGCATATTAATAAACTCTGGATGACAATCAAGTAATAGGCTTGGAAAAATGCTTTACCAAGGGGCACTACACCATGGGGATCGAATTCGGCGCGCCCGGTGCTCGACGTTAATCACTCGGTGATGACGGATAAGTACCGTAAAGAATAAATGGCCAAATCGTGATTCCCACATGACAAGTTTTGACTGATAGATTGATTGATTGATCGATAAAGTAAATGAACTTGTACTATTGAAGTTTTGATCGATTGATTGAAGTTTTGTTTCGTGGTGTTAAGTTACTTGCATTGATTGAAAGAGTTACCTTTGTTGTTATATACGGGATATCACGTGTATACGTCGCCAGCCATGTAGTATATAAATGTATGTTTTTGAGGACGCGGGAGAGACATGCAGAGATAGAGAGAGAGAGAGGGAGGAGAGGCATGGAGTTTGGAGAGAGTCGTGGTACTCTCTCGGGGTACCCTTCAAACCATATCTTCACAATAAAGCTTACGAAAAGTACCACTATACGATTTCATTTATTTACCATACGAGGGGGGAAATGTTAGCCTGATGTGGGGCTCGACAGCACGACCTCCATAACACTAGTTCGGCGCTCTAACCAACTGAGCTAACCGGGCAACCATGTCTTGCCACCACTTCCAGACACTACGTTCTTCCCCCTCCAAATCTTTGGAAGTCAGGCATGTCCCTGCAACACTGCCCAGGTGCATTCCAGGTTAATTCTGACATAATTCAAGTCACAGAAACGTGTCCGCCTGACGTGGGACTCGAACCCACGACCTCCATAACAATAGCTTCTCGCTGTAACCAACAGATCTAACCGGTCAACCATGTCATGCCACCACATCCAGACAATACAATGCAATTTATAAAAGAAGATGCTTAAAATATGAACATCTCAACAAAGACCTCATAATACTATCATTATATAATCTCAATCAGAAACCTGAAATAATTGTGTAAAATCAATGTAAAGGATATAGACCACACATAAAGTAAGACCCAATCCGTAAGAAGGAATCTTTGGAAAATACACTATAAAATGTGCCTTAGAAGCCTAGAGCTTTAAAAGTTTTATTGAAAGGTATGGCCTACTATCTACGTGAACTACATAAATACATCCCTTTTTTCGATTTGTGAATGATTTTGTTATGTTCTTTATTAAATGAAATATTGCCTTGTGATTGATTGATTGATTGATTGATTGATTGACCATTATGTGTTGTTGGGTTTTTTTCCGATTTAGGTTTGGACGGCTTGATTTTGTTCCGGACTCTGTTACGCTGTTTTAGACTGTACCGTATTTTGTTTACATGTTGGACGGAAATGTTGCTAGGTTTATTGCATACGATCTCATATTACATTTATATCGAAAGAAACTTCAAATGACAACAATGCTTGCCTGGAAACAATTAATTATTCAGAACTTAAACGGTGCGTTATTTGGAAAGCTAGTTGATGTGGTGTATTGTGTTGATCTAGCAATTTCTACGGCTCCATGTTTTCGTCACTAATATGATTCGTAATAATCCATATTCGAGATTCAACGCATTTCGAGGCTAGATTTTTGGTATAAAGTAATAAGTGTTGTGTAACTTACTTAGTAAAGAATACGTTTCAGCGAGACTAATTTTAATTGGTATATTAAAATGCGATTTTACTGCGCTTACAAGACTCACAAGTGAGATTTGTGGTGTCATTAAACGGAGCCTGGAAGGAAAATATATATTCAATGTTGTAATTGTTTCCTTTTGTTTTTATGTCGAAATAAAGGTTAAATGGCATCATAGGAAAAATAAATCTAGTTCATGTATTGGTATTTAAGTCCTCTTGTACCAAAGGTCACATGTTCATATCCATTGATGAGAGGGTTCTGCCTTTGGGATTTTTCCACACAAACAGCACAAGTACTGGATATGTCTCCATGAAGCAGACATTGAGTGTTATTAATATAAGTCCAGGTTTCTGTACTACGAAAACAATTTTATATTTTGACTTCGCATCCTGCAATGCAATATGTAACGGCAGTATATTGAGACTAGATTAATAACGGTGTCACTAAACAGAGTCTGGTAGAGTCCGGTAGAGTCTGGTCGTCAAATATCCCATTATATGACTGTTTTGTTGTGTTTTTGTATTGAAATGAATGAATTAACGTGTTATTGTATCATATAAATAAAAATAAAAATGTATTTGCCTATTTCAGTTCATTTTCGAGTGAATATAGAAATATAATATGTGTGAACACGGACACTGGTAGAGTCTGGTCATTATTAAGCAATAACTACAAAGTTTTATACGATTTTTAAGTTATAAAAAGTTTAATTTGATTTATATGTGTCATATTATATATTTATTTCTTATATTATTTCAGCTGATAATCGGGAAAATAGTGGAAGATTGAGGATTCTTAACGATAACATTGTGTTTCGTAAATCAAAATGGCTGACGTGAAATTTCTGTTTATAATGCGGCAATATCGCACGTCCTGAACGAGTAATACACTAAATTCTCTCTATATTATGCGTCAACTAATTGATTAGGTGTGATCAACAGATTAGTGTTATAATTATATTATAACAATTATATTATAACAATACCAAGATATTAAATGTATGAAAACTACTAGATTGGAATAATTGTATGTTTGATATGTCATTAACGTTAATTAAACCAAAAACTTAGAGAGCTATATATACTTACTTAAATGTAATTCATATGAAATTAAAGAGAGTGTGTAGTTACTACATTCCGCAAAAAATAGAATCAAACTAAACCATTTTGCATTTTTTTTTTAAAAATATGCAAAAATATTTTAACTTGAAAAATAAATATATATCCTGATATAGTTCATAAAATGCATTTTGCGAAATATTGTATCCAGGCCACACCACGTGGAGGAACTCTCTCATGGCCTAAAATTTAATGTTTGGATCTATATTATATCATTTTGGGAATTTATTCTATGTTTTCCATTTTAGGTTACCAAAATAGAGCCGTAAAAGACCCTACACAGAGCTCCATGTTTTGGGATTTTTTATTCTATGATTTTAGTTCTGTGTACATTCATTTGATAGAGATTCAAAGCATGGCCGGGCAGCAGCACCCAGCTACCGGCCGTGTCTGCACCACTGTTGAGCGTGCTAGCTTAGGGTGTTCGCAGCGCTTGTTTAACATGCAGACATTGCCGACATGTGAACCCCGGGCCAACATTACCCGCGAAACCTGTAAGTCAATATAGAGCCCTTCCCCTACCAGCTCGCTATTAAATCGAGTGATACGCAATGGACAAACCAGGAATTCTCCCTTAACACATTTGTCTCAACCCGAATCTCTAACAGATGTATGCCGGTTTATTTTGTATCCTCAAGATTTAGGTGTGTTTGATTCAATTCGTTTCTAATTGGTGACGTGATCTCATTTTAGGATAACAAAAAAGACCCTACACAGAGCTCCATTTTTTGGAATTTTTATTCATTGTCTTTGGTTTATATTTTCCGCTTCTTTATGTCTGCTTCCTTGTGACATAACCAGTACTCAAATTTAAACCTTGTCCTAGCGTTAACATTTTAGACAGATATAGAGGAATTATTGTTGAAAATGTCGAATGTACAACTGACATACAGGTATAAGCGAATGATTGATAAAAAATATATTGTTGTTGGTTTGCAACTAAAATATGCAGTCCTTTTTACATAAATGTGTTTCAATATAATGTGGTTTTTTTATTTTCAATTGTGTATGTTTTGCAATTTTTCAGGCGTTTGCGCGTGCCGAGTTTTCGTGCAATTGTCGTCATGGATGGTAATGTTAGTTGCTTATCTTTTGATGTGATGTTTGAAATGTGATGCGACTTAAAGTTCAATAATTTCATAAATCGCCTTGATCTCTGGTCAGGACTTAACTGTGTCCATGTAGCATGAGAAACATGTAGCACCGACGCTTGTGTCGCCAAACAATATTTACCCAATTCGTGCAATGCGCCTCTCACATCTAGAGTTTGACACTGTTCAAATTATTGTAACTTTTCTATCATGTCGGGCAATTTCTGGACTACCCAGTTTGTCGTCCTTTTGATAACATGGTTGTACGACTCATTTGCATTATTAAACCATTGTTGTGGTAGCCAGGGATGTTTGAGTTTGGGGAGAAACATATATGCTTCTCCAAATTGGTAAGTATCCGTTCTAAATATGTCAAATTTGGATGTGTATTGGATACTTCTTGGTTCATTTCTGTGAATGAGGTTGCAGTTTCAGCACTTAAGATACCATTAGGACCGAAGAGTTTACAAAAAATGCAGTTAACCTCAGGTTGAGGAAGACACTTACTGAGTTTATTTACCGCATTATCCTTCAAATGTTTCGCGCAAAGAACTCTTGTGGCTTGTGGGATACATATGTCAATGGCTTTACAAGTCGAAAACTCTTCGTCGGAACAAAAAATTAATTTACTCTGGTCGATGTAACTTAATTTATCCTGCAATTTCATATGAATTACTTTTAAGTAACTATATAGTTCTCTAAGCATTTTGTTTAATTAATGTTAATGACATATAAAACATAAAATTATTCCAATCAAGTAGTTCTCATACATTTAAAATATTGGTAATTATAACACTAATCTGTTGATCACACCTAATCAATTAGTTGGCCCATAATAGAGAGAGATATTAGTGTATTACTCGATCAAGATGTACGATAGGGCCGCATTATAAACAGAAATTTCACGTCAGCCATTTTGATTTACGAAACACAATGTTATCGTTAAATATCCTCAATCTTCCACTATTTTCCCGATTATCAGCTGAAATAATATATGAAAAT
This sequence comes from Serripes groenlandicus, assembly GCA_031761405.1. Taxonomy (NCBI): domain Eukaryota; kingdom Metazoa; phylum Mollusca; class Bivalvia; order Cardiida; family Cardiidae; genus Serripes; species Serripes groenlandicus. The sequence goes on from JASEVX010000017.1 coordinate 11,770,102, forward strand.
AAATATATAATATGACACATATAAATCAAATTAAACTTTTTATAACTTAAAAATCGTATAAAACTTTGTATTTATTGCTTAATAATGACCAGACTCTACCAGTGTCCGTGTCCACGCATATAATATTTCTATATTCATTCGAAAATGAACTAAAATAGGCAAATACCTTTTTTACTTTTATTTATATGATACAATAGCACTTTATTTTATTCATTTCAATACAAAAACACAACAAAACAGTGATATAATGGGATATTTGACGACCAGACTCTACCAGACTCTACCGGACTCTACCAGACTCTGTTTAGTGATACCCGATTAATAATATAAGCTTTAATTAAGCTTGTTTCCAAATCAATGTAAAATATATATATTTAAAGTAAATAACACTGTGGTATAATCATACAAAAATGCAGTAAATAGCTATTTCAAAATAAATATACATACATGATGTATAAGCAATGAAGGATTACATTGGCTATTTTCCCAGAGGACTAGATAAGACTGAGAGTGAGTGAACAGGTCTTTTCCCCCACAATATTTCTCTTATTAATAACTCGACCAAATCCTATGTTGTGGGCACTCACAACATAGGGTTTGAAGATCTAATAAGGATTTTAGAGTATGAAAAACGCTCCTTATCTAGGACTCTGTTTTCCATAGTCATACCCTCCATTTTGCCTTAAGTAGTAAAACGACACCTGCACAACTTTTTACTTTTTCTTTCAGGACTATGAAACTTGGGAGTGTATTCTAACTGAAGAAGAAGCTTCATAAATCTGCTAAAATGAGTAATACCTACAACCAAGGGGAAAGAGTCCCACGGGAGAAGAACACTAACCAGGATGAGAGATTAACAAACAAACACATTCAAACTTTACAGTTTGTCCAGGATGTTGTCAAGGAAAATAAAGAGTTAAAGATGAAGATGGAAGAGTATCAGGTACTCAGATTTAACCCTCATCCTGCTCTATGTCTCTTTGACTTTAAGCCGTTTCCACATACAGCAAGTTTGCAGCAGGTGACTTTGAACACATCTAGGCAAAATTATGGAACATGAAAATGAAAACATTGAGGCAAAAAAAGAAATTGCTCGTTCAACTTTGTATGCTGCAGAGGTGTCGGAGGTTAATATGTGTAAGTTGGAAAAGGTTAACCCTTTCCCACATATAGATGCTTTCTGACGCCTCTGCAGCAGACAGCTTTTTTGAAAACATAGTGACAAAAGAAGAAATTGCTCAAAATAATCAATTTCTCCTTTTGCCACAATGCTTTCCACTTTTAGTCATAGATTATCCATTTAATTATAGAGATTTTCTATTTTTTTGGAAAAAAAATATGTTCAAAGTCGTCTGCTGCAGAAATGTCATTTGAGGGAAAGAGTTAAACAATATCTCTCAAGGCAGTAGATTTTAAATCAGCCTGCACATATACACCATCACATCTCAGTCTACATTGTTATCCCTTTACCATATACAGACACTTTGTAATGCCTCTGCAGCAGACAAATTTTAAAAACAATATAGCTTAAAAGAATAAATTGCTCATAATGAAGCAATTTTTCCTTTTGCAACAATTTTTCAACTCTCCGCTGATTTAAATTTTTATTTAAAATAGAGGTTTTCAATATTTTTGCAAAGTTGTCTGCCACAGATTTGTTGCATG
>JASEVX010000017.1:11771966-11849466 GCA_031761405.1 Serripes groenlandicus
TAACTATGAAACATTACATATTTTTGTAGCTCGTCTAAGCAAAAAATGATATATCGGTCCATCTTCTGTCAATACATTACAGTTTTCAGGCTACGTAACTAAGAAACATTACTCAGTTCCCATACTTTGTGCTCACATATTTGATTGGTCAGAAGCAAACATGTTCTCCAAATTGACCAATCAAAAGTCTTATATGGAGCATACAGTTCAGTTCATTTCTGAGCACAGAGAATGTTTTCATAGTTTTTATAGTTTCAGGCTAAGTCTATGTAGAAAAGCTGCCAGTTGCTTGGGAAGATTGGAATGTGGAGTACTGGTGTGAGAAAACCAGGAAACACATGAGTAGGTGAACTGGTCGCTGTGATATGACTGAGAAATTGTTAAAAACGGCGTTAACCCCAATCAATCAATAGTTTCAGGCCCAGAGCTCTAGAAGAGCCGTTTCTTGCATGATCTAAGATCCTTAACCCTTTCCCTCATACGGCAATTCTGCAGCATATGACTTTGAACATATTTTGTCATAAAATGGAAAATCTCTATAACTGAATGGATAACCTATGACTAAAAGTGGAAAACATTGTGGGCAAAAGGAGAAAATTGCTCGTTTTGAGCAATTTCTTCTTTTGTCACTATGTTTTTTCAAAAAGCTGTCTGCTGCAGAGGCGTCAGAAAGCGTCTATGAGGGAAAGGGTTAATTGATCTATAAACCCTGTGGGTATTCAAAAGAGTCATCTTGCTGAGACAGTTATTTTGAGTACATATAGATTAACCTTTTCCCACATACAACAACTCTGCAGCAGATGACCTTGAAAACATACCCGAAATAAATTGGAAACTGCCTTTAAATGAAAGTACAATAATTGAATAGAGGTGAAAACATATGGTGACAAAAGGAGAAATTGCTCGTTTTGAGCAATTTCTTCTTTTGTCGCCATGTTTTCAAAAAATCTGTCTGCTGCAGAGATGTCAGAAAGTATCTATATGAGGGAAAGGGTCATCAACATCGAGATTAACTGAGTAATAAGAGATAATAAGGGAAAGTACCTGTAAACTCCTCTGGTCTTGTAATGTGTCTTCAATACAAATGACATCTACATGTACACTGCTGAGCCACTTTCTTCCATACTTTACTTGAATTCTCCATATGAATTTGTACATATCTTGGGGATTGTAGTGGCATAAGTCAAAGACAAAAAAAGAATTAACTTCAAAAGTATTCTCTGAAACTATCATTCTGACCTTGAAATAAACTTATAATAATCATCCCTTGTTGACCCTCTACCAAGTTAGATTGGTTAAACAAAGTTGATTATCCAATCTACATCGATTTCAGTAATGTAAGAACAAACTAAAAGAGTTGTACATTCTTTGAAAATTGTTTCCTCTGAAACTGCTGGCTCAATTCTTTAATATTTTCACATGAATAATCACTGCAGGGTTTGTATTCTGAGACTACTAGAATTCAAAGAGAACATGAAGCAAACAAAAGCAAAGAGAGTTCATTGCCTGTACAGTTATTGGAAGAAATTTTGTCTGCTTCTTTCAATAAACTTGTTTAACTATGATTTTCACAAAATAACGTTAGTGCCATATTTCTTTAATTCACCTTATGGTTTTGATGAGATTTTACATCATATGAAAGTGTCATGCTCTTTTATTGGCGCAACATGTATGTTTGTTATATGTTTATTTGTTTGTATTTTTTATTTACCTTTCTTTCCAAGAAATCTGCAGCAGACGACTGAAAGCATCTAGGGAAAATATGGAAAGTCTATAAATGAGAAAGAAATTGAACTGAGATGAAAATCTTATGGCAAATGGAGAAATTGCTCAGTTTGAGAAATTTCTCATTTGGCTACAAGTTTTCAAAAGTCTTCTGCTGAAGATTGTGTGTTCACTCGGTGGAGATGTATATATCATGATTATACATTTAAACAATAAATACTCTTCTTTTGATGACAAAACGAATTGACCATTTTCAGTTATGTTATGTTGGTGCTGTATGCTTCAGTTTTCTAGAGAAAGTTAACCCTTTCCCCCATACGACAATTCTGCAGCAGACGTCTTTGAACTTATTTTGTCAAAACATAGAAAATCTCCATAGTTGAATGGATAACCTATGACAAAAAAGTGGAAAACATTGTGGCAAAAGGAGAAATTGCACGTTTTGTCACTATGTTTTCAAAAAGCCGTCTGCTGCAGAGGCGTCAGAAAGCGTCTATATGAGGGAAAGGGTTAATTAAAGAAGATATCTTGTATTTATTGTTACTTCCAGATGATGAAGGTTGTTCAAGAAAAGTTAGAGGAGGAGAGAGAATACAGTGAGACCACTGTGCAGGTTAGTTTCATGCTAATGTAACACCAGAGGACTATATTAGGAGGTCTTTCTTATATGATATCTCTCTTAGCACTCATTACAACCAATGTTGTGGGTACTCAAAAGAAAATAAGGAATTTTGAGCATGAAAAATGCTCCTTATCTAGAGCTCTGTCTAAATACATTTAACAATGCCTATATATGCCCCCGTTTTCACTTACCCATCAACTCTTGGCTTTCTTGCAACAATCCTCTAAATAATATTCATCAATTGATTGATTGGGGTTTAACGCCGTTTTTAACAATTTCTCAGTTATATCACGGCTGCCAGTTCACCTACTCATGCATTTCCTGGTTTTCTATCACCAGTACTCCACACAACAATCTTCCCAAGCAACTGGCTGCTTTTCCACATTGGTGGAAGACGAATGACGCATGTCGAATATTCATCAAAGCCAACTTGGTACCTTTTCACATAGATCGTGTTATTCAACTGGTGAAAGTTTAACGCTTTCCCACATACAACACACCTGCAACAAATGACTTTGAAAAACATCAAGGCAAAAATATGGAAATAAAAGTACATATCTTACTATTCAGAAGATATGAATACAATGTGGCAAAAAGAGAAATTACTTATCATGAGTAAATGCTCCTTTTGCAGCAACGCTTTCAAAAGACTTCTGTGGCAGAGGTCAAATGTGTCTACATGTGGGAAAGGGTTAGGTTGAAGCCTGTCCATACCAAAAATGTATAACCTGGCATTTGCAAACTGCGAAGATCTAGTTCATCCCATACATCCTAACAATATGATCATTATGATCAAGACCTACAATTTTCGCAAAATAATTAATACAACATTTTAGAAGAAATGTTGAATTATGTATGAATCATTTCTGTAAATATTTGTGTATGTGCCAGTGACCTTAATAACAAGTTGAAATAAACTTAACCCTTTCCCTCATATAGACGCTTTTTGACGCCTCTGCATTAGACAGCTATTTGAAAACATAGTGACAAAAGAAGAAATTGCTCAAAACAAGCAATTTCTCCTTTTGTCACAATGTTTTCCAATTTTAGTCATAGGTTATCCATTCAATTAAAGAGATATTCCATTTTTAGCTCACCTGAGCTTTGCTCAAGGTGAGTTATTGTGATCGCCTTTTGTCCGGCGTCCGTCGTCCATCGTGCGTCGTGCGTCGTGCGTCAACTTCTTCTCCTCAGTAACCAGTGGGTCAATTGGGATGAAACTTCACAGAAAGAATCCTCTCAATGACCTCACCAGATTTCCTGCAAATTTTTGGGATCCATGCATAATTCTGGTTTCCATGGCAACGAAATGAAAAAAACTTAAAAATTCTTCTTCTCCCAAACTGGTTGGCAGATTTGCAAATAATTTTGTAGAAATGTTCCTTGGATGATCCTCTGTCAGATTCCTTCAAGCCATGTTGATTTGTCGAAAAACATGGCCGCTAGGGGGGCGGGGCTATTTTGCCTTATATGGCTATAGTGAAAACTTAAAAAATCTTCTTCTCCCAAACTGGTTGGCAGATTTTCAAATAATTTTGTAGAAATGCTCATTGGATGACCCTCTATCAGATTCCTTCAAGCCATGTTGATTGGTTGAAAAACATGGACGCCAGGGGGGGGGGGGGGGGGGGGGGGGGGGGGGGGCGGGTCTATTTTGCCTTATATGGCTATTGTGAAAACTTAAAAAAATCTTCTTCTCCGAAAGTGTCAGGCCGATTTTCAAATAATTTTGTAGGAATGTTCCTAGGGTGACCCTCTATCAGATTCCTTCAAGCCAAGTTGATTGGCCGGAAACTATGGCCGCCAGGGGGCGGGGCTTATATAGCTAAAGTAAAAAAATAAAATCAGGTGAGCGATTCCAGGGCCATCATGGCCCTCTTGTTTCACAAAATATGTTCAAAGTTGTCTGCTGCAGAATTGTCGTATGTGGGAAAGGGTTAAACTACATGTATGAAGAATCGGATAAGACTAATCAGATGTACAGCTTGATCTGACCTACAACACTAGATAATATTCACATGCCAACTTATACAAACTTTGTGCCACATTAACAGGCTCATTATTATCATATGATGTTGGTCGCATTGACTTTTGTCATTGGTTGCAAAGGATTTTGACCGTTATGGGAATCATTCAAACTTGTGAACCCTAGAAAGACAGCCTAATCATATCAACTTAGAGTCATAAAGGGTGCATGGTTAAGCTTCAAGCTTGTTGACAAATTTTTTTTAACTGCCACAGCAGAAAGCATAAAAATAATATAGCACTTTGCCCTAAATAAGCACTTTCTCCTTTTGTCACATTGCTTTCAACAATGTATCAAGATTTTACCTCCCATTTTTTAGACTTAACAATTTTTCCTTTAAAGGTTTCAAATCAGACAACTCAAAATATATTGTATTATCTTAATGGTAAAAATAGAATTTCTTTTACTTGATGAAATTCTTTCATGACAAGCTATTATTTTGAACATTTTCATTTAACAGATTGAATTTTAAAGTTGTTTCTTCTATTTCAGCTTAAAACAGAGATAAGTCACCTTGAAAGAACAAATAACGAGTTGATACAGCAAATTAAGAAGTTAATTGAATCCCATGATGAAATCGAGGTAAGACTGTGAACCCCTTCCCTCATATAGTAGAAGACGACTTTTGAAAACATTGTGGTAAAATTAGAAATTGCTCATAATCAGCAAAATTCAATATTTATACTTTCTTTTATAAAGATTTTCCATATTTTTACCTAAATATTTCCAATTTGTCTGCTGCAGACTGGCTGATTGTGAAAAAGAGTTCAAAACAGTCATTTAAAGATTATATAGATATTTTTTTTATGAACTTTAAACTATACATGAGCTGTCCCACGAGAAAACCAACATTCTGGCCTCTGGGTAATGTATTGACCCATATTAGCCTGGGCAGTCCTCCCAGGGTAATCCGGGCCGACACATTCCGTCTCAGGGGTCTAGAGGTATAGAGTGAGTAATGATTCCTGCTACAGAAAATCAACAGGAGGCGAAAAGAGTGTCCGGCTCACATTATGATGTTAAATGCTATGCACATGATGCACCCATATATAAACCAGATTACTTAACCCTTTCCCTCATACGACAATTCTGTAGCAGACGACTTTGAACGTATTTTGCCAAAACATAGAAAATCTCAAAAATTGAATGGATAACCTATGACAAAAAGTGGAAAACATTGTGGAAAAAGGAGAAATTGCACGTTTTGTGCAATTTCTTTCTTTTGTCATTATGTTTTCAAAAAGCCGTCTGCTGCAGAGGCATCAGAAAGCGTTTATATGAGGGAAAGGGTTGAGTACAACATTCCAGTTCTAGGTACAGATCATCATATCAAACAATTATTTATATCTCTTATTTTTCTGTCTTCAAGTTGGAATTTTCGTTTATTGTTTTACTGGTCTGTATATCCATCAATCCTTCCATTCATTTCAGTTTTTTGTTACTTTCCTTGCAAGGGTAAATAACTCAAAGGTTCCCTTCTTAGTTGTCTGTCCATCTGTCTTAACCCTTTGCCTCATACAACAATTCTGCAGCAGACGACTTTGAACTTATTTTGTTAAAAAATATAAATACTCTATAATTGAATGGATACCCTATGACTAAAAGTGGAAAAACATTGTGGCAAAAGGAAAGAAGTGCTTATTTTTAGCAATTTCTCCTTTTGACACAATATTTTCAAAAGCCGTCTGCTTCAGAAGATTTGAATGCGTTTCCACAGGTAAAAGGACTTCCTTTCAATTTCAGATTTTTAAATCAATAGCAAAATCATACCTTCAATTTTCCAGGACTACATGTTCTCTACATACAGTCAAACTTGTGTTAGTGGTCACCACTTCTAAGCAGCCATTTGAATATGAACCAAAACAACATTTTCTTCTTTATCCTTTCTCACCTGTAGATGCATTTCTACGCAATAGCAGCAGACAAATTTTGAAAACATTGTTGCCAAAGGTGAAATTGCTCATGATGAGCAATTTTTCCATTTGCCCCAATATTTTCAAGAGTTGTCTGCTGCAGAGGCTTTACAAAGCGTCTGTATGTGTGGAGGGTTAAGGCTTCCTTAGTGTGTAGTGAAATCCTTTTTAGCTCACTTAGGTACACAGTGAGGGATGAGTTATAGTGATGACTAACTGTCTAGTGGTGTTGTCGTATGTTTGTCTGTACGTTCATATTTTCCTAAAATTCAACTCTTTGATGAGCCGAACGAAAGGAAATGTCATAAACAAATTAGGAATGTATATGGTTTATTCACCAGAAAGACGAAAGTCACTTTTATAGTGTTTTATATATGTATGTATAATTATGTGTATTGTGTTTGGGCAGGTGGCCATATCACGAATAAAGATGTTTGAGTTTGAATGAACCAATCTTAGAGTAATTTCACAAAAATGTTCCTTAGACGGTCCTCTGTTTTTCTTTTTCAGGTGTTACATGCGGAAATAGAAGATTCCAAGCGTATTATCTCCGACCTAAAAATGGAAGTGGACGCTCTGAGATCAGAAAATGAACAACTCTCGGGAGATAAGCATTCTCAATTCTCCCAAATACAGGGTCTTCAGACAATGAAACAACAGAACGAGTCCCTGGCCCAGGACCTGAAAGCTATGGCTCATAAAAACATGGAGCTGCAACATAAGATCTCTCATTTAGAGGCTGACATGAAGGAAGTATCTGCAGCACGGGACCAAATAGATCTGATTGATAACCTTAAAAATAAACTGACAAAAGTACATCGTGAAAGGTCGATCATGGCTGAGAAGGAAGAATTTTATCAAAAGCATATCGGAGAGCTGAAATATGAAACGGAAAAATTTAAGGAAAAACTTCAAAGTGCAGAGGTGACTAAAGGCAGGGTCCTCGAAGAATACTATAAAGTCCATGGTGAACTTCAGTATCTGAAAAAACATCATGCTGGCGATGGTCAGAGTGCAAATTTCAAAGATTTTGTTCGTTTGAAACGTGAAGTTGCTCTGTTAAAGGAAGAGAATATTGAGTTGAAGAGGAATGGAAAAGTTCTTGGTGCGGCTTCCAGCACAGCTAGCCTACCGATGTTGAGATACGAACCTGTATCCCCTGCTATGAAGGTCTCATCTGATAAGAAATCACTGAAATCAAGGAAACATTTTGCACTAGCAGCTAAATAGGGAATATAGATTTTGTCATCAACATAATTAATTCCTGTCCAACATACACCAAATCAGCAGCAGACTACTTTACAAATATCTAAGAAAATTTTTTAGAAAGTGGTACAAACATTGTGACAAAAGGAGAAATTGCTCCTTATGAGCAAATTCTTTTTTTGTCTCAATGTTTTCAATAGTCATCTGCTGCAGATGTGTCAAAATGTGTTAACAAGTGGGAAAGGATTAACTATTACATGTAACATGATGTTTGAAGAGTAATCTGCTTTGAAACTTCTGAGGATTAACCCTTTCACTCATGTATACCTGCAGCAGACGGCTTTGTGAAAACATAGTGACAAAAGAAGAAATTGCTCAAAACAAGCAATTTCTCCTTTTGCTACCATGTTTTCCAATTTTACTCATAGGTTATCCATTCAATTATAAAGATTTTCCATTTTTTGACATAATATGTTCAAAGTTGTCTGCTGCAGAATTTTCGTATGAGGGAAAGGGTTATATTTTGGAGACCTTGAAGGCATGATTCTTAGAAATGAAAACTTAATGGGAAACAAAGAAATTCCTCAACATGAACATTTTGTCCTTTTCCGACATTAATTCCAAATGTCATCCGCTGCAGAGTTGTCAAGTAAAGCTAAAAAACTCTTACTCATTCTTATGCATTTGCAGAAGAAGACTTCTTGAAAAGTTTGTTTAAACAATGTTTAAAATGTTTCTAACTTTCTAGTTTTACTCTCAGACGGGTTTAACCCTATCCCTCATATAGATACTTTCTGATGCCTCTACAGTAGATGGCTTTTTGAAAACATGGTGTTGAAAGAAAAAATTGCTCAAAACAAGCAATTTCTCCTTTCGTCACCATGTTTTCAATTGTATCAAATTATTCTACTTTTATTTGAAGGGAGTTTCCAAAAAAATTTGGATTTGTTTTCAAAGTCGTCTGCTGCAGATTCGGCGTATGTGGGAAAGGGTTAAAGCAGATGCCTGTTAGTTCAGATATCATGTAAACAGTCAAACCTGTTCTATTCATATGTGCCTTACATATATATGTATGATGGATGGCCCAGTTGAAATGAACAGTCCTATCAACAGAGGTCCAGATAAGGAGGGGTTTGCAGCTCTTTTCCCCTCATATCTAGCCGAGCCCCGGTAGCTCAGTCGGTAGCGACGTGGGCTGTCAATCCAGGGGTTGTGAGTTCGAATCCCAGCTCGGCCAACATTCTTTCCGACGTTTGACAAAAGTCACTGTGACCTGCGTCATTTGTCTTTCACCAATGTGCTGTTTAACAGTCTATGTGGAAAAGTAGTCAGTTGCTTGGAAAGTATGTTGTGTGCTGTACTGGTGTGGGAAAACCAGGAAACGCATGAGTAGGTGAACTGGTCGCCGTGATATGACTGAATTTTTTATGAAAACGGCGTTAAACCCCAATACATCAACCCCACAATATCTTTTTAATTATCCAACCAAACCCTATGTTGTAGGTACTCAAAATGTGGGTACTTTTGAGTACCCACATCATAGGGCTACGGGATAAAATAAGGATTTTAGAACAAGCAAAGAGCTCCTTATCTAGAGCTCTGCTATCATTCCATAGGATAGGAGTTCTAGTCCTAGTTAACCCTTTCCCACATACGACAAATCTGCAGCAGACGACTTTGAAAACATACCATTAAAAGTTTGGAAACTCCCTTTAAATAAAAGTACAATAATTGAATAGAGTTGAAGCAATTTCTTCTTTTGTCACCATGTTTTTAAAAAGCTGTCTGCTGCAGAGGCTTCAGAAAGCGTCTATATGAGGGAAAGGGTTAATTATCTTGAAAGATTGCTGTCTAAAGACATAATGTAACATTTTCACTGTTGAAAACACCCTGTTCAATAAGTCAAAGGTATTTGTGTTCTTTCCATGATCATGATTCATGTCAGTTAAATGGTTATCCCTTTCCCACCTATAGATGCATTTTGATTTTTGACGCATCTGCAGCAGACGACTTTTGAAAACATCGTGATAAAAGGAGAAATTGCTCAAAACGAGCAATTTCTCCTTTTGCCAAAATGTTTTCAACTTTTTCCAGTAATTATATCTTCAATTATAGAGATTTTCCATATTTTTGAGTTGACATATTCAAAGTCGTCTGCTTCAGATTTGCTGTATGTAGGAAAGGGTTAATCAGAGTTATAGACAGGGTGAGTATTTCAAATTCAAAATCCTTGATTCAAAGTCGTTTGTTATCCATCTTGAGTAGGCCTTACATCTGGGATATCACTTTTTGCAGATGCATGAAAAACCTTGCCTCTGTGCTTCTGTGTTTACATTAATTTTGTTCTTGTCAAAACAGCCACTTTGCCTTTTATGTAAAAAGAATTGTAGATACATGTATGTTAGAGATTTTCTGTAAGATGGACTTATATGTTACTAAATGTCCCATAATGTGTTACTAAATGTCCCATAATGAGATATTTTCATGAATATATAAGCTTCAAGTGAACATATTTTTTCTCATTATTTTACATAAAAACCAAATTTTCCAACGCACAAGAACATGCCTGCCTGACTTCATATTTGTTAGGTGAACAGAATTTGAATTATTGTTCAGTGTGAAATTAATTGCTTTAAATTATGTAAGGTTAAAAGTCTGAAAGAACTCACCCTTGATGGTGAATTGAATGCCCTATGAATAATTCATAATATCACAAATTGTTGTATATATTTAAGTTTTCATGTGAAAATGAGACTAAAAAATCATTGGAATGAAGTTTTAAAATCCTTGTGTTCACAAATTATACATACAAACTGATGATTTTGTTATGATTTTTTTAAGCTCATCAGAGCTTTTGGGATGGCGTCATTTCATTTTTAGCTCACCTGAGAACGAAGTGCTCAAGGTGAGTTATTTTATCGCCTTTTGTCCGGCGGCGTCCGGCAATATCTTCTCCTCTGTAACCAGTGGGTCAATTGTGATGAAACTTCACAGAAAGCATCCTCTCAATGTCCTCACCAGAATTCCTTCAAATTTTTGGGATTCATGCAGAATTCTGGTTTCCATGGCAACCAAACATAACTTAAAAATATTTCTTATCTTAAACTGGTTGATCGATTTTCAAATAATTTTGTAGAAATGTTCCTTGGGTGACCCTCTATCAGATTCCTTCAAGTGCTGTTGACAGGTCAAAAAAAAAAAAAAAAAATCTTCTCTAAAAGTGTCTGGCCGATTTTCAAATAATTTTGTAGAAATGTTCCTTGTGTGACCCTCTATCAGACTCCATCAAGCCATGTTGATTGGTCGAAAAACATGGTTGCCAGGCTGGGCTATTTTGCCTTATATGGCTATAGTGAAAACTGAAAAAATCTTCTTCTCCGAAAGTGTCGGGCAAATTTTCAAACAATTTTGTAGAAATGGTCCTAGGTTGACCCACTATCAGATTACTTCAAGCCATGTTGATGGGTAAAAAAATATGGCCACCACAGGCTGGGGCTATTTTTCCTTATATGGCTATAGTGAAAACTTATAAAATCTTCTCCTCTGAAAGTGTCAAGCCATTTTTCAAATAATTTTGTAGAAATGTTCCTAGGGTGATCCTTTATCAGATTCCTTCAAGCCATGTTGATTGGTCGAAAACTATGGTCACCAAGGGGCAGACTTATATGGCTAAAGTGAAAATAAATAAAAATCAGGTGAGCGATCCAGGGCCATCATGGCCGTCTTGTTTACAAATTTGAGTAAATTTTCCTTGTGTACTTGATTGAGTCCATAGTTCACATCTTACTTTTTCAAACTTGTTCAGATTGTTTACAAACCTGAGATGTGGAACTTTTGAATGAATTCTTTGGATATGAATGTATAATTATTGAATAAAGTTGAAAACATATCCTTTGCCAAAATGTTTTCAAAAAGACGTCTGCTGCAGATGTGTCAAAATTGGACTATACATGGGCAAGGTTTCAATTCTTGTTCAAAGTGTAAAAATAGCTTCTTAACAACTGTAGATACCACAATCTTCATTTGGTAAACTTGAAACTTCCAGATAGTATTTGTTTCAGTGTGGGTGGGCATTAAACCTTTCCCTCATACAACAATTTCCCAGCAGACGACTTTGAACATATTTTGTCAAAAGATAGAAAATCTCTATAATTGAATGGATAACCATGACTAAAAGTGGAAAACATTGTGGCAAAAGGAGAAATTGCTCATTTTGTGCAATTTCTTCTTTTGTCACTATGTTTTCAAAAAGCTGTCTGCTGCAGAGGCGTCAGAAAGCATCTATATGAGGGAAAGGGTTAACTGTAGATACCACAATCTTCATTTGGTAAACTTGAAACTTCCAGATAATATTTGTTTCAGTGTGGGTGGGGTCTATCTAAATCGAAACAGAATTATTTTAAAATGACTTGATAATTAATAAACCTTCTTTCAAAGTATTGAAACAATTAGTGACCATAATTATGGACTACAGTTTTCAAAGGACCTCTTTTAAAATTGCATAGTTTGAAGTATTTCATTGCATTCATAAAATTTACCACAAAGAAAAAACGATTAGTCAATTACTTTATTAATAAATGTATATTATGGGCAAGTTATCCTTTTCCTTTTGAATGGTGTCAAATAGTGTCTGTATCAGTTGAAAGGTCAAGGAACAGTTTTATTGCTTGTATTTGTACTCTTCACAGTGTTTCTTAACCCTTTCCCTCATATAGACGCTTTCTGACGCCTCTGCAGCTTTTTGAAAACATAGTGACAAAAGAAGAAATTGCTCAAAACGAGCAATTTCTCCTTTTGACACAATGTTTTCCACTTTTAGTCATAGATTATCCATTCAATTATAGAGATTTTCTATTTATTAACAAAATATTGCGAAGTCGTCTGCTGCAGAAATGTCATATGAGGGAGTTAATATATGAATTCATTTTCATCTATCCATTCCTAATAGTTCTTAGCACATTGCTAAATTCCAGCCTAGATAGCATTACACTGTATTTGTGCCTAGTTTATAGAAATGTTTGTATTTTTGTATTATTACAAGTAATTAGATTATGTGATAGTGTTTATTTATATAAATACACCCTTAAATGCCTTAGATAACAGTGTGTGTTCATTTCGTTCGTCGTAAACACTTGCTTACTTTGTATGTATGTTTAGAATTGGTTTGGTGGGAAGGGACCACCTTAGTCATGTTTAACTAAGCCTCTGTCCCAATAATAGATTGTTTAATTATGTATTTGGGAGAAATTTCTGTGATATGACTATTGTCAGTGTTCTGTTTTAGCCATTCCACCAGAAAACCGGGATGAACACTTTTCCCCTCCTGTGGATTTTCTGTTTCGGGAATCATTACTCTATACCTCTATCCCCCTGAGACGGAATGTATTGGCCCGGATTAGCCTGCGCAGGCTGATCTGTGTCGATACATTATGCAGTCCATAATGTTGACTTGTGGAACGGCTCGTTTGTATTAGTGAATTGAGTGCTCTTACTATGTATTGTGTGTTTTATGCCCCTGGAATCGAGATTTGGGGGGTATAAAGTTTTATACTTACTGTCTGTGTTAATATTTTAAACCTTTCCTACATGAAACAAATCATCAGCAGATAACTTTGAAAATATCTAGGCAATATTATTGAAACTGTCTACAAATGTTAGTGTAATTATTGAATTGTGTTATATACATTGTGGGGAAAAAAATCTTTTATGGAGATTTTTGTCACTGTTTTCAAATTCGTCTGCTGCAGATTTGTTGTATGTGGGAAAGCGTTAAGTAAGACATTTACATTCCTTGTGATGGGTAATGTATAGCGATACCCAAATATTTGATCTGGTGACCTTGACATTGATGTTGACATACTTCTAGAAAACTTTGTTGCTGCAGGGGAGCTTTCGTGTGTAACAAGTACATGTTGTTTTGTTTGTGTGTACTTTACATGTTTTCTTTTTAATAAAGTTTTAATATGTGCATCATATTTTTAAAGACGTTTATTTTCGTTTTATCCCGCCCAACTGCATTTATGACAAAGCTCAAGATAAGAAGAGTATTTCACATCCCCAAATCCTTGTTTGACCCTCAAACCCTAGGTTGTGGGTACTCAAAATAATTGTCTCAGTGAGACGATTCGTTTTTAGTACCCACAACATAGGGTTAAGTGTCATAAGAGAGATATGGGTGGGAACCAGTTCACTCCTCCTTATCAAATCCTCTGAAATTAAGTTATCCAATGATTTTTCATCAGTGTGTTTATCGCGAAACCGTATGAGCATACTGGTATGCTTTGATCCTTTGCTGGAAGCCACTGTTAGCATTTAGATTGATTGATTGATAAATTAGGGTTTAACGCCGTTTTCAGCAATTTTTCAGTCATATCACGGCGGCCATTTTACCTACTCATATCTTTCCTGGTTTTCTCACAACAGTACTCCACACAACATACTTTCCAAGCAACCGGCTGCTTTTCCACATAGACTGTTAGCCCATTGGTGAAAGACGAATGACGATTGTCACAGTGACTTTTGTCAACCGTCGGAAAGAATGTTGGCCGAGCTGGGGTTCGAACTCACAACCCCTGAATTGACCTGAGGTCGCGTTGCTACCGACTGAGGTACCGGGGCTCGGCCTTAACATTTAGATACGGTTTCAGCGATATTTCCACCCTTAACCCTTTCCCCCATACGACAATTCTGCAGCAGACGACTTTGAACATATTTTGTCAAAAAATGGAAAATCTCTATAAGTGAATGGATAAGTGGAAAACATTGTGGCAAAAGGAGAAATTGCTCGTTTTGAGCAATTTCTTCTTTTGTCACTATGTTTTCAAAAAGTCGTCTGCTGCAGAGGCGTCAGAAAGCGTCTTTATGAGGGAAAGGGTTAATCGTTACCTATTTTGTGAACAAATTAGAAATTGTTGATTCTGCTTTTGATCAATAGTTCAAACCATTGTTGGAGATGGATGTCAGAAAAGGCTGCTATAAATATTCCCTATTCTTGTAAATATATACTTTCCTGATTGCAAAAACTTAATAGACTTTTGTAGTAGACAACTTATGAAAACATTGCTGGAAAAGGAGCAATTATTTCTTTTCAATCGCTATTTTCAAACTACATTTCACTTATTTTTCGATTTTTCATGTGTGACATGAAGTTTTTTAACCCTTTCCCTTATACAGACACTTTCCGACACCACGGCAGCAGATGACGTTTTAAAACATTGTTCCCAAAGAAGCAAATGCCCATAAAGAGCAATTTTCCTTTTGCCATGATGTTTTATTTTATTCAATATTTGTTCTTTCATTTATATATAGACATTTTCGATATTTTTGCTAAGAATTTTTTTTTTAAAGTCGTCTTGCTGCAGACTTCTTGTATTTCGGGAAGGGTTTATATCGTTTTCGCCTATTTTTTTCTGGTATTAAAAGCCAACCTTTAAACTACAATTTGCGTAGATTTTCAGTTGCTGATATGAACATATGCCGTATATATATGAGCCGATCCACGAGAAAACCAACATTATTGACCCTGCGAAAAGTATCGACAAGGACCAGCCTAAGCAAGCCTCGCAGGCTAACCCGGGCAGAAACTTTTCGCCTCCTGTGGATTTTCTGTTTCAGGAATCATTACTCTATACCTCTATTCCCCTGAGACGGAATGTGTCGGTCCGGATTAGCCTGCGCGGACTGCGCAGGCTGATCTGGATCGATGCATTACGCAGAGTCCATACTGTTGGTTTTCTCGTGGAACGGCTCATATTGTATGTGATGACACTAGACTGAAAACAGTCCAACATATTCTCCCTCAATTCTTTGCCTGATACAGCCGACTTTTAAATCAATTGTAGAACAGCGTCGATCTTTAGAAAAACATTGTGATAAAAAGGAGCAATTGTTCTGAAACGGATTCTATCTCCTTTTCCCACAATAAGATCTACAGTGTAGGTCAGACTGTGTCTGTGCTGATCGAACAGAACCTGCGCACCAATAAACAAGTGTGCAAGTGGAGTCAAATAAAGGGCTAATGTTACCGACTTACATATTGATATAACACAGTATTATCAGATGGTTTTGAGATTGAAGTCACATGATGTTGAGATAGGTGGTTTTGTTTGTTTACGTATGTAACGGATACACATTTTTTTGGATTATTAACGTGTTATATTATTTATCCTTTATTATTTTCAGTTTTAATTTATTTAACTTAAGCCTGTAACCTAGAGAAAACCAACATTGTGGACACTGCGTTAAGTTTCGACCAGGGTCAGCCTGAGCTACCGCGCCGGCTAAACCGGACATACTTTGTTCGCCTCCTGTGGATTTTCTGTTTCAGGAATCATTACTCTATAACTCTACTCTATCCCCCCGAGACGGAATGTGTCGACCCGAATTAGCCTGGGTGGACTGCGCAGGCTGATCTTGGTCGATACATTACGCAGGGTCCATAAAGTTGGTTTTCTCGTGGAACGGCTCATATATGCTCAGTCGTAACCGTTAACCTGATCTATTTTTAAAATCATTTTGTTTGAAAGTTTCTATGGTAAAACCTGACATGCATGTATAATCATCACAGTTTGAAAACTTCTGTGATAAAACATGACATGGATTTATAATCATCACAGTTTGAAAACTTCTATGTTGAAACTTGATATGGATTTATAATCATCACAGTTCGAAAACTTCTATGATAATCCATGACATGGATTTATAATCATCACAGTTTGATACAGAGTTGAAAACGTTGTGAGAAAATGAGAAATCGCCCATAATATGCGTTTCTTCTTTTGTCGCAATCTTTTATACATCTGTATCTGCATTCTAAATGCGTCAGACGTCTTCTTCATAGCGTCAGACGTCATCTTCATAGGGCGAGTGTTGACTGATTGACGTAAAACATGCTAACATAATCAGAAACAGAATTGTAGATAACATTTTGCAATAAATCTACTTTGTTAAGATGGAATAATTTTGTATTTGAAATTTCAGTTGCACTGAGTTTAAACAAACTACATTGCTAATAAGACGCATTAACATATCTCATATTTTTAGTTTTACCTAATCTCATTAAAATCAGACCTAAACCTCGCTGAAGTAGCAAACACTCGTTTAGATCTGATGACTACCTTTCACAGGTCGTCTCAGATTGACCTTTGCGTCATCCAATCAAATTGTCGCCTACGAGATAGTTAGATATCAACAGGGGAGATAACCCATATAAATACACGAGATAGAAAACCGGTGATGATCGAGTGTTCCGACTGTGTATTATTTAGCAGAACATTGTGTTGGTTTTATAATGTGATTTAATTGAACAGAACACCTATTAATGGATATCTAAATGTATAGGGTCAATTCGAAAATACCTTTTACGCGGTGTCGTCAGATCTTATATACAAACAGCAAAGTAGTTTGGTCTGATTTAAATCAAATTGATCTATATACATCGTTGTTTAATATATTATTGACATCCCTCTCCACGTTTAAAAAGAAAACGGAGGAGAAATAAAATAAAGAAGAAGAATGAATGCATAAATAAATCATTGAAAAGTATGCACTGATGAAGGAGAATGTTAATATGAAGTAGAAACATACTACTGAAAAGATAAACTGATCATTCTGAGTAATTTCTCCGATAAGGATTACGTTTTCAACGAGATCACATCAATTAAATTCTGTACATTGAAGGACATTGAAATTTAGTACTAAACTACAACTGATTTCATTTTTACAGGTCTCGCACACTGTACAATTAACCGACATGGCACTTTTCACTTTCGTGTGGATGCCGATTGGATTTATCCTACAGCTTATCGAAGGATGTCTTTTCATGCTAGTAAGAATTCAAGTTTATTAGTTATAAAGTTTTCCTTATTCTATATCATAAATGTATCTGGGAGCTAAAGCATGGGGTTTGCTCGTATATGGTATATAACGCGTTTACACTGGCGTTGATAATAGTTAGCTCACCTGGGCACGAAGTGTTCATTGTGAACTATTGTGATCCGTTGTTAGCAATCCGTTGTCAGCGAACCTATACACTCTAGAGGTAATATTTTACGCCTTTTGTCCATACAACTTTTGTTTATCGTCATGATATTTAGTCCAAGTTTGAGTATGGGTCATGTCAATCTATTATAAACTAGGCAACGAGCACAAACCTAAGAACAAATATTATGTTTCTCTTGAAGTCGCATTTTATTTTACATGATCATGTTGTAACAGGTGTCTTGATGCTATCTTTGCTAACTTTTAATATTAGTAATATGAGTCCTCCCGCGAGAAAACCAGCATTATGGACTCTATTATCGATTTATCGATTCAGATCAGGCTAATCCAGGCCTTATCCGGGCCGACACTTTCCGTTTCAAGAAACTAGATGTATAGAGTAATGATTCTTGAAACAGAAAATCGACAGGAGGCGAATATTTTTGTCCGGGTTATCATGCGCGGCATGCTTAGGCTGATCCGGGTCGATACTTTACGCAGCAGAGTCCACACTGTTAGTTTTCAAGCGGGACGGTTCAATTATCTTGTCAGACATTAGGTGAAATATTAGCAAAACCTTGTGGCCGCCTTTTCACTTGGCTAAATGTTCGAATGACTATATTATATGTAAAAAAAAAATCGCCTCTGATACAAATGTTTCTTATACGACATTCTACAAAATGTATCTTACTTTACACACAATTCTACCCTGACACTGCTTGTATGATCTCGGGATATGTTGACAGAAAAGGTCCTTGACCCTTTCCATCATACCACAATTCTGCGGCAGACGACTTTGAACATAGTTTGTCAAAAAATGGAAAATCTCTATTATTGAATGGATAACCTATGACTAAAAGTGGAAAACATTGTGGCAAACAGAGAAATTGTCATTCTACATGTCTTCAAGCCATATCGATAGAACAACATGACCATATTGCGGCAGTAAAAAAGGTGAAATGACAAGCCATTAACAATTCGCATGCTCAGATCTGCTTGTCTGATCTAAAGACAAATTCGAAAATCCATTACTTATGTGACACCACATGAAAACTATTCAACCCATACTGACTTGTTGACACAAATGGCCCTCATGCGAGATGAAAAAGGGGATAAATTACCAACCTTAAATATTCATCTGCTCTGAAGCTGCTAGTTTGATCTGATGACAATCCAACAGAAATGCTCATTAGGTGACCCGGTATCAAATTAATTCAAGCCATATTGATTTCTTGATTCCCAAATACGACAATTCGGCAGCAGACGACTTTGAAAATATATTGGCAAAAATGTGAAATATTTTCATAAATGAGAGTTTAATCATTAAATAGATGTTTTTATCATGAGCAATTTCTCCTTTTGCCACAATGTTTTCAAAAGTCGTCTGCTGCAAATGCGTCGGAATGTGTCTGCAAGTGGGAAAGGGTTAAACTTTATTTTCTCTGATACTGCTGGGCTGATACCTAGCCGAAGCACTCATGTCAGGTGAGCAATACAGGGCCGGATGACTCTCTTGTTCTTAAAAAGGCCATGGACATTGCATTGTGTTATATACTGTGATTCTGTTTTATGTTAATTATTTCAATGACGTATTTATATATAATTTTAGATTAACATTTACGATGAATATTGTTACACTCCATTACAAACGGGATTGTCGCCCTTAGTTGCTCGGGTACCGAGGTGCATTCACGTAAATGGCCGAAAGCTGACGGTCTTCACTGCGAACATCGTCTCCTGGTCACGAACAGCCCTAGTCATACCAGTAGTTTGGTGTGTGAAGTAAGTAAGAATTTACATCTAATCACATGATACTGTGTTGCTCTTTACTGATTGGCCTACACCACTCGATGTGTCCATTCAGCCAATCAAATTATCGCCTACAAAGTCGTTATGTATCAACAGGTGAGTAACCCATATAAAAAAAAACGAGATACAAAATCGGCGATGGCCGAGAGTTGATGTGTCGTGCAACTTTATTTGACCACAACAATGAGAATCTGCACATGAATATATAAGTGACGACCTTGTATGCGGTGTCGTCATATTAAATATGTGCACATCGAAGCAGTTTTGTCTTATATTTATGAGATTGCCCTTGACCATACTCTATATTACATATTTCTTAATATTGCGTTATTAAACGGTCTATAAATAACGTATATTTAACCCTTTCCCACATACAACAAATCTGCGGCAGTCGACTTTGAAAACATTTAAAGAAAAATATTGAAACTCTTTTTATAAGAAACAACAAATAATGAACAATGTTTTCATATGTCATTTGCTGCAGATGCGCCTGACATTGTCTACATGTGGGAAAGGGCATACATATTACAGTAACGTGACGTGACCACGGTCCAATTCCATGCGTCCGTGCGTCCGTAAACAATTGCTTGTGAACGCGATAAAGTCTTCAGTTTTGATTGTATCTCGGTTCCTTTGGCAAACCAGCCAGATCCGCCCATGACAGACTGGATTATGGCCCTTGAAATTGTCAAAATTGCTATAATAGAGCTTGTGAGCACAATAAAAGCTCCATTTACTATCTGATCTTCATCAAACTTAGATAGTAGCTAAATATTGATGAGGGCTCGGTTCCTTTAGAAAACCAGCCAGATGTGCCCTTGCATGACTGGATTATGGCCCTTGAAATTGTCAAAATTGCTATGATACAGCTGTGAACACAATAGAGCCTACATTTACTATCTGACCTTCACCAAACTAAGATAGTAGTTAAATATTGATGAGAGCTTATTTTCTTTCGAAAACCAGCCAGATCCGCCCATGCATGACTGGATTATGGCTCTTGAAGTTGTCAAAATTGCTATGATACAGCTTTTGAACACAATAGAGCCTCCATTTACTATCCGATATTCACCATACTTAGATGGTAGTTAAATATTGATGACAGCTCGGTTCCTTTCGAAAACCAGCCAGATCCGCCTATGCATGACTGGATTACGGCCCTTGGAATTCTCAAAATTGCTACAATACAGCTTATGAACACAATAGGCCTTCAATTTCTTATCTGACCTTCACCAAACTTAGATAGTAGTTAAATATTGATGACAGCTCGGTTCCTTTCGAAAACCAGCCAGATCCGCCCATGCATGACCGGATTAGGCCCCTTGAAATTGTCAAAATTGCTATAATACAGCTTGTGAACACAATAGACCTTCCATTTCTTATCTGACCTTCACCAAACTTAGATAGTAGTTATGAGAGCTCGGTTTCTTTTGTAAATGACCAAAGAACCATGCCAGTAGAGCATAGGCCCTCATGGGCCTCTTGTTTACCTTATATATCATTAAAAGTAGTATCGTTGCACTCTCTTTCGACAGCGCAACACAGAGTATGGGAAATACACAGGTGGGGCTACAATTCAATTTTAACCAGAAGCGAATCATTGATCAAATTCCTTTATTGTTTGACTTTTCAGGTATGATTATACGTTCGTGGCGTTTTCATTGATTCTGTTCCACGATTTTCTGGATCATGTAGACGGAATTGTAGCCAAGGTACAGAAGACAATATACGGTCAGCTAGACGATCCGATACTGGGAGGGTTTATGGACGCTTTCTGTGATAAGGTATGTGGTCGCACAGACTGCATTTGAGCAATCCCACGAGAAAACCAACATTATGGACTCTGCTTAAAGTATCTACCCGGATCAGCCTAAGCATGCCGCGCAGGCTAACCCGAGAAGCACTTTTCACCTCCTATGTATTTTCTATTTCGGGAATCATTACTCTATACCTCTATTCCCCTGAGACGGAATGTGTCGACCCGGATTAGTCTGTTGGGTCTGTGCAGGCTGATATAGGTCGATACATTACGCAAAGTCCATAATGTTGGTTTTCTCGTGGAACGGCTCATTTATATTCGGCTTCTTGAAGTGATATAGCTTTGAAGAAATAATCAGTCATTTATTGTATTACTTTCGTCAGAAAATGGCAACTGTTGATTGTAATCCACATACAATATATACTATTCATTCTAAGCTTATATGAACACGAACCTGAATGAGTATCTATACAAATCTGAACAATCTTACAATGTACTACACTAGTAGCCAAACAAGAAATATGCCGATTTCACGAGGGACATTTACCAATTTGAGACAATTTCTTACGTTCTAAGGGAAATGAACTGGGTTGTGTACATTTAACAGCTTGCAAAACTTAATTGAGTCCTCGACGATTCTCATGTTGAACACGTTGCGTTACTTTTTTATTTTTTGACGGAATTTGAAAAACCGCGGTATCTCAGTCTGTAACAACGCTTGCTATCGGTCAATGAGTCGCGAATTCGAATACCGACTTCGGTAACATTCTTTGATGAACTGCTTTAAAAACAGCACCATTGGTGATCATTTAAACATCGCAGTTTAACTAAAACAATTTGACTATAACATTTTGTGTGAATCACTTATCAGTGCTAAAAGCGGATATCGATCAAGGAGCCATACGTTCGAGCCGCGCGTCAGTTATCATTCATTCCTTACAACGATTGACACAAATGCTCATGTTCAGCTCTTTTCATCTCCCATTTATGTCCTATAAATGTCAATAAATGAAGACATTCGCACTTAACACATATATCCATCAATTCATTCAATTATCAACTCAACCGTCCATCCATCCAAACACCAATCAATCAATCAATCAATCAATTAATCCACCAATCAATCAATGTAACAATCAACACTCACTATATTTCAGATTGTGAACTGCCTGTGCCTCTGGTCGATACTTGTACTAACAGATTACAGTTCTATGACGACCAATCAGATAGTAATCTACACGAGTCCCTGTATCGTTATTATCAGTTACGAGGCCGTTCTGGGAGTCGTCAGGGTCCAGGATTATTTCAAGGCTTACTACGATAGGTAAAACGGCGCGTCAGATGAAGTAGGGTTTTTAACCCTTTCCCACATACAACAATTATGTAGATACATGTATATTTTTAGCTCACCTGAGCTTTGCTCAAGGTGAGTTATTGTGATCGCCTTTTGTCCGGCGTCCGTCGTGCGTCGTGCGTCGTCCGTCGTCCGTCGTGCGTCAACTTCTTCTCCTCAGTAACCAGTGGGTCAATTGGGATGGAACTTCACAGAAAGCATCCTCTCAATGACCTCACCAGATTTCCTTCAAATTTTTGGGATCCATGCAGAATTCTGGTTTCCATGGCAACGAAATGAAAAAAACTTCAAAATTCTTCTTCTCCCAAACTGGTTGGCAGATTTTCAAATAATTTTGTAGAAATGTTCCTTGGATGACCCTCTATCAGATTCCTTCAAGCCATGTTGATTGGTCAAAAAACATGGCCGCCATGGGGGGGGGGGGGGGGGCGGGGCTATTTTGCCTTATATGGCTATAGTGAAAACTTTAAAAATCTTCTCCTCCGATAGTGTCAGGCCGATTTTCAAATAATTTTGTAGAAATGTTCCTTGGATGACCCTCTATCAGATTCCTTCAAGCCATGTTGATTGGTCAAAAAACATGGCCGCCAGGGGGTCGGGGCTATTTTGCCTTAAATGGCTATAGTGAAAACTTAAAAAATCTTCTCCCGAAAGTATGAGGCCGATTTTCAAATAATTTTGTAGAAATGTTCCTTGGATGACCCTCTATCAGATTCCTTCAAGCCATGTTGATTGGTCAAAAAACATGGCCGCCAGGGGGTCGGGGCTATTTTGCCTTATATGGCTATAGTGAAAACTTAAAAAATCTTCTTCTCCGAAAGTGTCAGGCCGATTTTCAAATAATTTTGTAGAAATGTTTCTTAAGTGACCTACTTTCAGATTCCTTCAAGCCATGTTGATTGGTAAAAAAAATGGCCGCCAGTGGACAGGGCTATTTTGCCTTATATGGCTATATTGAAAACTTAAAAAATCTTCTCCTCAAAAAGTGTCAGGCTGATTTTCAAATAATTTTGTAGAAATGTTCCTTAAGTGACCTACTTTCAGATTCCTTCAAGCCATGTTGATTGGTCAAAAAACATGGCCGCCAGTGGACAGGGCTATTTTGCCTCATATGGCTATAGTGAAAACTTAAAAATCTTCTCCTCCAAAAGTGTCAGGCTGATTTTCAAATAATTTTGTAGAAATGATCCTAGGGTGACCCTCTATCAGATTCCTTCAAGCCAAGTTGATTGGTTGGAAACTATGGCCGCCAGGGGGCGGGGCTTATGGCTTATATAGTTAAATTTAAAAAAAAAATCAGGTGAGCGATCCAGGGCCATCATGGCCCTCTTGTTTAATGACAAATTTAGCCACACCGTTTTCATTTTATTTTCATAATGCAAAATTCGATCAAGTTTTTCGCAAAACTCGGATCTGATATGTTAAAGGTTACATAGCTACAGATGTAATAATTAAAAATCTTTATCCTTTTCGATCGTGGATGCGTGTTTTAAAAGCCGTCCTGATTTATGTAAAACGCCAGAGTGGGGCTTGAACAGATTCTCAATACCATATCGGTGTTCGGCTATATCAGCTTTACACGGAGGCACAGGTACTACTCGTATGCATTCTTGTACCGTAGGTATTCACTAAACATGCACGCATTATTACAATAATGTTAACGGAGTGTCTACGAAAGATATCCGTTCGATCCAAAATGTCATGACCGTACCCAGAGAATTGTGATTAAAACACAAACAATTGCGGAATCACCATTGTAATTGTTCTGACCTGTTTTGTGAGGGCCCACTCCTATCTTTTGACCAAGTTGTTTAATCTCTACAGCACGAGTCTTTCAATTTTATTTCAGAGAATACGGCAGGACCAACACAGAAACCGCTCCAAACGTGGCGGCAGTAATGGAAGGAAAATTAAAGGAGAAGTTAGAATCCATGGGCATCGCCTTTTTATGTCTCGCTCAAGTAGCCGATGTCCCAGTAAACACATTATGTAAATATGACATTGTGTTTTCATTCATGTGTTGTTGGAACTCGGTTGTGTCATACGTAGGATGAAGTATTATTTATCTCGAAAGTATCACGTTTTTTTTCTTTTTCTACTTATTGTAAGTTTAACCCTTTCCCTCATACGACAATTCTGCACCAGACGACTTTGAACACATTTTGTCAAAAAATAGAAAATCTCTATAATTGAATGGATAACCTATGACTGAAAGTGGAAAACATTGTGGCAAAAGGAGAAATTGCTCGTCTATATGAGGTAAAGGGTTAACCATTCTTTATAACTCCCTAATAGAAGAGTGTGGACACTGAATTTACGTTAAACCTTTCCAACAAACAACAAATATACAGCCGACGAAGTTAAAAACATTTAGTAAAAAAATGAAAACAGTCCAAAAATGAAAGAACAATTTTTGAATGAATTTAAAAAGATTTTGACAAAGGGAAAACTTGCTCATTATTAGTCTGTATGTGGGAAAGGGTTAAAAGAACTAGAAATATCACTGAAGGTGGTGAATACCCACATCTGGTGCCTGACAATACACATATGTATGAGGAATTCAAGGGGCCTTAACTCATTTAAAAATAATTCCAGTGCAACACGCCGATAATATGCACAACTAGGCTTGGTATCAATCATTCTTGTGAAGTTATATTGAATTCTGACCAAGGGTTGCTGAGAAATAGTGTTCACAAGAAATGTCCACAGACCAACGAACCGACAAACCAACAAACAAACCGACCGACCGACAAGCGTGACTCTTATATAGCCTACATATACTATGATCCTGGGGGTATAATAAACTAAACTTGACTTAGAACCACATAGACTAAGGGATCTGATCGTGAACTATATTGTGCGTCAACTCTTTCCAATTAACAAACACTATGGAACGCCTTTACTGTCTTACTATGTTGTATTGTAGTATACGCAGTACATTTTCATGTATACGAGGTACATATTTCATTTGACGTGGTACATTTTGCATGATATGCAGTGCATTTTGTATAATATATCGTGGTTATTTAATAATATGAAGTCCACAAGTATGAAGATACAGTAGAATAACCATTATATAGTGTGCAAACAACGTCATATGCAATACAAACAACATTATATGCAGTCTATTCTTCAATACGTGTGGTGGTACTTTGATTATATGCGGTGGTTTAAACTTTATACGCGGTGTATTTACCTTGGGGATGATCATACTTTCCGGCATTTTCCGGAATTATTTCCGGAAATTACCGAGCATAACATTTACACCGTCTATGCCTTGTGGAACAATCTTTATGAGAGTGTACACATTTTCTAAAATAGACGAGATGCAGAATGTCGTCTATGCAGATGATCTCTGATTCCTGAAGCAGACAACTCTTGAAATCATTATGGCAAAAGGATAAATTGCTTCAACCAACCCCCTCTTCAATAATTATACTTTCATTTATTAAGATTTTCTATAGTTTTGCCTTAACGTCATCTGCTGCATACTTGTTGTATTACGGAAATGATTTAAAAATGTGTTCAGGTTACCACTTTATGGTAATGTTCCCTCATAAAAACAACTTTAAATTCCTCAGCAGCTTCTGGAATTAAGAGAAATAACTTGAAAAGTGATTTGCATGATATATTTTATTTTGTCTTTGGGAAAAGGCATAACTTCTGAACAGTGTAGGTTCAAATCATCCTCTTATCATAATCCTCACAAGTTGACTGAAGCTTCTAATAAGCATATGTAAGTACATGTAATATTCTAGTCCTATAACATAAGACTCCGTTGACAAGCACTCGAGCTTGTAAGAGGTCATATATTATTGGACTAGTAATATTCAGACTTTAGATTGTAGATTTTGATCAGACTGCAAATTATGCCGAATGAACAGTCACCAATCTCGTCTAGAGCGGATTTCAGTGCAGACGACGACATTCTGGCCCTCGTGTATTCAGAACATGTGTACACATCTATTTATAAATTATTCAAGCGCTTTTTTTAAATTGAGTAAACGGTCTGACTCGGTATTATCCGGATAAATAATTACGGAGAATGCCGGAAAGTATGATCATCCTAATGAAAAATGCACCACATATAAAGTTGTTTACACCATGTATAACTTAGTATGGACCGAACATATTGCCAAATGCATTGCGTACTATGACTGTTTATGAACACATACATAATAATTCACCAGGTATAAAGATACGTGCAGGCACTTCATATATTAAAACATACACCGCATCTATTGACCAACATACAACGTATACATGTAAAACTACTGCATACAAAAACAAATACACCACATATAATGTCATTTGTACTGCATAGTATATATTTTGTATTGCACATGACGTTGTTTGTACAACGTATAATGGTTATTCTACTGTTTAAACACTATTTTGCGCTGCATATTATTCAATAATCACCACACATAATAGAAAAGGCACTGCATATCATGAATAATGTACCACGTCAAATAAAATATGTACCTCATATACGTGAAAATATACAGCGTATAATACAATACAACATACTAAGACAGTAAAGGCGTTCCATAAAACACATTTTCCCGAGTAACAGCAGAATACTTTTGGAGATTTGTTTTTGTATCAAACATACTATAAATGACGAAACTTAAGTTAAGCGTTTCTTTAAAGATATTTTTCAATCGTTTACCTAGATGTGTTTTTATGAAACGGCAAATCAAGTACTTGTAGGAAGGAGTAAATAAGGCTTTGTTTGTTTCAGCTGGTAGTCAGTGTGACAAGCGTTATTTGTCTTCCACCAATGGGCTAAAAAGTCTAAGTGGGCAGGTAGTTGCCTGGGAAGAATGTTGCGTGAAGTATTGATGCGAGAGCACTTGGTAAAAGACGTTATGTGAACTGGTCGCCATGGTAATACCTTCGCAAAAGGCGTTAAACTTAGATGTTGTGCGTCAACCCTTTTACGATTTAAATACACATTTTCCCGCATTTAAAGCAGAAGACTTTTAAAAAACATTGTGTCAAAAATTACTCTTAATGAGGAAATTTCTCCATTTGCCATAATGTTTTCAATTCAATAGTAAAACTTTCATTTAAAGATATTTTCCAGTCTTGAAAGGGCAAATCAAGTACTGGTAGAAGGAGTAAATGTATAAGCTGGTAGTCGTGTGACAAGCGTTATTTGTATTCCACCAATGGGCTAAACAGTCTAAGTGGGCAGGTAGCCAGTTCCCTGGGAAGTATTGGCGCGAGAAAACTTGGAAAAAGATGTTTTGTAAACCGGCCGCAATGGTACAATTGAAATACCGTTGCGAACGACTTTAAACTTTAACAAATCATTCAAATTATTTCAGCTGGCGGTGTTGGTCTCATTTGCCTTTTATTGTCTGTCCGTCTTGCCCATGCTAGCTTACAACATAAGCTGAAGGCACGAAGAACGCCGAAAAAACCGGACGGCTCTAACATAGATATAAGTCCGACAGAAGTAGGGAAGTCGCCGGTTGAAATGGTAAGTTATTTTGTGTTTACAACATAGTCGATACAATTAGCCACGTCTCAAGAAAACTGACAATCAGAGGTATAGACATTGATGACAATTAATACTAATGTAACGAAAACAGAGTGTAGGTTCATACCACTTCATACCACTTCTACGGCAATGCTATGGCGACGTTGGTAGAGTCGTGTTGGATTTTTCTGAATGATAAACAACGCACATCGCGTTTAGTGTCTGGATGGCTGATCCGCGATGGCTTAACTCCATGATGTTACACGTGTATTGTTTGATATGTGTCATAATCGTTCCCCAGAGTTGTCCATGATGATTATCGGACTAAATGGCGCACAGGGAAAGAAGGTCCAGATCATACTGTGTAGATGTGTAGACTGATCTTGATTTCCGCAGATCGCTGCGTCCCGGTGGTCGGTGTTCGCGTGACGCACTCGTAGCCCAAAGTGGAAATTAGTCGATCCGCGAGAAAACCAACATTGTCGACTCTGCGTAAAGCATAGGTCCGGATCAGCCTAAGCATGCCGCGCAGGTTTCGGGCGATGTTTTCCATTGCCTCTCACCTCTGATCTATGTGAGAAAGTAGTCAGTGGCTTCGAAAGAATGTTGTGTAAGTACTGGTGTGGGAAAGCCAGGAAACATGGGTAGGTGCACTGACCGCCGTGATATGACCAAAGCTGTTGAAAGCGGCGTTAAACTCCAAACAAACAAACAAAACAAACATGCCGCGCAGGCTTGCCCGAATAGATAGACACTTTTCGCCTTCTGTTGATTTTCGGTTTCAGAATCATTACCCTATACCTTTATCCCCCTGAAACGGAATGTGTCGGCCCGAATCAGTATGCGCAGCCTGCGCAGGCTGATCTGGGTCGATACATAACTCAGAGGCCATTATGTTGGTTTTCTCGCGTGATGGCTCAAATAAACTACTTTCCATAACATAAACGAGCCCGTGCTTTGACACAAACGTGTTGGGCGATTCTGTCAAATTGTGTAGATTCTGATTAGACTGAGGCTATGAACAAAAACTGTTTAGAAATGCCAACTTGTACTATTCGAACGCACTTGCCAAAAATAAGACATACATTTAGAAAGTGATCAAAAGGGTGTTTTTACAGTTAACCCCCTCTTCTTTTATAAATCGTGCGTTACATACCTAATTACTGGCCAGACACATCCGAGATATCTCAAATAGGTTTTGCATATGTTATTCGGATAGAGTATATATGTATCCGGAAACATCTCAAATATATGCTGCAAATTTGAACCGCTTAAACTATTTAAAGTAGCCCCTAATATTTTCCCCCCAAAATAATACATAATTTGCCACGTTGGACAACTAATCATGTCTGTTTATAGTTTATAATTGAAACGTACTGAATAAGGACAGGAGTAGTGGCTTTAATGAAGTATTGAATAGCAATTTTCGACTTTATTTTTAAATGAAGGAACTTTAAAAAAAAAAAAATAGGACACAAATAACTTGGACTTCAAGCATCATTTTGATACTAACCACATGGAAACACCATTTAATATAACTCACTTAATGATTCTCTAATAACTTGAATGGACTTTCATTTGTTTGTATGTTGAAAAGGGTTAAACTTCTTTTTTTCCCCAGAAATCTGTCGCAGTGCAGGTCTGCCTCAATCAAGACTATAAAAGGCGGTAAGGACATTTTCTCTTAATCCGTTCCCCATGTGCAGACGCATTTTGACGCACCTGTAGCAGAAAACATTTGAAAACAGTGTGACAATATTGTAACATTGTTTTAAACTCTATTCAATAATTAAATATATAGAGATATTTCTATATTTTTGCCGAGATGTTTTCAATGTCGTCTGCTGCAGATTTTGTGTATGTTTGAAAGGGTTAAGGTTCGTCACCACACTTAAAAGAAAATAACAGGGATGTCCATATGAAACGTTCCGTGAGAAAACCAACATTATGGACTCTGTGTAATGTATCGACCCTGGTCAGCCTGTACAGTCCGCGCAGGCTGATCCGGGCCGACACATTCCGTCTCAGGGGGATAGAGGTATAGAGTAATGATTCCTGAAACAGAAAAGTGTCTGTCGGGGTTAGCCTGCGCAGCATGCTTAGGCTGATCCGGGTCGATATTTTACGCAGAGTCCACAATGTTGGTTTTCTCGCGGTACGGCTCATATTTAGATATTTGTGTGTTCAATATGTGGTGTAAATAAAATGAGCCATTCCGCGAGAAAACCAGCATTGTGGACTCTGCGTAAAGTATCGACCCGGATCAGCTAAAACATGCCGCGCAGGCTTACCTGGATAGACACTTTTCGCCTCCTGTGTATTTCAGGAATCATTACTCTATAGCTCTATCCCCCTGAGACGAAATGTGTCGGCCCGGATCAGTCTGCGCGGACTGCGCAGGCTGATCCGGGTCGATACTTTACGCAGAGGCCATAATGTTGGTTTTCTCGCGAGACGGCTCAAATACGATAACGGTTGCATTATCAAACACATAAGCTTTACCAACACAGACACATTGTACTAACAACTTTTAAGGTATAGTATTAAGAAGAACTCATGCTTCTCTTCACATGTTATTATGATGAA
This sequence comes from Serripes groenlandicus, assembly GCA_031761405.1. NCBI lineage: Eukaryota > Metazoa > Mollusca > Bivalvia > Cardiida > Cardiidae > Serripes > Serripes groenlandicus. The sequence continues at coordinate 11,802,433 of JASEVX010000017.1, forward strand.
TTTGAGATTTCGCGCCAGATTGGTGGCCCCCATTGTTTTAGTAATTGAAGCAAAATCAACTTTTATCTAAACCTACTTTGATTTTTGCACAAATAGAATCGTGAATGATTTATTTACATCTTCTCACAATTAATTCTGATTCCTCTTGGTTGTAGTTATTGTTCAGTTATTGTTCAGTTATTGGTCAGTTATTGGTCAGAAAAAAGGAGAACTTCTCTTGAAATGGATCAAAGTTTCAAGATTCAAGTTCCAAATTTATTGGTAATCAGCAATATTTTTGCTTTTGGCCATTTGCAAACCAATTGTATGGCAAGACAGACATATTACTTTTATACATTTATACATAACATTTCATACAAATACAAACAATTCAACGTTAATATACATTGAGAAACAGCAATATATATCATCAAAGGGTATTTTCTCTAATTGACATAGCTTCCTTGATATATTTAGAAGGATTGTAGAGTTTCCTTTTGTTTGTTAAAGACATTATTGCTATGAAATTTTAAATGGAAGTCATTTACATTTTCTTACTATTTAGATGAACTAAGTGAACTATATTTTGTACATACTAACAGAAAATGAAATTCTGATTCCACTATATATTTTGATTACATATTTTGCATATTCTGCTTTCTCTGTTAATATTATTGAATCAAAAACATGCAAATCACTTGTACGACATTCGTGAAGTTAAGTCTTCGTTTTCACTACGCATGTATTACGCAATGACACATATTGAAAATCAAGAACGATTACACACATAAGCGATTTCCTCTTTTGTAGGCAAAGTGTATTCGACGGTTATGATTCTGACCTCGAAGACGATGGCGAAAAATCTGATTTGTCTGAGAAAGAGGAAGAAGTTGTAGGAAAAACACGCACCATATCCCGCTCGCAGTCTGTACCGGCATGGAACCGATCTAACATGGTGGACAGGGTCTACACTGTCGGCTGCTTTGATCTGTTCCATGATGGACATGTGAAGTTACTGACGAGGCTTAAGGGACTTGGTCGAAAGGTAAAACACTAACATACATATGAGCCGTCCCGCGAGAAAACCAACATTGTGGACACTGCGTAAAAGTATCGACCCGGATCAGCCTTAGCATACCGCGCAGGCTAACCCGGACAGATACTTTTCGCCTCCTGTGGATTTTTCTGTTTCAGAAATGATTATTCTATACCTTTATCCACCTGAGACGGAATGTGTCGGCCCAGATTAGGCTGATCAGTGTCGACGCATACTGTTGGGTTTCTCGTGGAACGGCTCATGTTTTAGTTCTATTGACGCCGCGTGGACTTCCTCCTCTCCTTCCAAAGCTTGTGTCACACTTAACTTATAGCTAGAGGCAATAAACCTTAATATATGTTAGTATTTAAGCACATATGTTTTTTTTATCTAATGGATCTAGTTAGAGGATTTAAAACTTCAGCTTGTATGACACATTATAGTTGCAGTGAATGTTAAGCAAACCGTAAACCAAATGGTTTCACGCCTAAACTTCACATGCTGAATATCACATAGATATGAGCATATAAAACGTTTAACCCCTACGTCAATATTGACCCTTTCTGCTCTTGGTAACCTTTTTATATAGGCTGTGGTAGCCAGGTGGGTAATATAGGCAAATCTTGGCCTTCTTGTTTAAAACAAAGGGACATTTGGCCTTCTTGTTCGAAATATTTACATCTTGTCTGCTTGCACAGGTTATTTAAATGTACTGAACTGCATCTGCTTCCTTTAAATCATGCTTCAAAATCATGCGCGGCGTCTTTGATGCTTTGCATCAAAATTCTTCTTGTATTTTATTTGACACGTAATACATGTTATACATACAATATAACATAAATAATACAACAGTATAACATTCATATTTGTTAGTAATAATTGTACATATTGGGCGTATTTCCCAGCCATACAAATGGCTTATGAGTCACTAGACATCAATCAATATAAGTACTAATAAAAAGTGTTAGTAAATGATAATAATATTCTGAATAGTTATTAAACATGATAAAACGGAGAAAACTATTTCAGATTTTTTAAATAACAGTGTTGTATATATGTAGCAGATTTCTTAATAATATATATATATATGAGCCGTTCCTCGAGAAAACAATCATTATGGACTCTGCGTAATATATCGACCCAGATCAAGGTCGACACATTCCGTCTCAGGGGGGATAGAGGAATAGAGTAATGATTCATGATACAGAAAATCCACAGGAGGCGCAAACAGTGTCCTATCGAATTAGCCTGCGCGGCATGCTTAGGCTGATCTGGGTCGATACTTAACGCAAAGTCAACAATGTTGGTTCTCTCGTGGAACGGCTCAACTATATATAGCGATAAGGAGTCTGCATGCACCAACGTACAGTGTTCAGACTCACCTGCATCGTCTCAACGCCTTCACTCTCCGTCTCAATTCCTTCATTGTCCGTCTACACGCCTTCATTGTCCGTCTACACGCCTTCACTGTCCGTCTACACGCCTTCACTCTCCGTCTCAACGCCTTCACTCTCCGTCTCAACGCCTTCACTCTCCGTATACACGCCTTCACTGTCCGTCTCAACGCCTTCACTTTCCGTCTCAACACCTTCACTCTCCGTCTCAACGCCTTCACTGTCCGTCTACACGCATTCACTGTCCGTCTCAACGCATTCACTGTCCGTCTACACGCATCCACTGTCCGTTTACACGCCTTCACTGTCCGTCTACACGCCTTCACTCTCCGTCTACACGCCTTCACTCTCCGTCTACATGCCTTCACTGTCCGTCTACACGCCTTCACTCTCCGTCTCAACGCATTCACTGTCCGTCTACACGCCTCCACTGTCCGTTTACACGCCTTAACTGTCCGTATACACGCCTTCACTCTCCGTCTACACGCCTTCACTCTCCGTCTCAACGCCTCCACTGTCCGTTTACACGCCTTCATTGTCCGTCTACACGCCTTCACTCTCCCTATACACGCCTTCACTCTCCGTCTACACGCCTCCATTGTCCGTCTACACGCCTTCACTGTCTGTTTACACGCCTTCACTGTCCGTCTACACGCCTTCACTCTCCGTTTACACGCATTCACTCTCCGTCTACACGCCTTCACTCTCTCCGTCTACACACCTTCACTGTCCGTCTCAACGCATTCACTGTCCGTCTACACGCCTTCACTGTCCGTCTAGACGCATTCACTGTCCGTCTACACGCCTTCACTGTCCGTCTACACGCATTCACTGTCCGTCTAGACGCCTTCACTGTCCGTCTACACGCCTTCACTGTCCGTCTACACGCCTTCACTGTCCGTCTCAACGCATTCACTTTCCGTCTACACGCCTTCACTCTCCGTCTACACGCCTTCACTGTCCGTCTCAACGCATTCACTGTCCGTCTACACGCCTTCACTGTCCGTCTACACGCCTTCACTCTCCGTCTCAACGCATTCACTGTCCGTCTAGACGCATTCACTGTCCGTCTACACGCCTTCACTGTCCGTCTACACGCCTTCACTCTCCGTCTCAACGCATTCACTGTCCGTCTACACACCTTCACTGGCCGTCTACACGCCTTCACTGTCCGTCTACACGCCTTCACTGTCCGTCTACACGCCTTCACTGTTCGTCTACACGCCTTCACTGTCCGTCTACACGCCTTCACTGTCCGTCTACACTCCTTCACTGTCCGTCTACACGCCTTCACTTACCGTCTCAACGTCTATATATATACAAGCAAAATGGTGATTTCCCACACCGACACGACATGGGTCAGAACCGTATAAACTAAAGAAATCTGGCCCACATCGTGCCAGGGCACGACCTCCACATCCTGAGAGACGAGAGACAGTTTCCGCTAGACCCTTACCTGATGTGCAATTATTACAATATTAGATCCACTCAGAAAAAAATAGGTCAAATTAAGCAGGGAAGGGAGAAATTGCTCATCTCGAGCAAAATCTGCCTTCTCGGCACACAACGCTTAATAGGCAAAGGCATAGCTACAAAACGTATATATGTCTAACGAATCAGGCAAAGATCTGAACTTGAACCTTTCACTAATTATAATTGTACTATGCATACAGACAGAGTCCAACATTGTGGACTCTGCGTAAAGTATCGACCCGGATCAGCCTCAGCATGCCACACAGGCTAACCCGGACAGACACTTTTCGCCTCCTGTGGATGTTCTGTTCCAGGAGTCATTACACTATACCTCTATCCACCTGAGACGGAATGTGTCGGCCCGGATTAGACTGATCTGAGTCGATACATTAAGCAGAGGTCATAATGTTGGTTTTCTCGAGGGACGGCTCATTTGTCAAAACATTTACAAAAAAGTCGTCTGCTGTAGTGGTTTCAGATAACGTATGTATGTGGGAAAAGGTTAAACTAATGATATACATGCCAAAATGCATACTTGAAAAGGGTTTTATTTGGTCGATAACCATTCTTTAAGGAAGTGTACGATTCTAATACGACTATAACAAGGCAGCACCAGGGACTACTTATACGCGTTAGTAGTCCATGGCAGCGCGGCGGCACAAGGGTGATCTGTTAATTACTGGTTGCAAAATGCCGAAGGTCGTATTTCATTAGTTTTGACGGAAACTTAAACAAGGTTTAACATGTTACAGGTTATTGTTGGGGTGCATGATAGCAGGAGTATTTACAAACTGAAGAAGAGAGTTCCTATTGATGACACGTGCAAACGAATGGACAACGTAAAGAAATATGCTGACGTGGTAAATATATACATATGTTACTTAGAGTATCCTTTATTATACACATGCATGTTTCATGTCATTAAAACCAGACATAAACTCTGCTACAGGTCAGATGGAAGCAATTCATTTTCCATAGGCGACCATTATAGCGTGTTGGGTTATAGCCCTTCCAAAACAGCCGAAATAACCAAGACACCTATATTCAATTAAAGTTCATTATCAAAACTACCAAAAAAGCACAAAAAAAACTCACATGCTATCCCACCTTTTTTGTTTGTTTAGCTATGACGACAAATCAAAGGTCACCCTTATTCCGCAGTGAATTTTTCAGGAAATACATGTTGTTCTGAAAATGGCTCCTAAGCTGTCAATTAAGCTAAAGGCAAACAATGTTCGATCACAAATCAGTTAAAGGGTATTCAACTTCATTAAAAGCACTTTCAAATTTCAACAAAATCATTATTGTCCAATGGGAGATCACTTCAGTCATATGAGTTCATCTGAAATTGTCTGCCCGGCAAGCCGATCCGATTTACTTCCCTTTAACCTAGTCTGGAGTTACGTCCCCTTATTACTATGTAAAGGACTATCATAGGAAGTCGGGAACCAGACTATAACACGAAAAGATCTGACGTCTCAGATTGCTATTGCGTCATCATTTCAAAATGTCGCTTATAAACCGTTATATATGTATAAACAGGGGATTTAATCCACATATACATTGGTTTTAAACGTACCAACCGAGTGAGTATAATGTTGGACAGGTCCGCTTGGTGGTTATGGTTCTGTCTTCTAAAGCCTGTTGGTATGTTGACAAAGAAGCAGAGCAACCGGGTTTAATAAATCTACGGTTTACTCCATAGAATAATCCATCTAGTTTCAAGTTATGGCCTCCCCTTCTGTTGATGATGAATTTAACATTTAGCTATTTTTGGCCATGGATGAACATGAGAAATGATTTAAAATGTTAGAACATTATGCTTTAACTTAAATAAAGAAAAGGTTTATGACAAATATTTGGTGTGTTTGAATGATAATTTGTTTGTGCTACATATTTACAGGGACACTATATGTAATAAAATATCCCTGCATTTTACAACACACTTGTCACGGATTAATTCAAGATATTTATGTGATAAAGATGTTTAAAACTTTTTTTTTTATCTATATCAACAGTTTTCCAAAATCATTTTACAAAATAAATCTATAACTTATCCTCGACAATGCCCCCTAATCCCCAAATACAATTTAAGTAGAGTAGGCGTTCGGGAAACACAATATACAATATACATGACAGAAGAATACGAACAAACGTACATGTAAGTCAACAGCATAATTAAACTTTATAACCTGACATGCTTCATAAAGTATGTAAATCAACAGCATAATTAAACTTTATAACCTGACATGCTTCATAAAGTATGTAAATCAACAGCATAATTAAACTTTATAACCTGACATGCTTCATAAAGTATGTAAATCAACAGCATAATTAAACTTTATAACTTGACATGCTTCATAAAGTATGTAAATCAACAGCATAATTAAACTTTATAACCTGACATGCTTTATAAAGTATTAAATCAGCAGCATGATTAATCTTTACAACCTGACAGGCTTCATAAAGTAAGTTATTCAACAGCATGCTTACAATTCATAACCTGACATGCTTCATAAAGTATGTAAAGCAATAGCATAATCATACTTTATAACCTGCGATGCTTCATAAAGCATGTAAATCAACACTCAAGTATGTAAATCAACAGATTCATTAAACTTTATAACCTGACATGCTTCATAAAGTATGTAAATCAACAGCATAATCAAACTTTATAACCTGCGATGCTTCATAAAGTATGTCAATCAATACCAAGTATGTAAATCAACAGCATCATTAAACGTTATAACCTGACAGGCTTTATTAAGTATGTAAATCAACTGCATACTTATACTGTATAACCTGACATGCTTCATAAACTATGTAAATTAACAGTATGATTACACTTTATAACCTGATATGCTTCATACAGTTTTTAAATCAACAGCACATCTCTCTTATTATCCAACCGAACCCTATAATGAAGGTACTCAAAAGAATCGTCCCATTGAGACGACTCTTTTGAGTAACTACAACATAGGGTTACGGATAGAATAAGGATTTGAAAACGCTCCTTTTCTAGAGATCTAATATAACATTCCAGGTTTACTGCGTATCGGGAACAGAACCTGCACCGTATTTACAGTGTGTTTACGACCACGACGACGATTTGACGAGTATGTACGTACGAGGGGACGATATGAAGAACTTCCCAGCTCGGGAATTCATGGAAAAGATCATGCCTGTGCATTTTTTGCCATACACACAAAGCGTTTCATCGACTAAGATCAGGAAGGAGGTTTACAATGCCTCACAGTTTGGGCCGCATGTTAAACACGACGATCATACAATGTTCTATTAGATATGAGAATAATGTCGATTTTTTTTCAACTTTGGTTGTTATCTTTATATGAAGTATTATTATTTTCGTCATTTTTCGAAGCCCGTTATTTGATTCTATAACATGCACACATAGGGAAAGGGAAGGTTAATGATTCAAAAGTAATTAAGCCCGATGAAGGTTGAACAACATTTATCATTGTTTATCGGCATATATATAACAAACCGTAAAACATGGTTTAACTGTCAAGTGCATATCTGTTATACTGCATGTAATTGAATGCATTTATATATAAACACTGTCATACGAAAGGGGGTCTTATTGCATATGAGAGAGGTGCATGCACAGATGAGCATGTGTATACGGACGTAAGTCTCAGCAGAGCCTTCACTGCCAAATTCAAGTAGTATAACACCCACAGATGTAACGTCAGGTCTAAAACCGCACAGCCCCTTCAGAGAGCCTTCACTGCCAACATTCAATTAGTATAACACTCAAAGATGTAACGTCAGGCTTAAAACCGCACAGCCCCTTCAGAGCCTTTAGTGCCATCATTCAAGTAGTATTACACTCACAGATGTAACGTCAGGCCTAAAACCGCATAGTCCCTTCACTGACAACATTCAAGTAGTATAACACCCAAAGATGTAACGTCAGGCCTAAAACCGCATAGTCCCTTCAGAGAACCTTCACTGCCAACATTCAAGTAGTAAAACACCCACAGATGTAACGTTAGGCCTAAACCGCATAGTCCCTTCAGAGAGCCTTCACTGCCAACATTCAAGTAGTAAAACACCCACAGATGTAACGTCAGGCCTAAAACCGCATAGTCCCTTCAGAGACTTCACTGCCAACATTCAATTAGTATAACACCCAAATATGTAACGTCAGGCTTAAAACCGCACAGCCCCTTCAGAGAGCCTTCACTGCCAACATTCAATTAGTATAACACCCACAGATGTAACGTCAGGCCTAAAACCGCATAGTCCCTTCAGAGACTTCACTGCCAACATTCAAGTAGTATAACACCCACAGATGTAACGTCAGGCCTAATACCGCATAGTCCCTTCATAGCCTTCTCTGCTAACATTCAAGAAGTATAACACCCACAGATGTAACGTCAGGCCTAAAACCGCACAGCCCCTTCAGAGGCAAAGGTGCCTTATGTAATAGGAAGACTCCTTTTGTACCACTAGGTTCATATGATAAATAATAATGCATTAGACCTGCAGATTACTGGTAATGTAATTCAATTTGAATTGTATAGCGATTCACATGCAGTCGCTCTAGACCATTAACCTTTTTCCTCATATAGACGCTTTGTGACGCCTCTGCAGCAGACAGTTTTTTGAAAACATAGTGACAAAAGAAGAAATTGCTCAAAACGAGCAAGTTTTGAGCAATTTCTGCATTTGCCTCAATGTTTTCCACTTTTAGTTATAGGTTATCCATTCAATTATAGAGATTTTCTATTTTTTGACAAAATATGTCCAAAGTAGTCTGCTGCAGAATTGTTGTATGGGGGAAAGTGTTAACCGTTTAGTACAGTATATTCCTAAAGCAGACGACGATGACTCATCAATCTGCATGGTGTGTACGAGCACCCTCTATGCTTGTTGTGTACGAGCGCTCTAATATGATTGTTGTGTACGAGCGCTCTATGATTAATGTGTACGAGCGCCCTCTATGATTGTTGTGTACGAGCGCTCTATGATTAATGTGTACGAGCGCCCTCTATGATCGTTGTGTACGAGCACCCTCTATGCTTGTTGTGTATGAGCGCTCTAATATAATTGTTGTGTACGAGCGCTCTATAATTAATGTGTACGAGCGCCCTCTATGATCGTTGTGTACGAGCGCTCTCTATAATTGTTGTGTACGAGCGCCCTCTATGATCGTTGTGTACGAGCGCTCTCTATGATATTTGTGTACGAGCGCTCTCTATGATCGTTGTGTACGAGCGCTCTCTATGATTGTTGTGTACGAGCGCTCTCTATGATCGTTGTGTACGAGCGCTCTCTATGATTGTTGTGTACGAGTGCTATATATGATTGTTGTGTACGAGCGCTCGATATGATTGTTGTGTACGAGCGCTCTATGATTAATGTGTACGAGCGCTCGATATGATTGTTGTGTACGAGCGCTCTATGATTAATGTGTACGAGCGCTCTCTATGATTGTTGTGTACGAGCGCTCTATATGATTAATGTGTACGAGCGCTCTCTATGATTGTTGTGTACGAGCGCTCTATATAATTGCTGTGTACGAGCGCTCTCTATGATTGTTGTGTACGAGCGCTCTCTATGATTGTTGTGTACGAGCGCTCTATATAATTATTGTGTACGAGCGCTCTATATGATTGTTGTGTACGAGCGCCCTCTATAATTGTTGTGTACGATCGCCCTCTATGATTGTTGTGTACGAGCGCTCTATATGATTGTTGTGTACGAGCGCTCTCTATGATTTATGTGTACGAGCGCTATATGAGTGTTGTGTACGAGCGCCCTCTATGATTGTTGTGTACGAGCGCTCTATATGATTGTTGTGTACGAGCGCTCTATATGATTGTTGTGTACGAGCGCCCTCTATGATTGTTGTGTACGAGCGCTCTATGATTAATGTGTACGAGCGCTCTCTATGATTGTTGTGTACGAGCGCTCGATGATTAATGTGTACGAGCGCTCTCTATGATTGTTGTGTACGAGCGCTCTATATGATTGTTGTGTACGAGCGCTCTATATGATTGTTGTGTATGAGCGCTCTCTATGATTGTTGTGTACGAGCGCTCTATATGATTGTTGTGTACGAGCGCTCTATATGAGTATTGTGTACGAGCGCTCTCTATGATTGTTGTGTACGAGCGTCCTCTATGATTGTTGTGTACGAGCGCTCCATGTGATCGTTGTGTACGAGATCTATGTGATCGTTGTGTAGGAGCGCTCTCTATGATCGTTGTGTACGAGCGCTCTCTATGATTGTTTTGTACGAGCGCTCTATATGATTGTTGTGTACGAGCGCTCTATGATTAATGTGTACGAGCGCTCTCTATGATTGTTGTGTACGAGCGCTCGATGATTAATGTGTACGAGCGCTCTCTATGATTGTTGTGTACGAGCGCTCTATATGATTGTTGTGTACGAGCGCTCTATATGATTGTTGTGTATGAACGCTCTCTATGATTGTTGTGTACGAGCGCTCTATATGATTGTTGTGTACGAGCGCTCTATATGAGTGTTGTGTACGAGCGCTCTCTATGATTGTTGTGTACGAGCGTCCTCTATGATTGTTGTGTACGAGCGCTCCATGTGATCGTTGTGTACGAGATCTATGTGATCGTTGTGTACGAGCGCTCTCTATGATCGTTGTGTACGAGCGCTCTCTATGATTGTTTTGTACGAGCGCTCTATATGCTTGTTGTGTACGAGCGCCCTCTATGATTGTTGTGTACGAACGCTCTATATGATTGTTGTGTACGAGCGCTCTATATGATTGTTGTGTATGAGCGCTCTGTATGATTGTTGTGTACGAGCGCCCTCTATGATTGTTGTGTACGAACGCTCTACATGATTGTTGTGTACGAGCGCTCTATATGATTGTTGTGTACGAGCGCTCTGTATGAGTGTTGTGTACGAGCGCTCTGTATGAGTGTTGTGTACGAACGCTCTACATGATTGTTGTGTACGAGCGCTCTATATGATTGTTGTGTACGAGCGCTCTGTATGAGTGTTGTGTACGAGCGACCTCTTTGATTGTTGTGTACGAGCGCTCTCTATGATTGTTGTGTACGAGCGCCCTCTATGATTGTTGTGTACGAGCGCTCTATATGATTGTTGTGTACGAGCGTTCTGTATGAGTGTTGTGTACGAGCGCCCTCTATGATTGTTGTGTACGAGCGCTCTGTATGAGTGTTGTGTACGAGCGCCCTCTATGATTGTTGTGTATGAGCGCTCTATATGATTGTTGTGTACGAGCGCTCTATATGATTGTTGTGTACGAGCGCTCTATATGATTGTTGTGTACGAGCGCTCTACTATGATTGTTGTGTACGAGCGCTCTATGATTAATGTGAACGAGCGCCCTCTATGATCGTTGTGTACGAGCGCTCTCTATGATTGTTGTGTACGAGCGCCCTCTATGATCGTTGTGTACGAGCGCTCTCTATGATCTTTGTGTACGAGCGCTCTCTATGATCGTTGTGTACGAGTGCTCTCTATGATCGTTGTGTACGAGCGCTCTCTATGATCGTTGTGTACGAGCGCTCTCTATGATCGTTGTGTACGAGCGCTCTCTATGATTGTTGTGTACGAGTGCTATATATGATTGTTGTGTACGAGCGCTCTATATGATTGTTGTGTACGAGCACTCTATGATTAATGTGTACGAGCGCCCTCTATGATTGTTGTGTACGAACGCTCTACATGATTGTTGTGTACGAGCGCTCTATATGATTGTTGTGTACGAGCGCTCTGTATGAGTGTTGTGTACGAGCGCTCTGTATGAGTGTTGTGTACGAACGCTCTACATGATTGTTGTGTACGAGCGCTCTATATGATTGTTGTGTACGAGCGCTCTGTATGAGTGTTGTGTACGAGCGACCTCTTTGATTGTTGTGTACGAGCGCTCTCTATGATTGTTGTGTACGAGCGCCCTCTATGATTGTTGTGTACGAGCGCTCTATATGATTGTTGTGTACGAGCGTTCTGTATGAGTGTTGTGTACGAGCGCCCTCTATGATTGTTGTGTACGAGCGCTCTGTATGAGTGTTGTGTACGAGCGCCCTCTATGATTGTTGTGTATGAGCGCTCTATATGATTGTTGTGTACGAGCGCTCTATATGATTGTTGTGTACGAGCGCTCTAATATGATTGTTGTGTACGAGCGCTCTATGATTAATGTGTACGAGCGCCCTCTATGATCGTTGTGTACGAGCGCTCTCTATGATTGTTGTGTACGAGCGCCCTCTATGATCGTTGTGTACGAGCGCTCTCTATGATCTTTGTGTACGAGCGCTCTCTATGATCGTTGTGTACGAGTGCTCTCTATGATCGTTGTGTACGAGCGCTCTCTATGATCGTTGTGTACGAGCGCTCTCTATGATCGTTGTGTACGAGCGCTCTCTATGATTGTTGTGTACGAGTGCTATATATGATTGTTGTGTACGAGCGCTCTATATGATTGTTGTGTACGAGCGCTCTATGATTAATGTGTACGAGCGCTCTCTATGATTGTTGTGTACGAGCGCTCTATATGATTGTTGTGTACGAGCGCCCTCTATAATTGTTGTGTACGAGCGCTCTCTATGATTTATGTGTACGAGCGCTATATGAGTGTTGTGTACGAGCGCCCTCTATGATTGTTGTGTACGAGCGCTCTATATGATTGTTGTGTACGAGCGCTCTGTATGAGTGTTGTGTACGAGCGCCCTCTATGATTGTTGTGTACGAGCGCTCTATGATTAATGTGTACGAGCGCTCTCTATGATTGTTGTGTACGAGCGCTCTATGATTAATGTGTACGAGCGCTCTCTATGATTGTTGTGTACGAGCGCTCTATATGATTGTTGTGTACGAGCGCCCTCTATAATTGTTGTGTACGAGCGCCCTCTATGATTGTTGTGTACGAGCGCTGTATATGATTGTTTTGTACGATCGCTCTATATGAGTGTTGTGTACGAGCGTCCTCTATGATTGTTGTGTACGAACGCTCTATATGATTGTTGTGTACGAGCGCTCTCTATGATTGTTGTGACCTGTCAGCACTGATAGACATATCCATGAATCTGCATGTTGTGTACGAGCGCTCCCTATGAGTGTTGTGATCTGTCAGATGTTCTTTCTTTTATAACTTCTAATAGCACACACATATATGTGTACCGTCCATGTATCGGACGTTGGCATATGATAGTTCTGTTATAATGTCTGCTAGGTCGAATATAAGTATTCTCTCATCATCAGAGAGAATGACATTTTCCCCAGTTGACACCATCTAACACTTTTTCGTCACATAGATTTGGTAAGACTGGATTGATTTTTGTTCTATGACCAAAATGAAAGTTAAAAATCCAATGAAATCGTGATAGAAAAGTTGCCGGTATATACATAATAGAAAATGAACAGTTTATGAGCAATCCGTTTGGCTTCTATCATGGTTGAGAATTAAGGATATCTATAACGCCGGTGGGATATGTACGTACGTATGGGCGGGCGGATCCCTATATAAAACCGACGCAAGGGATGATAAAACAATCATTTAGCATATTTGAATATTTCGATAAACATTATTTATAATAGTTCATTCCAAATGTATTTATAAAGTCATACACATTTTTTTATCTATAAAAAGAGGTTATAAAACTGATAGAGGAGTGCCAAATGAAGGTCAATGACATGGATTATGAGCCCAGCCTTTGTATCTCAGTCTGTGCGACGCAGGCTGTTAATCCATGGTGAGTGAGAACCCGAGCTTTGACAAAAGTATCATAAGTCTAACACCAATAGGCTAAAAGTTTATCTGGCAGAGCAGCTAGTTGCTTGGACTGTTAAGTGAGTTACATTTGTATATGTTAATGCACGAAACCTTAAGGTACATACTGAATTATACCACATGCACACAGAACTATTACACTATATACAATACGAAGGAAGGAATACTATATATAAGTACGTAGCACCCACCTGGCACAGTATACACATGTCTGTAACAGCGCGTTGTGCAGGAGGAACAATAAACATGTAGCTCCCAACTTCAAACACTTGACCGAAACGAAATGAAAATCGCTCAATTAGGATGGATGAATGCTAGCCCTAATCGTGACATACCAGCGTAACTGTACTATAATATATACATGAATATTATATGACAAAAGGATATATATATATAACAAAAACAAAAAAAAAATCACATATGTAAGTACGTCTGTGAAGTCATACACGAATATTTTATAAGTGTATTCATAACCTATTGTGTATGACAAAACATCCGCTAAATTGTAACCCTATCTCCATTTTCATTCAGAAATACATATCTTATTTATAATTAAACAAAGTTTTTATAACATCCATATCGCATGTAAAAAACCCGCAACATGTTTGTAAAAGATACCATAGTTTCCTTGTACTTCTTTGTCTAAGATCGGGTTCAAACCGAACGAAGCATTAGTATAACAAGCATACTGCGACGATGGTTCTCTCTTGTCTCTACTCTCACGACACCGCACGAATAATGAAACAAGCTATCGAGTTGTCGCGAGAACAGCGTCAGATTCACTTGCATATTTCTTCTCCACGTGTAAAAGTACGGGAAACGGAAGTTGTAATGGCTATGTGAAGTGCTCTCTGGTTGGTCGATATTTGGTCGTGTCCGGATTTTTAGCCAATCAGCGATCAGGTAATAGGAAACCATTTCTTTTTGTGTCGATATATTTAGTTTTGACGTGTCTGTGTTTTCCGTGGAAATGGTACCCCTTACGGCAACTCAAATATTAAGAAAACGAAGAGACGGATCAAAAATCGGGACGATCATTCTATGTAGCAACGGATGGGCTACACAACGCACACCGAGTGGTTTCTAAATTTTCGCCCGTTTCTATAGCAACGGTGGTTTCTATCGCGACCATACTACAAAAGGAACAACTAGAGCCTAGACCATTCATCCCTACCAAGTTTGGTCGAAATCCGTTGAATAGTTTTGGCGCTACGCTTGCCACAAACAAACGGACAGAAACGAAGACCGACTTTAAGGGTCTCTAGGAGAGAGAACCAATAATTGTCTTTCAATGATAATAATAAATTGAAAATGTTCTACCTAGAAAATGTTCTACCAAACTTCAATAAAGTTCTGTTTTGAAACAAGACAGTACACGATCGGTCGCACACTTGTACATTTAATCAAGATATGTTTCGTCAAACCTGTTTTGATATTGTTTCGCGAAAGGATCTCAAGGCTGGCAGCCACTCACCAAGAACTTGCTCATTATAATCACTTTGCCAATAATCGTCAAAGTAAAACATTTATTAAAGGTTTAAAATCGGTATTTTTATATCTTTTGAAAGAGCAGATTTTGCTGCCAAGTCAGCTTGTTCAATTACATTGAATGCTCATATGACTGGGGATCCAGCAAAATACTACATGTGATGTTGCACAAATACGCGATAACTTAGAAAGGAGGTTAACAATACTAGGGTTCTCTATTTAGTCATTCTAAAGTGCCTGATTTGCAGACAATGAGTCAGTAAAACTAATATATCGCCAATAACCTTCGGATTCAATATGGTCCAAAGCCAAATGAATTGCCTTTAACTCGGCAGAAAATATTGAAGCATTATCTGGCAACCGAAATGTTATCACATCGCCACCAGGAACTGCGGCGGCAGCAACCTTTTTGCCAATTTAAAACCGTCTGTACAAATACGCTCAAAGTTAATATATGTATTTTTAATTTCCATATACTTGGATTTTAAAACAATAGGATCTAGGCGGACCTTTTTATCGGTCGCGAGATCATAAATAAATGATAGACTATTTAGACTCCATGGTAGAGCATCTGAAATCTCCTGCTTCGAAATATCGTCAAGATCAATAGCAAGCTTTGCGACTTCTGGACCGTAACGGATACCAAAAGGCGGTATTACCCGTCCCTTCTTTAAAAATAATTCCTTGTAAAAAGTGTTAAAAACAACTGAATGAGTAGGATTTGAATGATTAGACTCAAGTTTTAAAAAATACAGCATAACTAGTTTTTGTCGGCGTAAATTTAAGGATGGTTCATTATCTTCTACATAGAGACTTTTGACGGTCGAGGTTTGAAAAACGCCCAGGGCTAGCCGTAAACCCTGATTACGAATGGTATTAAGTTTTTGCATTGTATGACTTTCGTGCTGAGCCATAAACAAAACATGCATAGTCTAATTTAGATATTATTAATGACCTGTAAAGTCTCCAGAGGACTTTACAGTCAGCACCCCTATCCATATGGGACACATGGTGTAAAAGATTGAAAGCTTTGTTTCATTTATTTCTGAGATATTTAATATGAGGAATAAAAGTCAGTTTCGGGTCAAACAATAGACAAAGGAATTTAAATTAAGGCACAAATTCACTACGAGTGCCATTTAGTGTTAAATATTGTCTATTTGAGAATTTAAAGCCATTTTCGTTTGACCATCTTTGAAAATAATTCAAAACTTATTGCAATTGTCTTTCGATTGTATGCATATGTTTTGATCTGTAGTAAATACAGAAATCATCAACATATAGAAAACATTCAACTCCAGCGTTAACAGATTTGATAATGTTATTAATTTTCACACTAAAAAGTGTAACAGAAAGAATGCATCCCTGGGGAACACCCGTTTCCTGTTCATGTGGATCAGACAAAGTATCACCAAGACGAACTTTGAACTGACGTTCATTTAAAAGGCAGAAATGAAATAAGCAAGGTGACCTCGTATGCCAACATCATAGAGGTCATTCATAATACCACATTTCCAAGTAGTGTCATATGCACTTTCTAAGTCAAAGAAGACGCAGACAACGTGCTCCTGTTTAATGAATGCTTCGTTGATAAAAGTTTCAAAACGGATCAAATGATCCACTGTGCTTCTATGTTAACGAAAACCAGACTGGAAATTAGTAATAAGTTTGTTCTTTTCAATAAACCAAACAAGTCTGTCGTTGACCATTGACCATGGTTTTACATATGCAGCTAGTTAAGGCTATAGGACGATAATTCCCAGGATTAGTTGCATCCTTACCAGGCTTTGGAACTGGAATAACAATGGACTCTTTCCAAGACCCCGGGATATTTCACGTTCGCCAAACCTGATTATAGACTTCAAGTAAACAAAAAAGGGACCGGGAAGGTAAATGTTTAATCAGTTGATAGTATATATCATTTGAACCCGCAGCGGTATCATGACACTTCTTGAGAGCCGATTTTAATTCTTTTAACGTAAAAGCTTTATTGTAGGCCTCTTCATTTTTCGATTTAAAGTTAATTTTCCGTTTCTCCTTTTGTTGTTGACATTTTTTGAAATTTTGGAGACTAGTTTGCAGAGGACGACTTTTGTGCAAAGGAATCTGCCAAAGTGTTGGCAATATCCTTTTTGGAGGTTGTGATACCGCCTGAGGTGTTTAGATCATTCACACTAAGCGAACTGCTCTTTCCTTTTATTTTCCTTATCATGTCTTTTTGACAGATGATCTAAAATTTAATCTAGATACAAAATGTCTCCAAGACGCACGTTTACCTTGCTTAATTGTTTTGCGAGCTTTTGCTCTAGCTATTTTAAAGTATACATGAATTTGCTGGGTTGGTCTCAAGTTAAACTGCCTGAGAGCCGTTTTGCGTGTTCCTATATCCTTTTTGCAATCCTCATCAAAGCAAGGTTTGCGAGGTTGCTTTGGATTTGACGAAGTTTGGGGGAATTGCCTCTTTAGCAGCCTGATAAATTAACAAACTAAATAGTTCTTTAGAATCATCACAATCCAAAAGAGCATCCGGAGTAATGGATTGCTCACATCGCATCTGGAATAAATTCCAATTTGCTTTGTGGAGCCTCCATCGTCTCCTCGGACGTCCCTGGACAGAAGGTCCAGTTTTAGTGATAATTACATGGACATGATCACTACCATGAAAGTCGTCTTCTACCTTCCATTCAAAGTCGACAAATATATCAGGACTACAAATAGAAAGATCAAGAGATGAGTAGGAACCCGTATAGTAGAAGGATGCAGAAAGGTGTGAATTTTATTATTCAAATTACAAATAAAATGATCTAATAGTTTGCCATTTGTATTGGTGTCTCTACATCCCCACAATGTATCGTGTGAATTAAAGTCGCCAACTATCATAAAAGGTGTTGGCAGTTGATTGACACGATCAACGAGCTTGTCTGTATCAAGAGGCTGACTTGGCGGAAGATACAAAGAACATAAGGTTATTGTTTTGTAGTAAAGTGTCGTCCCGGATCAGTCAGGATGACTCACATAAAGAATGTATTGCTATTTATACATTACATTTCATATTTTTACAGTACCATGGAAACCACATCCCTTTATACAGGGACAGGGATGGACCGAGTTTCGTGCGAAAAGAGAATCATTCGTCCTGCTTGGACTGTTAAGTGGAAAACTGATATGAAAAATCAAAGACACACATGGAAAGGTGAATTAGCCGCCGTGATATGACTGAAAACGGGTTGAAAACGGCGTTAATCCCCAATCAATTCAATCAATCAACTAACGGGTTTATAAAAAAAGTGAGTCGCACATAGATCTGATGTTTATTTATTAACATGATATTGGTTAATTTTCATTAATGTGTTACATTTAATATATACATACATGACTTACGTGGACCTAACCATGTGTCACCTGACCCTTAACCCTTTCCCACATACAACTAATTTGCAGCAGACGACTTTAAACATATTTTGTCAAACGATGAAAAATCTCTATAATTGAATGGATGACCAATGACTATAAGTGGAAAACATTGTGGCCAAAGGTGAAATTTCACCTTTGGCCACACTGTTTTCAAAAGGCGTCTGATGCTATTAATGTTAAAATGCGTCTGCAGGTGGGAAAGGGTTAAAGTTGATCATGAACTAGGTAAGAACCAGACGTATGCATTCACATTCATGTCATACCCATCTACAGGGCCCGTACTTGCTTATCATAACCAACCCTTTCCCATATACATCCAATCTGCAGCACATAACTTTGAAGATATCTAGCCAAAAATATGAAAACTCTCCATAAAAAAAAGTTAAGATATTCAGAAGAATTGAAAACAATTCAAAACATAGTTGTAAAAGGGGAAAATTGCCAATTTTCTTGCCACAATATGAGCCGTCCCGCGAGAAAACCAATATTATGGCCTCTGCGTAATGTATCGAGCAAGATCAGTCTGCGCAATCCGCGCAGACTAATCCGGGCCGACACATTCCATCTCAGGGATATAGAGGTATAGAGTAATGATTTCCGAAACAGACAAATCTAAATCAGGCGAAACGTGTCTGTCCGGGTTAGCCTGCGCGGCATGCTTAGGCTGGTCCGGGTCGATACTTTACGCAGAGGCCACAATGTTGGTTTTCTCGCGGGACGGCTCATATCAATATATCTGCGTAATGTATCGACCAGATCAGCCTGCGCTGTCCGCGCAGACTGATCCAGCCGACACATTCCGTCTAAGGGGGGATATATAGAGTAATGATTCCTGATACAGAAAATCCACAGGAGACGAAAAGTGTCTATCCGGGTTAGCCTGCGCGGCATGCTTATGCTGATCCGGGTCGATACTTTACGCAGAGGCCACAATGTTAGTTTTCGCGCGGGACGGCTCATCTTATGTTTTTTAAAAGTCGTCTGCAGTGCATCAGAGGCTATATGCGTGAATGGTTAACACAGGATTCTTTAAATTAAGAAAACTTAATTTAAATGCTTGGTTATTACCCCCAGTACAGATTACTTAAGGTCACGTGCCCTATGGTTAGGTCCAGTTCAATCAATCATCCATCCTACCATCCATCAGTCCATCCATGCTATGAACAATTCGTGTCCCTTATCACAAATAAATGCATTGGCAAGTCAAAATGAAGTAACATCTAATATGGCGTCAAGAAGTTATACGTTTTTTCCCGAAGCATGCTTGAGTAACGCAGGCTTCTGAACACATCCTTAACATTAAGAATGGTATTGTTAAACCTTTCCCACTGACCCCTCTGCACCAGTCGACTTTTGAAAACAACGTGGGAAAGCGTTTAATTGTTTAACTCTGTGAAATAGTGTGTCTTGTCTATACATGTACACTAATAGGATACTTCCAGATGTTCCGCTATTTCAAAAATGATCAAGGAAGAGCAACTAAAAAAATTGCTCATATTCTTATTTTCCCTCTATTTTTATAACCGTGTTTATTTTTAAATTAAACTCTCACGTTTTGAGATTGTTCATATTCTCACTTTCCCTCTATGTTTATAACCGTGTTTTTAGAAATTAAAGTCACGTTTTGAGATTGTTCATATTCTCATTTTCCCTCTATGTCTATAACCGTGTTTATAGAAATTAAAGTCACGTTTTGAGATGATTGTTCATATTCTCATTTTCCCTCTATGTTTATAACCGTGTTTTTAGAAATTAAACTCTCACGTTTTGAGATTGTTCATGTTTTGCAACTATGATTTCCAAGTAGTCTGATGCAGGCTTGTTGTATGGGGGAAAGAATCAAACCTTCTTCTGGATAGAGACATCTTTGAAAGCCTTAATAACAGAAAGATATTTCAAAAACTATGATGGAAAAAAGAAAGATCTTTCATACTGATAATATAATAGTCATCTGGAATGAAAATGTAAATACAATTTAACAGAGGACTAGATAAGGAGGAGTAAACAGGTATTTCTTCCATAAAATCTCTGTTAGCACTCATTTAAACCTATGTTGTGGGTACTCAAAAGAATCGTCTCACTGAGACGATTCTTTTGAGTACCCACAACATAGGTTTTGGAGGTCAAATAAGGATTTTAGAGCATGAAAAACGCTCGTTATCTGGTACTCTGTCAATAAGACAAAACTGGACACAAAGCAATGAAACAATAGCAAATGAGCGGTAATACATACTAAATGGTATAATTAAAACAAATATATTTATGTACAACAACATATGATATCGTCAAACATACTCTTTTAGAATCGGAGGAGAACATTTATGTCTGATTGGTTATTCATTTCTAGATACATGATCATGTATAAAAATCAAATTATATATGAGCTGTTCTACGAGAAAACCAACATTATTGAATCTGCGTAAAATGTCGATCCGGATCAGGCTAGGCATGCTGCGCAGGCTAAGCCCGATTGTTACTTTTCGCGTCATGTGGATTTTCTGTTTCAGGAATCATTACTCTATACCTCTATCTCCCTGGGACGGAATGTGTCGGCCCGGATTAGCCTGCCTGCGCGGACTGCGCAGGCGGGTCTGGATCGATACATTACGCAGAGTCCATATATGTTAGTTTTCTCGTGGAACGAATCATATATATTTGAGCCACATCCAACGAAAAGTTTATTTTTTAGCATTTCCCATATGGTGTTACATTAAAATTAATGGGAGTGTATTCAAAGAGGTTCATCGAAGTGAAAACGGACATAGAAGACTTTGTTGAGACAGTGCGTATTGCCATCTAAGATGCAGTAAGACCCTCTCCGCTTTAAGCAGCTAGTAAATATATAATAACGTATGCCAGTTCTTGTAAAAAAAGATACAAGTTGGCATTTCCTAGATCTTCTTCTCCACCTACGCAGTGCTATCAAAACAAAATATACACAAGTTGATAAGACTCGGATAAGAAGCGTGTGTAAGTAATATGCGAACAGTGTAGATCCTGATCAGATTGTCTGGAGGCGCAGACAGGCTGATCGATATCTATATTGTTCACAAAAGCCAACTTGAACCTGTTCGAATGGACTGAATTATATTATATAACGTTACATTATGATTAATTGGAAATATTATGCTAATAGTGTATAAAATGCACTGAACTACCATCAATGGTAATATTGACAGTACCTGTGGGAATATAAGTAACATATCTTATTCTAGATAAGGAGCATTTTGTCATGTTCTAAAATCCTTATTTGACATTCGAACCCTATGAGTACTCTGTGAGTACTCAAAAGAATCGTCTCGGTGAGACGATTCTTTTGAGTACCAATACCATAGGATCTTGTTGAATTATAGGAGAAATTTTGTAGAGAAAAGACCTGTTCACTACCTTCATTATTTATCTCAATATTTTAAGTTATGCCTACATATTGACCTACACATTGGCACGAACTATCTCGTATCCACTTCATTCATTGTTACAACGATGAACACGTTTCGAACAACATTTTCTAAAACAGATGTCTGATTGTGTTTGCTACTAAGTGCACTTCTATAATAATGTCGGTTTTCGTATGGCTTATATACTATTCCGATCAGGACTCAGATCAGAGGTGTATTCAGATTGTTCAAGCACATCGAGTGTTCGACGAGTGCCATGCATCGGTTTTTAGAGCAATATGAAAACGCAGTAATGGGATAGAACTTCCCCGATTGCTCGATTGTTAGAGCAATATGAAAACGCAGTAATTGGACAGAACATGCCCGAGTGATCGGTTTTTAGAACAATATGAAAACGCAGTAATTGGATAGAACATGCCCGTTTGCTCGGTTTTTTAGAACAATATGAAAGCGCAGCAGAGGTGGTTGATTATAGTTAATATTATTATATTACTCAATATTATAGTTGGAAACATTGTTGACAAATGTACAAAATGCTCGTTTTCCTATTTACACAACGTTTTCAAAGGTCGTGAGCAACTTACATTCGCCTATATCAGGTGAAGGTTAGTACAACCTCAATATTGATCTATGGGCTATTTCTGTCAGTACATGTGGGCTATTTCTGTCAATACAATTGGACTATTTCTGTCAGTACAAGTTGGCTATTTCTGTCAGTACAAGTTGGCTATTTCTGTCAGTACAAGTTGGCTATTTCTGTCAGTACAAGAGGGCTATTTCTGTCAGTACAAGTGGGCTATTTCTGTCAGTACAAGTCAGCTATTTCTGTTAGTACAAGTTGGCTATTTCTGTCAGTACAAGAGGGCTCTTTCTGTCAGTACAATTGGGCTATTTCTGTCAGTACAGGAGGGCTATTTCTGTCAGTACAAGAGGGCTATTTCTGTCAGTACAAGTCGATATGGCAGACGAGTATCAATCAGAGAACTTAGTTTATATATTGCAAACATCCACTATACATGTATACTTTGATTGTATCGCGGGAAAAGGGGCACTTCGTTATTGTGGTGTGTATGCAATGAATACGCCTTTTCATAAACGCAAATAGTTAAGACTCGAAAATAAAAGCGTAGGCTTTGCTAAACAACTGTTTATACATCTGCATCATTCGACATTTGAATACATTTCGAAAAAAGGAGAGATTGCTGGAAACGATAAATTGATCAAATTTCATCAAACTATTTACAACTCGTTATCATACATGACACTCTTGATATAATTCTGACCTTTGTGCACATATATGATTATAACGTATATGTATTGTCAATACATATGTGGTGTGTTGTGCAGCAGACGATATCCAGCAGAACAACTATGAAAATACACTATAAACGTATAACTATTGAAGAGCGATGAACCATTGTGGCAAAAGGAAAAAAAATGCTCATAATTGACATGTTTTCCTTTTGCCACAATGTTTTCAAAAGGTCTCTGCTGCTGAGGCGTCCGAAAGCGTCTACATGTCGGAGAGGGTTGCATATGTCGAAAGTATAACATATGTTTCGGTACGATTTACAAACACTTTATACAAAAATCAAGATCATGTCAATAGTGTTTAACCCTTTCCCACACAATGACGCGTTCCAGATGACTTTTGAAATCATTGTGGCAAAAGCAGAAATTGCTCATAATGAGCAATTTCTTCATTTGCCACAATGATTTCATCTGTTTACAACATTCATAGTATCATTCGTAGATATTTTCTCTAGCTTTGACTCAATCAGTTCAAAGTCGTCTGCTGCAGATTAATTGTATGTGGGAAAGGGTTAAGTAAGTATACTTCCTTTGTTCCAGGTTTATTTGTTACCGTAATATTCATTTCAAAGCAAACGACTCTTAAACGACACGTGTCGGTAACGGTGATAGGAAGGATTACATTGTGTGTGATAGTTCAATAAATTATATTGATGACGATTCATATTGTCCAGACGTACCGTGTGATAGAGTATCTATGGATACTGTTTGCAATCCTCATGGTAATAAACTATTAGACTTATGTAAAGCGAATTCATTTCGCATAGCTAACGGCAGATTAGGCTCTGATCATGGTGTTGGTAACTATACATATACAGGTACATTGGGGTCTAGTGTTATCGATTATTTACTATTGCGGGATTGTGATTACAGTACTATAAACAGGTTTAGTATTGAGCCGTTCTGTGAATGGTCTGATCATGCGCCCGTAGTATTTTCTATTGTATGTAATATTGTTGATAGCATCACTAATAATCAGTACGTCCGTACTGATATTAAATGGAATGCTGACCTACGTGATAATTTTAGACGTGGTCTAATTTCCAAACTATCGGCATTTAATGCAGTTACGGAAAATGTTAACTTTAATAATAGAAATGATGTTAATAATTGTATATCTACGTTTACAGACATTATAAAAAATGTCGCCGAACCGTTATTTTGTAAACATTCTGTTGTATATAGTAAACCACGTGCAACTAGTGCATTATGTAAAAAGGCCGAATGGTTCGATAGCGAGTGTTTAAATGCTAAAAATATTTATTTAGATGCCGTTAATAGATTCAATATGTTTAAAATCGATGTTAATAGAATCGAAATGTGTTCACGTAAAACCACTTATAAAAATTTGATTAAACT
Source organism: Serripes groenlandicus (assembly GCA_031761405.1). Lineage (NCBI taxonomy): Eukaryota > Metazoa > Mollusca > Bivalvia > Cardiida > Cardiidae > Serripes > Serripes groenlandicus. The sequence goes on from JASEVX010000017.1 coordinate 11,827,048, forward strand.
CAAGAAACGCAGTTTTGAAAATAGAAAATTGAAAAATATTGAGAGCTTGCGGCATTCTCAGCCAAAAGCATTTTGGAAGCTTTTTTCACATAAAAATAAATCAACAAATGATAACGGCATTACTATACAGGAATTTCAAGAGTATTTTTCAAATTTAAATATTAATTTGCCTACTGCTTCGAATAATAATGCGGAACAGTTTTGCAATACTCATGATTTTAACGAGAATGACTGTATTTTTGAAGAACTCGACAAACCGATCTCATGTACGGAAGTGGAGTCTGTTATACGATCCTTGAAAAAAAACAAGTCATTTGCAGGCGATCATTTATTGAATGAATATTTTATCGAATCAAGTGATATATTGTTGTCACATATAGTCGATATTTTTAATGGTATTTTGAATAGTGGATTATTTCCTGAGAGCTGGATGGAGGGTATTATTGTTCCCTTATTTAAAAAAAATGACCCCTGCAATGTTGACAACTATAGGGCCATTACATTAGTAAGTTGCTTTTCTAAAATATTTACAGGGGTTCTAAACAAAAGGATAACTGATTGGGTTGCCAATAATGATATTATAAGTGATGCTCAGTTTGGGTTTAAAAAAGGGTGTTCAACTATCGATGCTATTTTTGTTTTAAACTCTGTTATAAGTAAAGTATTATCTGACAAAGGTAGAATAGCGTGTGCCTTTATTGATTTTTCTAAGGCCTTTGATAGCATATATCGAAAAGGGTTGTGGTTTAAAATGTACCAGTTAGGTATTTCAGGTAAACTATTACGAATTATACGTGACATGTATTCAAAGGTTAAATCACGTGTCAGGGGTTGTAGATCGTATTCCGAATTCTTTGAATGTTCGGTGGGTTTGAAACAAGGGGAGGTAATTTCCCCGATATTATTTTCACTCTTTTTAGAGGACTTAGAGTTATCGTTATTAGATGGAATTCACAGTGGTTTGTCCCTGGAAGATTTGTCCCTTATATTGATGTTGTTTGCGGACGATATGGTCATCTTTGGTAAGTCACCAGCTGATTTGCAGCATAGTTTGGATCTATTGAAAACCTATTGTGGTACATGGGGTTTACAGGTTAACCCTGAGAAAAGTAAGATAATCGTTTTTAGGAAGAGGGGGCCTTTACTGGATACTGAAAAGTGGACCTACGATGATATGCCATTAAATACTGTCGATAATTTTAATTATTTGGGGACAGTGTTTAACTATACGGGTAATTTTTCACTGAATCAGGAAACATTAGCTGGTAAAGGATTGAAAGCTCTTTACACCCTGTTAGCAAATACACGTGATTTTATGTTGAAGCCTAAAACCATCTGCCAGTTATTCGATGCATTCGTTGGCTCTACTCTAAATTATGCATGTGAAGTATGGGGATTTGGTAAATCAAAAACCATTGAACGTATCCATCTAAAATTTTGCAAAGTGCTACTAAAAGTAAAATCATCTACATGTAATATGGGTATATATGGGGAATTAGGGAGATATCCTCTGTATGTGAATAGGTATGTGCGTATAATTAAATATTGGTGTAAGGTTGTTAATACCAATAATGTTATTGTAAAGTTCTTATACAATGAATTAATAAAAGGTTGTCAGAGAGGTGTAAATAATTGGGCAAGTAATGTTAAATCTCTACTAGATACGTATGGGTTTTCATATATATGGAATAACCAAACAGAATCAAACCTGAAACGTTTTCATTTAGAATTTAAGAAAAGAGCTATTGATGTATTTATACAGTCTTGGTATACCAATATGTACAACAGTGGTACATTGCTCACATATAGAACATTTAAAACTACTTTTATGTATGAACACTATTTGGACATTTTACCCACTAAAATCAGAGTTGAATTTTCACGGATAAGGTTATCTTCTCATCAACTAAGAATAGAAACAGGAAGGTATGGCAATGGTAGAATTGAGCGCAATTTGCGTACTTGTACCTTTTGCAATACTTGTGATATCGAAGATGAGTATCATTTTATAATTGTATGCCCATCTTATATGGATATACGGAAACAATACATTCGTCAGTATTTCTATGTTAGACCGAGTGTATATAAATTCACTGAACTTATGTCTTCTCACAAAAAAATAGTTTTGTGGAATCTTGGTAAATACATGTACCATGCTATCCGATTAAGACAAGCTAATGTCAACACTGTTATATGACTACAATTTTGGTTGTTACCTGAAATAGTGTTCCAGACATATATTTGTTTATGCGTGATGTTTGGTTCACCCTCCAAATATAATGTTGCTTCAGTTTATTGATTGGTTGAGTTGTGCTGTGAAGATTCGCAGCAGGGCTCAATTATCAATATACTTAACTATTATCACTAGGATTTGAATCGAATTATTATCATTTTGACTATATATGTTATACTATTATTATTACTAGCTTAAACATACTGCTGAAATTATGTCACGTTGATATCTAAAATGTATATACACTTATGATGTAACAAGAAACATGTATGTTTACGTTACGAAATAAAGAAATTTGAATCTTGAATCTTAAAATATTATTTCAGAACCTGGCTCAATGGAAACTGAACCGGGAACCAATTCACCTCAGCACAGAATGTTTCGTCCATGCACTGTCGAAATGAAATATATTTGCACGTTTAACGTTGACGTTGAGTTTCATATATCAGCATATGAGATACGTTCATCCTTATCGCGGGATGTGATCTAGTAAGACTGACACGGCGTCGGTTACCAACTATGGTCGACAGGAACAATCCACATGGTGGCAGTATTTTCACAGATGTCGCGTAAAAGGAATATAACGACCGTTGTTTTCATATCCGACTGTGTCGAACTGATCAATAAAATTGCACGGTTCAATGTCAAGAATCTCTAAACAGTTGATAGAGGACACATCTATGTCCAAGTTGTCCTTTCCCTACAACACGTGTCATGTAAAGTTACAGTAAAAACGGCACAGATTAGTTATGTTTATGACACGTTGAGTTTCCGAAACGAGGCTTGTTGCTCCTCACCCCCGGGCTTTAGGGTCAGATCGACACCGTATTTACCACCGTGTAATTCACGGAGAAAATGTCTGTTCTCTTCACGTAATAAGTCATCCGCGACATTGTCTGCAAAGGAAAAACATGAGTGTATATCAAAATCCCCATGGTTGAAAAAAATTGGAATAGTAGTCAAATTCCCCATGGCTAAAATAGATATTCAGTGATTATTAACTAATCTAATTTAGGAGTATGATGATTTAAATGACTGGCTGTGACAAAACAAAATAAACACAGAAATTCACCATGGGAATTTTGAATACCCCATCATTTTGGCCGTGGGGATTTTGAATACACTGTCATTTTAGCCATGGGGATTTTGAGTACTACGCCAATTTTGTACCATGGGGATTATGAGTGTCTCCCGAAAAACATATCCTTATGACATGACAGTAGTTGTTTACATTTTTAAACCATCAAATTAAAATGCTTTTAAAATGAGTCGCCGATTAAGAAAATAGGTCTTGGTGTATATTGTTTAAGCCATTACAAAAACGTTAACTTCGAAATAATAATCATCCGTTTCTCGAAATATTGTTTTGTTTTATTCCGTGCCAAGTTTATTTAAACATTTCGAAAAACATTTATACAACATCTTATTTTCCCAATATGTTTTCATAAGCAAATGGCAGTGCATAACCAGTCGAGTATTCAAACAGACAAATTAATTGATTGATTGATTGATTGGGGTTTAACGCCGTTTAAGAATTTCTCAGTCATATCACGGCGGCCAGTTCACCTACTCATATGTTTCCTGGTTTCCTCACACCAGTACTCCACACAGCAATCTTCCCAAGCAACTGGCTGCTTTTCCACATAGAACTATCCCATTGGTGGAAGACGAATGACGCATGTCACAATGACTTTTGTCAAACGTCGGAAAGAAAGTTGGCCGAGCCGGGATTCGAACTCACAACCCCTTAATTGACAGCCAGCGTCGTTAACGACTGGGCTACCGGGACTCGGCTCAAACAGACAAACCAAATTCAACTTACTACAAATATCCTGTATACAGCCGGCATTAGGACCTGTATAATCGTCCGGCAAGTATTCCTCTGGTAGGAGTGACATGTCTAGTTTGTCGTATACTGTAGACAGATTCTGTCCGTGAACGTGCACCTGCAAACAGAGGATAAGTTACAGACTTAGTCGCGTTTAATTATTTCCCTGACATTCCACACATGTTTAGCAAACGGCTTTGAAACAGTATATTTACAGTATATTTGTTGAGTAGACTTAAAACCATTTTAATAAAGGGAGAAATTAATCGTCATGTTTTTGGCCCCTGGTCATAGTAGTAATACCATATTTTCGGAGTTGGCAGCCTGCCAATTGCTTAGCACCAAACAACGCATGAGAAATTGCGCGAGAAAAACAGTTCATCATGGATTCAACAAAACTGCATTTAAGAGGTTAGGATCTCCCCCATAAATATCATTTTAATGTTGTTGGAACATCAGTGAAAAACTTAAGGCGCGAGTACTCCAATATAAGTTTAAGAAATGCTTTATAAATTAATGTGCCGAAAGGTCAAATATGGACGCTTGTTAACATTATTAACATTCGCGAAGAGGAACGGGAAAAAATTAAGAAGTCACGTGAAATATACAGTGGCGGATTAACCGGGGGGCCGCCGTAGTGCCCGTGCGTCGAAAAATGAATGTTAAGCAAAGAAAAAGAGTGGCAAATCGCGGATTTAGCGGGGGCCCATAGATCCCGTGCCCGACTCCCCCCAACCCACGAAATAAGTCACGTGAAATATACAGTGGCGGGTTAACCGTAGGGCCCGTGCGTCGAAAAATCCAACCTTTCAGCAGACCCCAGGCCGTCAGCACTGCAGTGCTTTTATTTAATGTCGCAGACGCCTAATCCGAACTTCAAGCGTTTGCGACCAGTCAGTTTGCAAATCTACAGGCGACCTGAATATACATCCTATAACAAATATATAAATTCAGGATATATATATATATTTTAATTCGGTCTGTTTTCTTCCGTTTTCAAAACCCTTTTACCCTCTTTATTGGCAAGTATTTGGAAAAATCCTATATCCATTAACTTAAAGTTCATGAGTATAGCGCTTATTCTGTGTATAGTGGCAGTTGAGAATATAGTTAAAATGTAAAATCAAGGGAGAGAACTATTGGTATAAATGACAATTTTCGACCATCTGAATCAAGCTGTTTAGCTCGATTTAACTCTATCCCACTTGCAGACGCGTTTTCGACGCTTCTTAAGCAGACGGCTTTTGAAAACATCGTGACAAAAGGAGAAATTGCTCAAAACGAGCAATTTCTCCATTTGCAACAAATGTTTTCAACTCTATTTAAAAATTAAACTGTCATTAATGGAGATTTTTCACATTTTTGAAAATATGTTTTCAAAGTCGTCTGCTACAGATGTGTTGTATGATGGAAAGGGTTAAGACACCCCCATACATACTCAATATCACTATAGTTGATATCGCTGTTAACTCTCCGATTCCGATGTGATTGATTACATTTGAAAAGATCATACATGATCACAATAAGTTACAGCTAGCTAAAGTTTGACCATATCCTTGCTAGTGATAATTAACCCTTTCCCTCATACGACAATTCTGCAGCAGACGACTTTGAACGTATTTTGTCAAAACATAGAAAATCTCCATAATTGAATGGATAACCTATGACAAAAAGTGGAAAACATTGGGGCAAAAGGAGAAATTGTACGTTTTGTGCAATTTCTTCTTTTTTCACTATGTTTTCAAAAAGCTGTCTTCTACAGAGGCGCCAGAAAGCGTCTATATGAGGGAAAGGGTTAAGCTATCAGTACTTTCAGTTAATTAATTATCAATTATATTTCAAACAGCCATAATTCCAGCCAAGTTGATATATTTTCACACACAAATATTTTATATCAATCTACATCAGACGACTTTGAAAATGCCTAGGCTAAACTGTGGAATATGTCTGTTACAAACTTCATTTATTGAAAAGAGATGAAAACATCGTGTCAAAGGTGACCTTTATCATTTTGGGCAATATCTCCTTTTGCCACAATGTTTTTTATAAAGTCGTTCGATGCAGATGCTTCAAATTGCATCTGCAAGTGGGAAAGGGTTAATTACGTATAGTTGTGGTATAGGAGAAAACGGTGACTTACTCTGTTCCGGAGTTTTTCGCTCATCATCGGTCGTATCAGGTTGAATATACTTTCAAACACTGGCCCTGTGTTGTAGTAGTGCAGTTCTTTTATTCTACCAGGAAGGGCTTTCTGTATTCAGAATGAAAATAGTATATGAGTCGGGTCGGACGAATAGAGACCTTGTTGTATCGCCGTTCTGACATAGCATAAAGAGCTGTTTGAGAAAAGCTAGGGGGAAACATTTACACTCGTTCGTCAAAAGTTGACCTTGTAGCACCGTCGTCTTGACATATCATAAAGGGCTGTTTGAGTAAAGCTAGGGGAAATAGTTGCACTCGTTCGTCAACAGTTGACATTGTAGCATCGCCGTCTTGATATATCATAAAAGGCTGTTTGAATAAAGCTAGGGGAAATAGTTGCACTCGTTCGTCAACAGTTGACATTGTAGCATCGCCGTTCTGACATATCATAAAGGGCTGTTTGAGTAAAGCTAGGGGGGAAACTAGATAAAAAGGAATATACAGGTCTGTTCCGCACAATTTTTCTCTTTTTACTCAACAAAATCCTATGTTGTACCCACAACATAGGGTTTGAATGTCGAATAAGGACTTTAGAACATGAAAAAATGCCCATAATCTAGAGCTCTGCAGTATACAATTATATACGTTAAAGTGTATAACAACTGACAGGACAATACTGAATGTAATGTCATTCAGACCTTCATCAAAGTTACACGAGAACTAACCCGCGGACCATTGTGACTAGCGAAGATTCCGAACAGCCTGTGCATCCGAACATAGTGTTCATGTTCTTCACCGACCAACTTCTGCAAATATTGCCAATAGTGACAACACAGTAATTAATAAATAGTTAAAAACTATTTTGGCAGTAAATATTGAAATACATACAAATGTACAAAATAAGGCTTACTGGTATGTCTACCAAGTAAAAATGAAGCATAAACAATCAATCTTTAGATGTTTATTTGCACTGGAAAGTGAAATTATTACTTAAATTTTATCCCGGAATTATGATTCTGAATCAACAGTTTTGAGAAGTTTTAAAACTATACTATCTATAATCTGGAGTTCAACACCTTTAGCATGCATAAGTACCAACAAGGGTAAGTGTTTACCTGTGTAACAGTCATGCACTTCTTTGTGTTTTCCATACCAGACGCTACGAAGTGATGTCGTGTGAATCCAGTCAGATCTATCAAAAATACCAGACCGTTTACTTGGATATTTTCTTCCATAAGTATGTGGTCAAACAGCGCAAGGTTTGCGCGCATGACGTCATCAAATGTATTTCTCTTGCCTTTCGGATCCATAGCACCTGCAATATAGACAGAATAAAGTAATTCCTGGTTTATGACAATTCAGATCAACTGTACATAATTTGGTGTAATTACATCATAGGGTCAGGTATATACCAACAATTACGACACTCTTTGTTGGTCACAAACGGCTATAGAAACGACTTTTTTTTATTGACCAACCGGTTAACGCCTTTCCCAAATACAACAATTCTGCAGTAGACGACTTTGAACATATTGTGTCAAAGAATAGAATATCTCTATAACTGAATGGATAACCTATGGATAAAAGTGGAAAAGATTGTGTCAAAAGGAAAAATTGCTCGTTTTGAGCAATTTCCTCTTATGTCACTATGTTTTCAAAAAGGTGTCTGATGCAGAGGCGTCAGAAAGCGTCTATATGACCTTAGTCATAGGTTATCCATTCAGAAAGCGTCTAGTAAAAGTGGTTTGCTTCATTATCTTTGTCTTGATTACAAACTTTAAGTTTTGTTGGTCCGCTGTAGAGTTTTAGAAAAGCAATTGTATATTTACCAATTTACTATACAAATGTACAACATCGATATATTAATCGGGAGATGACCAATCAAGACGCCATTGGTGGTTCATGCCAGACGTATTTATTTACTGAAGTACGCCGGAAACCAGACCACTGTGACCTGTGCTCTAGGAAAACGAGCACACACATACTTGAGACCATTCAAACTTACCGGATGACCTGCGTTACCGCTCAGATTGATCTCGCCCTGCACGGATCATCAATTATTCAATCATTCAAGAGTAGTACAATACGAATTTTGATGCAAAGCATCAAAGACGCCTCGCATGATTTTGAAGCATGACTTAAAGGAATCAGATGCAGTTCAATACATTTCAATAACGGGAGCTTTGATGAACCGTGTCGTCAGGGCCGTAAATCAAACTATTTAAAAAAGCGTAGCCTAGGATGTTGGCGAAAAGTTATTAAATACAAATCAAATGTGTCTATGATTTTATTATTATATATTTTTTTTAAATGTCTTGAACATATACAATTGCGTTTGTTATGACACATCTAAAATGAAATAAATATTCCGATGTTTTAAGTATGTGCAGTTTTTTTTTATTTTGACTCGCATTTACGTTTTTGTGTTTTATTTACGAAGACAAAACAGTCCCTATTATCTAGACTGAGATACTTTATTTTCATAAACTATGTAATCAAAAGGCGATAACTGCAAACCTTTACGTCGCACAGTCTAATTTGTTTACATACGCGCACCTGCTTGCAGCAGACTATCGATAAGAAAATCACGTCGAATTCTCCTTTTAATAGATAAGTATCAACATAAACTGGTAACAGAAACAAAAATAAGAAATATTCTGTGAAAATATGTCTCAAATATAAGCCTGTTTATCGGTCGTGAACGTCGAAACGCCTTTTCCTCAGTTCGTGACCTACTTTCATATTGCCAAAATGTAGAGAAAGAAAGATAATATAGAAATGCTTTTTTTCTCTCGAATGCAGTGGAATAAAACATGTACTAAAGCTTGGCCTGATTTTTTATTCACTTTCTTCGATGTCTGACACTACGACTCGATCTTGACACGAGGGTCAACATTTCGAAAGAATGCTCAAACACCTTATTACAGATAGATAGCTAATATTACACACTTAAATGATTAAATATATGTGATATTAAATGTTTATTTGGCTTGAAACAAATTAAGAGAAGAACAAACTTGATAAACAATAGATTTAGAAATAAAGAAAATCTGTTCTTTCGCACCCAATTAATTTCATACTTGCCACCTATTAAATAGTAATGGGACTCGCAACTGACATTTCTCTTAGGCCAAACATATATTGTATGCATTAACAATTTAGATAAACAATTTAGCTGATATGTTGTTTCAAGTGTGGTCTACTTTTTAAACATATGAGGATAAATTTTAACATCTGTGAAATATTTATTATAATTATTATTAAAAAGGAGGAAGTTCACGTCTTCAGCAATTTAACCGTTTTCTCAATGTTTTAAGCGTTTAAAGGTTTTCATTGTTGCTTCAGACATGGAAAGGGTTTAATAGCTTTTTATTGCATGTATATTTAAAGCCCAAAATGTATTTGTTGTAGTTTTATTGACAAATACAAAACATCCAAAATCCTGACCAAAAGAAATCCTGAAATTTGTAGATCTATGTGGAATTTCAAAAATATTGGAATTAGTCCTTATGAAAACATTATGTGTATGTTTAGACTAATGAAATTCAAGAATACATGTGTGTTAAAAAATAAATCAATGCAGTCTTTTCCGGCGACATTGATGCCTTGCATCAACTTTCTCTTTTCAGATAATATGATAAGTATCAAATTAGTATCTAGATACTTATCATACAATTACTTGGCTAGTTTTGTTGTGTGTATATAGATGCTGCTGACTGACTAAATAGTTTAAGGGGGAACCGGCCTTTCTATACGATGTGTTATATGTGCCGTTCCACAAGAATACCAACATTATGAACTCTGCGTTATGTATCGACCCAGATCAGCCTGCCCAGTCCGCGCATGCTAATCTGGGCCAACACATTCCGTCTCACGAGGATAGAGGTATAGAGTAATGATTTATGAAACAGAAATCAACAGGAGGCGAAACGTGTCTGTCCGAGTTAGCCTGCGCGGCATGCTTAGGCTGATCCGGGACGATAGTTTACGCAGAGTCCACACGTTTGGTTTTCTCACGGAACGGCTCATATGTGTTACTTGTCAGCTAGACCATGATACAAGTCCAGACATATCCATCAGCATTCAATAACATATTATATAAAACATGGTTCTCGACATCCCAGTATGATTGAGTAATTTTACAAGTAAACCGACCTCGATTGAATCTAAGATAAACAAAACCTTATCAAGGTGTTTTTATAAATGTCTATATGTCTATATGAGCGGGGCTCACAGAAAAGCTCACAACGATAGCTGCTCGCCAAATGGCATTAATGCCGAGCGCGAGGGTAAACAACGCCAACCAACAACAACAGATCACAGAAAACCACACTGAAAAACAATTGCGACCGGTGTTTTCGATCCAAATCAGCTTGTGCATACGCAAAATAGTCATCTTTCTCTGCTCTGGTCGCCAATCATACCTATTTGACTTTCTGACAAACAATACACATCATTATAATTAATATATAACTTGGATATAAAGAAATAGTCCCCAATGTAGGATTCCCAGGAACACGACTCGTGTGTATGAATACAATATTTACCTAATCTGACGATGACAATTTTCCGCCCATCTTTGTCCCGTCCAGGCAGTGGAATATATATCCTACAAATAGAAATAAAGATTTGTGTAGATCTCTTGGTTGAGCAGCAATGTGTCATTAAGCATACATCAATTAATACAAACGCCGATCTTACCAACATGTGTAATACTCTCTAGCGTTGTTTGTGTCGTGTGACGTGACTTCATTTCTTTTATAACAAATCATAAACATTATCTGCAGCAGACGACTTGAAAACATCTTGGCAAATGTGTGGATATTTTCTAAAAATGTTAGTTTAAACCTTGTGGCAAATAGAGAATTTGTTTATTAAGAGCAATTTCAACCTTTGTCACAATCTTTTCAAATGTCGTCTGCTGCATATGCGTTAAAATGCGTCTGCAAGTGGGTAAAGGCTTAAGACAATCATGGACCCATGATACATTGTATTCAGCGTATTCAGTGCAAATAGCCAAATATATAGAAATCTAACAGCATTCACGACAAGTGCAGATCCGGATTAGTTAGAGCACCCACACAGTATGATCTGGCACGACACTGTTAGCTAATCGGCCAAAATGTCAAGAAACTTTTGAAAAGTATAATGCATTTAGACCCTTTGGTATTGCTGCACAGACCGCGCTTTATGTTAACGTGAAATAGTTACGCTAATGTTGATTTTACTGCAGCACCGCTTAAATGAGTGTTCAAAGCTCTTCAGGAGAAGTTCTTTGTTGTCAACTACGGTGTTCCGTTAGGGCCATCGTGCTATCGCTTTATCAACAAGCACACGCGAGGCCACGATATCACGATGACACGATGGTGATGACACGATAACACGATGACAAGAGGGTGATGGTACGATGACACGATGGTGATGACACGATAGCAAAATGACGATGAGCGATGCTACGATGGCACAATCGTGCTATCGTACTATAGTGCCATCACCATCCTGTCATCGTGTTATCGTAGCATCGCTTTCCTGTCTGACATGCGCATATATACTTGCACTTGCGTCATGATGTCGTCTGAGGAAGAAAGCGGTAAGTATTTAAAGCAGGTTAATTTATAAAATGAATGATATAATTAAAAGTTTTCTGTAGACTACATCAGAACGATAACACGATGGTGATGGTACGATATTACGATAGCACGATGGTGATGACACGATGGTGATGGCACGATGGCACGATGACGATGACGCGATGTAATATCGCGTCATCGTCATCGTGCCATCGTAGCATCGCTTATCGTCATCGTGATATCGTGTCACCACTATCGTGTCATTGTACCATCACCATCGTGTCATTTTGTCATCGTGTCATCGTGTCATCACCATCGTGTCATCGTACTATCGTGGCATCGCGTGCGCTTGTTGACAAAGCGATAGCACGATGGCCCTAACGGAACACTGTAGTCAACAGACATGACTCGGACCATAGATTTCATGATGTGCACTTACCCTTGTTTAATAATGTCTTGTATTTTGTTGTCCCCGGAATCGACCCCTAAATACCAATCGGAATACTTGGTTCTCACCGTCCAGTAGTTTTCTAAAAGATCACGTGCTCCTAGTTGACTAAACTTCCGTGCTCGTAGAAAACCGAGCAAATATCTGGAGTCTGAAAACAGAGAAAATCAACCAATGTGTTTCGAAGCGTTTTGATCTGATACTTTCAATATATATTTTAAACCATGCTGTTAACTCATTAGAAGGGTCCCGTAGATACTAAAACATGAGTAAAACAATTAAGATTATTACCAAAAATTGGTTCATACAGGAAGTAATCCGCGAGTAATAGTTAGCGTCGGGGATTTGAAAGCCGGTCGTTCCGGGCTCTATCCTCGCTCGTGGCAGTCCTTGTTGAGTGCCCCATGGCCGAGCCATGGTAGCTCAGTCGGTGACTACGTGGGCTGTCAATCCAAGGGTTGTGAGTTCGAATCCCAGCTCGGCCAACATTCTTTCCGACGTTTGACAAAAAGTCACTTTGACAAGTGTCATTCGTCGTTCACCAATAGACTAACAGTCTATGTGGAAAAGCAGCCAGTTGACTGGAAAGAATATTGCGTTGATAACTGGTGTGAGAAAGCTAGAAAACATATGAGTAAGTGAACTGGCCGCCGTGATTTGACTGAACAATTGTTGAAAACGGCGTTAAACCCCATTCAATCAATCAAGCCCGTGGACTATGCATATTCCCTTGCCTAGCACGTGTTTGTTAACCCTCGGTTCATTAACCCTTTCCCACATATGACACTTCCGCAGCAGACGACTGCGAACATGTCTACTCAAAGATACACTCTCTATAACTGTAGGTATAATTACTGAGAAAAAGTTGAAAACATTGTGGCAAAAGGAGAAATTGCTCGTTTTGAGCAATTTCTCCTTTTGCCATGATGTTTTTAAAAAGTCGTCTGCTGCAGATGCGTCAACATGCATGTTATATGTGGGAAAGTGTTTATACGTGCTCTGTTGCCGTGACGTCACTAATGTTGCAAACGGCGTAAAACTCCAAACAACAATGGTTAATAAAAAGTAAGAAAAGTATATTTTTATAATATCCAAGAGCTGTTAACGACTGCACATTATGTTAACGTGCACATTATAAAAACATAGAAATTGTCCTTATCCTTATATGTTTACGAATTCGCCTGAGAGGTATAATTTCCTTTGTCAACGGTTTCTAATCATGTTCTTCAAATATTTTGCTTAGAAAGAGATGATGCAAGCATTTATAAACGATTGTTTTGAGCTTTTAAACATTAAAAGAAAATAATAATTAAACTTGAAATAACAAAATAAGTCATTTGAAGATTTAGTGTAAATATTTGCAATAGAAAATGCACATTATTTATCTTTTTACCACAGTCTGTCTATTTTTCTCAAAAATATTTTTGTTTTTAATTGCAAATGGATTCAGAGCCCTCGTATGAAGGCATGGGTTAATCACTAACACATATACGACAAATCTATTTCAGACGATGTGAAAACATCTGGGGAAAAGCTTTTTGAAAACCTCTAAAAATGAAAGTGAAATTACTGAAAGGAGTTAAAATACACTGGGGCAAAATGACAAATTGCTCATTATGAACACTTTCTACTTTTGCCACAATCGCGGTTTTCAAAAGTCGCCCGTCATAGAGGCGTCAGAAAGAATATACATGTGTAAAAGGGTTAAGGGTAAATTAATAGATAACCGGTCCACCATAAAAACAAAACGTGTATCACGTAATTAAAACCGAATGTAATTAAGAAAAGTGAAGACGATGCGTCATCACAAACGAATGTTGACAAGTAATTTGACATTAATTATCTCAATTTGCATGCATTGAAATACGATAGGTTACCCCTTTCCCTCATATAGAAGCTCTCTGAAGCCTCTGCAGCAGACGGCTTTTTTTAAAAAATAGTGACACAAGAAGTAATTTCTCAAAACGAGCAATTTCTCCTTTTGACACAATGTTTTCCACTTTTAGTCATAGGTAATCCGTTCAATTATGGAGATTTTCTATTTTTTGACAAAATATGTTCAAAGTCGTCTGCTGCAGAATTGTCGTATGAGGGAAAGGGTTAACCTCATTCCGACAGCATCCTTTTTTCACACCAGTAATTGTCATATTGCTTCTGTAAATCTCTTTCTGTCTACACATTTTTTCTCAAAATGCCCCAAAATGCAGCTGCGGCGATAGACATTTGCGTAATGTATCAACCAGATCAGCCTGCGCTGTCCGCGCAGACTGATCCGGCCGACACATTCCGTCTTAGGGGGATAGATGTATAGAGTAGTTATTCCTGAAACTAAAATCCACAGGCGAAAAGTGTCTATCCGGGTAGGCCTGTGTGGCATGCTTAGGCTGATCCGGGTCGATACTTTACGCAGAGTCGACAATGTTGATTTTGTTCACGGGACGGCCTACACATTGATTATTGCAAAGCAATCTCATTAAAATCATCTCCTATTAACACTACGCATAGGTCAGATCGTGTACTTTAGTCAGATTGATTGCAAAGCTACGCCCCTATCTGCTGTAGATTCCTAAAACTTATTGGAAGGAGTTTAAAGCGACTAAACTCCAGATACTCAACTGTCGAAAAAAAATCCAATTTTAAGAAAATAAGTATTATTTTTGTATTTGGGACATTAAAATATGATAACTTACATATTACATACCCCTATAATCGGTGAGATTTTCTTGTTTCCGATACATTTTCCATCGCAAATTCTACCCTGTCAGTAACGGGGTAAGTATTTTTAAATAGGAATCTCCTTCATCGGGACAATTGAAAACGACTCAAGTTCACTTTATTGATAAAACATGATACATTTTCTACCCTGGTTTTACTTGGATAACATAAAAAATAACATTTAGGGCGAATTCGATTTTGTTTTTTTGTTTTTTTTGTTCGTGCCATCTGGATTTCAGTCGCTTTAAGACAATAATATCAAGCGAATTCAAGAATTCAATATTGTTGTTTCTAAAAAGGTCTCTTCTCTGTTAGTCAGATTCAAAGAGTGTACTATTAAGCCTTTCCCTCATACGACAATTCTGCAGCAGACGACTTTGAACATATTTTGACAAACAATAGAAAATCTCTATAATTGAATAGATAACCTATGACTAAAAGTGGAAAATAGTGTGGCAAAAGGAGAAATTGCTCGTTTTGAGCAATTTCTTCTTTCGTCACTATGTTTTCAAAAAGCCGTCTGCTGCAGAGGCGTCAAAAAGCGTCTATATGAGGGAAAGGGTTAATTAATGATATTTGTTTTATAAACAAAATAAGTTTGTTTTCAAGTCTTCAGATTTCGCATTACGTGTTTAACAATTAACACAGCGTTTTATTGTATATTTAGAATCGAATCGTTTTCATCAGCTTATAGACTTAATTGTACGATTCAAGGCCGTTCGTAACTCATTGTTTGCATTCAATACGAATGTTACTTTCTCCAAAAAAGGGTTTTGAAGTTCTAATTTGCATAAGAGAAACTAGATGGATATGAATGATTGATGAGACCGTTAATTATTTAAATGGCGTGTATTATTTTTTTGTTAAATCTGTTGATTTATTGTTTATTATGTGCCATTTTTGCTGTAATTGTACAAAACATGACATTATATTTTGACGGATTAGTTTCCTTAATGCTTAATTTTGTGTGTGAGTAATACTGCATAGTTCAAGTTGCAAAATAGCTTATATTGTCTCAAAAACTTGAATAGGCAATTAATTAGTTTCCTTAATGCTTATTTTTGTGCGTGTGTAATACTGCACAGTTTTAAGTTGCAAAATAGCTAATATTGTCCTAAAAACTTGAGTAGGCAACCGCACCTGCAATAACGGATCTTAGATGCTATTAAGCACCATATATTCCAGCATTCTATGAGACAGATCTCTACCTAAGTGGAGTATTTTATGTTATAGAATCCTTATTTGACCCAATCATCTCAATGAGACGAGTTTTTTGAGTACCCATACTATATAGGGTTAAGTTGGGTAATACGAGAGATAATTTAGGGTAAATATCAGTTCACTCCCCTTATCTAGTCCTTATTTGGTTTAAACAGTATTTATTGCATATTTACATGTACATATAATTATCAATATGGCAGTATATACAAAGGATTTGAAAACAAGCCTTAAAGGCTTATATAAATTCATTTCCTGTGAGGTCAGGATATAAGACAGCTAATACAATCAGAATGGATAATGTGAAATAGTATTTATTTTAAAATTTGACTGTAATACACACTTTGTATGCAAGTTCAACAATCAGAAATCGACAGACTGCACTCCACTGCGCAAGAATCCAAAGTTGCCCGGTACGCGCTGCTCGCCCATCTATCGCTTATGCCGAGAATCGCTTTGATGCAATTATATATTGTTGTACTTGTAGGAATAAAACGGTGTTAAGTTCGGTGGTTAAGTTTTCTGAACCGTACATCAGATTATTAAGTGTAGGTGGACATGGTAAATTAGAAAACAACGAATGTCTTAGATCGTCATAAGTGGGACAAGATAGAAGAAAGTGTTTTGTGGTTTCCACTTCACCACAGACGCAAGACGGATTATTTATAATTGATTTGCGATATAAGTCATAATTCAAAGAACTACATTCTAGTCTAAGACGTGCGTGTAAAACTTGGCCACGTCTATTTCCTACGGAATAGTAAGTTGGCGGTTTTTGCTAGTGCTGAGACGACGCTTGAAAATAGGGAGAGTTGGACTTAATCTTATATTAATTTGTAAAGAATTCCATTGCCGAATAACAGAAGGAAGAAATGATTCTTGCTATAGAGTTGTTCTTGATTGTATTGACGGAGTGTCTCTATTATTTCTAAGGGTGTATCTATTAACTGGTGGGATCGGTATCAATTATGTAAGGTAACTAGGGGATATATTGGGTTTCATTTTGTAAAATAATATAAGTTTGTGTTTTCGTCGTCTGTTTGATAAGGTGTCCCATTTGACATCGTTATATAATTTTGCTATACTGCATAGTTTTGTTGCGCCAGTAACTATTCTGGCTGCTTCAATTTGGATGGATTCTATATCGTTACTTTGATCGGCAGTACAATTGTCCCACAGTTCGTCACTATATTCAAGTAAAGGTCTTTTGAAGGTCACATATAGTTTTTCGAGGCATGATCGATTTAGATGAAACTTGAGAGTTCGCAGTATTCCTATTCTTTGCCAAGCTCGTTTAACCATTGATGATATATGCGGTTGCCATTTACCATTGTTTGAAAAAATAACCCCAAGGTGTTTGTGATCAGATACGTTTTTGATCGGTACATTATTCATAGAAAGGTCAGGATGGATAGGTTTATTTAGTTTACGCGTAATTGTTAAGGCTTCTGTTTTGTTAGGATTAAAATAGACAAGCCAGTTAGATGCCCAATGATGAATCTTAGATAAATCCGAATTGAGCAAATCCGCAGATTGCTGTGGATTGTCAACAATAACATAAAGGCTTGTGTCATCCGCAAATAGTCGTACACTAGAATGTATGGTTTGTACTATGTCATTAATATAAATAAGGAATACGAGGGTTCCTAATATAGAACCCTGGGGAACACCGGCAATAATATAAGTCCAGTCAGCTTGACTGTTATTAACAACGACACGTTGTGTTCTGTCAGATAAATATGACGTGAACCACTTTAAAAGAGTACTAGAGATGCCAGCTGTCGTAAGCTTTTGTAAAAGTCCGCGGTGCCAGACTCGGTCGAACGCTTTCGAGATGTCGCAGAACACTACTCTTACTTCTTTGCCTTCGTCGAGACCCTTGCAAAACTCATTGTACAGTAATACAAGTTGGTTTGTTGTGGAGTCGCCAGCAACAAAGCCAGATTGGTAAGGTGATAGTAGGTTATGATTGATAAGGTGATTATAAAGGTATTTATGTACACATCGTTCCATAACTTTACCTATGCAACTAAGAAGAGAAATAGGTCTATAGTTGCTTGGGTCAGAAGGGTCAGCTGTCTTGAAAATAGGAGTACAATTAGCCTTTTTCCAGTCTTTTATAAAATATGACTTTAGGAGGAGGAAGTTGAAAAAGGTGGATAATGGGACTGATAGCTCATGTGATGCTTCTTTAAGAAGACGGGGACTTATTAAATCTGGGCCACATGCCTTTGAAGGGTCAACCTTAGATAAAGCATCAATAACATCTTGTGGAGTTATATGGATGTTAGAGAGAGTTGCAATCGGCGGATCAGTGGTGGGTGGTGGGTTTTTGTTATGATCGTCTACAGTTGACTGTTGACTGAAGAAATCATTAAAGAGAGTAGCCTTTGCAGTGTCTGTTGAGGCTTCAATGGTTTGATTTAAAAGAGTTGGAATCTTATTTGACTGCTTGTTTAATTTAAGGAAAGATTTTGCCATTTTAAACCAATTTTTGGCACCGAGAGATGATTCATTTTGTTTTTAGCTCGCCAGTACGAAGTACAGGAGAGCTTATGTGTTACCCCCGGCGTCGGCACCGTCGGCACCGTCGGCACCGTCGGCACCGTCGGCACCGTCGGCGGTGGCGTAGACACCTAGGTTTAAGGTTTGTGTTTAAGGTTTTCATTTGGGTTTTAAGGGTTTATACCTTTAGGAACCATTTGTCATCCATCTACGCACACCACTACACCCTTCCTGACCCTGGGTCAAGGTCAAGGTAATTTCTACTTGGTTCTACTTGGTTCAGTTACAAGGTTTAAGGTTTGCGTTTAACGTTTAACATATCACTCTGCATTCACTATTATGACATTGATTGCTTTCATATTTAGTTTATACATTTAGGAACTATTGGTCATCCATCTACGCACACCACTACACCCGTTCTGACCCTGGGTCAAGGTCAAGGTCATTTCTACTTGGTTCAGTTACAAGGTTTAAGGTTTGCGTTTAACGTTTAACATATCACTCTGCATTCACTATTATGACATTGATTGCTTTCATATTTAGTTTATACATTTAGGAACTATTGGTCATCCATCTACGCACACCACTACACCCGTTCTGACCCTGGGTCAAGGTCAAGGTCATTTCTACTTGGTTCAGTTACAAGGTTTAAGGTTTGCGTTTAACGTTTAACATATCACTCTGCATTCACTATTATGACATTGATTGCTTTCATATTTAGTTTATACATTTAGGAACTATTGGTCATCCATCTACGCACACCACTACACCCGTTCTGACCCTGGGTCAAGGTCAAGGTCATTTCTACTTGGTTCAGTTACAAGGTTTAAGGTTTGCGTTTAACGTTTAACATATCACTCTGCATTCACTATTATGACATTGATTGCTTTCATATTTAGTTTATACATTTAGGAACTATTGGTCCATCTACGCACTCAACTACACCCATCCTGACCCTGGGTCAAGGTCAAGTTATATCAGAGTTATTGCCCCTTTTCTGTCAAAAAATCTAACTTTTTCGTCACGTTTTCAAATAACTTTTTTTCTACTCAAAGGATTAGATTGAAACTTCTGACAAATGTTTATATCAATGTGTGTGATTGGTTCACAAAAGGGGGATAATCCAAATAATTTTATATCAGAGTTATTGCCCCTTTTCTGTCAAAAAATTAAATTTTCAAATAATTTTTTTTCTACCCGAAGGATTGGATTGAAACTTCTGACAAATGTTACTTTTTTTTTTATTCGACGTCTGTCTGTCTATTTTTTTTTTTATCCGGCGTCTGTCTGTCACACTTTTTTCGTCACGTTTTCAAATAACTTTTGTTCTACTCAAAGGATTAGATTGAAACTTCTGACAAATGTTTTTATTAATGTGTGTGATTGGTTCACAAAAGGGCGATAATCCAAATAATTTTATATCAGAGTTATTGCCCCTTTTCTGTCAAAAATTTAAATTTTCAAATAACTTTTTTTCTACTCAAAGGATTGGATTGAAACTTCTGACAAATGTTTATATCAATGTGTATGATGGGTTCACAAAAAGGGGGATAATCCAAATATTTTTATATCAGAGTTATTGGCCCTTTTCTGTCAAAATTTTAATCTACTCAAAGGATTGGATTGAAACTTCTGACAAATGTTTATATCAATGTGTATGATGGGTTCACAAAAGGGGGATAATCCAAATATTTTTATATCAGAGTTATTGCCCCTTTTCTGTCAAATATTCAAATTACTTTTTTTCTGCTCAAAGGATTGGATTGAAACTTCTGACAAATGTTTATATCAATTTTTGTGATGGGTTCACAAAAGGGGGATAATCCAAATATTTTTTATATCAGAGTTATTGCCCCTTTTCTATCAAAAATTAAAATTTTCTGACAAGGCGCCGGCAGGTGACACACGTGAGCACTCCATTCTAGTTGAACTTAGAATTTTTGTCAAAAGTATTGAAAAGGTGTATTATCTTGCAATAGGTGATACTGTGCGACTTTACCTAATACTTTAACTGTTCTGAAGTAGGCCCTGATATACGATGGCCCTGATAGGCGAGCTATATTGTCCTCCGACAACTCTTGTTTGATTAGGGTTTCTTTGAAATCAGATTTGCATTTTCTAATAACAGTAGTAACTTCGTTTCTTTTTTTACGAAAATTGACCAAGACAGATCAGAATTGATTATCTTTGCTTTTTTGTGTAACCTTTTTCTTTGTCGTATAAGCTTTCGAATGTTTGATTGAAACCAGGGGACGTCGTTTGGTCGTATGTTTACATGTTTATTAGGAATTTATGATTCAGCAGCATTGATTATGACATCTGTTATCAAGCTTGCTGTGGATTCAAGATCATTCGGTTTAATAATAGTATCCCAGTTTGAAGAATTAATAATGCTTCTAAAATGTTCGTAGTCTCCTTGGTCATATAACCAAATATGTCTTTTAAAGACGTGTTGCTTGGGTTTATTAAATTTTAAAACGACAACAACTGGACAATGATATCTGACTAGGTCAGGTATAAACGGGTCACTTACAAAACTAGTAAGAACATTTCAAACGTTTTTACAAATGATTAGATCAATAAGGGAACGACTATTCTCTGTAAAATGCGTAGGATCGGTGATAACTTGGTTAAAATTATAAGATGCGATAAGGTTTTTCATTTTTGATTGGTTGACATTCATAAGGTCACTGTTGAAGTCACCAGCGATAATAATATTGTCAATATTGGTACTATAAGCTCTATCGAAACTTTCTTCGATAAGTGTATAATAAGAATTATTTGCACTTGGAGGTATATAACAACCACCTTATTTGACCCAATCATCTCAATGAGACGGGTATTTTGAATACCAACACTTTATAGGGTTACGTTGGGTAATACGAGATATAATGTAGGGTTAATATCAGTTTACTCCCATTATCTAGTCCTTATTTGACCCAATCATCTCAATGAGAGGAGTATATTGAGTACCCACACTTTATAGGGTTAATTTGGGTAATACGAGATATAATGTAGGGTAAATATCAGTTTACTCCCATTATCTAGTCCTTATTTGACCCAATCATCTCAATGAGAGAAGTATATTGAGTACCCAAACTATATAGGGTTAAGTTGGGTAATACGAGATATAATGTAGGGTAAATATCAGTTCACTCCCCTTATCTAGTCCTTATTTGACCCAATCATCTCAATGAGAGAAGTATATTGAGTACCCAAACTATATAGGGTTAAGTTGGGTAATACGAGATATACTGTAGGGTAAATATCAGTTCACTCCCCTTATCTAGTCCTTATTTGACCCAATCATCTCAATGAGACGGGTATTTTGAATACCAACACTTTATAGGGTTAAGTTGGGTAATACGAGATATACTGTAGGGTAAATATCAGTTCACTCCCCTTATCTAGTCCTTATTTGACCCAATCATCTCAATGAGACGGGTATTTTGAATACCAACACTTTATAGGGTTAAGCTGGGTAATACGAGATATAATGTAGGGTAAATATCAGTTCACTCCCCTTATCTAGTTCTCTGATGAGCTTTGCGAATCCTTGGATTAAAACACATGAAAGCACATTCTGGTCAGAGTTCCCGCGGTTCGCTTACATCATTGAGCCGTGGGTTTTTGTCGAACACGCGGACAATTAAAACTGAGCATTTACGCACATTATCACGAGTACGGCAAGCCACCGCCGACTATTAAAAAGAAAGTTGAAGAAGGCATGTTTTGTCACAAAACTAGAACTCTAGCCCGT